>WBMV01006632.1:29612-303619 GCA_013396655.1 Campylorhamphus procurvoides | reverse complement strand
CGGGCGAGAGGGGAGCACGGCACCGGGGGAGAGAGGGCGGCTGCAGAGCCCGGCTGCCGAGCGGGCCGGGGTCCCGGCGTGGCGGGGCCGCGCTGCGCGGAGGGGCCGCGGCGCGTTCTGCCGTCCCGGAGCGGAGCGGCGCTCAATTATAAATCACTAGGTGCTGCAGTTAATTTTGGCCGTGGTTCAGGCTGGGCATTGTGGGCTTCCCACAAAACAGATGTTAGGCGGTTCTGCTTGTTGTGATCAGCCAGGTTTGGGGATTCTCCTGTTTAATTTCCTCGAGTGCTAATGGTTCGGTAGATAGGAGCAACGTGATGGTGAGATGTTAAACGGGGGGGAAATAGGCACGTTCTGTAGGAAATCGGCAGCCCTTGCTGAAAGAGACATGAGAGCGTGAGAAAAATAATAAAAAATTGAGAGGAAGAATGGCTGACACAGATTTTGACAGTGCTTTCTGAAGCAGGAAATCCTTTTGCTTAATATGTTTAATTTTTCCAAACACCAAGGAAAACACATGGATCCCGACAGGGGAACTTTTCAAGATGACAGAATAAACATCTACACAACTGGAATATTTTACGTTTGTTGACGTTTTAGGCGGCTTATTTAGAACGGTGATCTTAGAATGAGGAAGTTAAAGACCTTTTGAGTCTCATTAAATTTGAAATCTTGCTTTTGAGCAACCAAGACGCACCAAACATTCCCAAGTATGTATTTCAGTCTTTCAAACACCAAGAGGAAGGGCTGCCCTTTGCAGTGTAAGATTTATTCTGGAAAAGTAAAGGTGTTAGTGCATTTAAAAATGTTTCTTTGAAGGTGGTTGGGTTTTGATGTTTTGTGGTTTTTTTCTTTCTTTTGTAAACAAACATTTAAAACTGAAGCACGCAGAGGAGATAAGTTTCAGGAGGGAAAAAAAAAGGATAGTATATTTTCTGTAGTTTGTTTAAATTTAAAAACGAGCACAGAGGGAAATTTGGAATAAGAAGTGGAAATGCGGTGTAGTGTATCACTGGAAGTTTCTAACGTTAGATACCACGTATAAAGATTCTTTTATTTTCCATCCCATACTGAGACAGTTAGCAAAGCATCTGCCAGAACACAGACTACTGGTTTGATGTGTAAAATAAATTAATAGTATGGATATGGATCTGTAAACATATGTAAATGTGCGTGTATAAACATTATATGGTTTTAGATATATAAACACGTGTGCACACAGCATTTTACATGTTTCTCACAAACCCATGACATGCAGTTTTTAGCCAAGCACCTCACTGCTGTCAGAGATTTCCCAAGGCCTGGAAGGGTCTGGAATTGAGCAGCCATCCCCTCTCAGTAGTTCTGCACAGTGACAGACGGCTTGAGTCATGCTTTGCCTTTCGAGAGAGGAGAAGAAAAGAATGAGTAATCATTTTGTTTGAATTGCAATAAGTATGAAATATTTCTCAGGAGCCAAAAAAAATCTTGGAAAAGCAGAAAGACATTCTTAAATGGCTGGTCATAATAGGAGCATTGTCACATTGTCGTGCTTCTTTCTTAAAGGGAAGAAAGCGTTGGGGTTTCAAAACTTTTCATTCATAATTGTATGAAGTGAGCACGCAGGATAGCACTTTTAGAAATTAAACTAGTAATTAAAAATTAAATAACTGCAATTACCCCGTTTTGCTTTAATAAGAACAATATGTCTTTGACGTGAATATCTGGTGAAAAAGCCCTACCTCTTCCCTTAGAGCCCAGCAATACGATTATAGGAAGAGTGAAAGTATTACCAAGTTTCCTGGGTTGCCAGCAAGGTGCCTTTCTGCAGCCAATTTGCATTTTAGTTTTATAACATTTTGGCTGTTGAAGCCATTATGTCCATAGATACTGACTGCACCTCGTTTTTAAGGAGGCAAAGAGTGCTGTTGGAGAAAGTCCACTTCTTTCCCTCCCTCCACCCCTTCCTAAAAATGACAGATTTTTTTTTTCCCCCTTCCTAAGAAGGAACAGTCTGATGTGAAATCTGCCATTGTATTTGAAATTTGCTTCTTTAAAGTAGAACTGTGTTTTAAGATCAAGTGCATGTGCTGGCTATAGTTTTCTGGGTTAAATTCTTATTTTCACTTCAAAAATTTCTTTTTAGCTGGAAAAATGTTTTAAATTATAGCCATTAAAAAAATTGCTCCTAGCAAGCAAAAAGACTGTGGAAAACCTGTAATTTAGACAAGTACCTACATTTTATTTGCTCGGTGCTGCTGAAATTTAGAATCCCTTCCCATTTACAGTTTACTTTTCACAGAACATTATTAACTTTTTGGCTTCATACATGATCTTCTGTCAGATGCTTTTGATTTGTAATTTAGCAAAGTATAATAAACAGTGCAAAAGTCATGAATTTTCCTCTGCATCCTGAGCTCTGTGGTAGGGAAAATGTGATAAAATGTGTACCTTAAGTCTTGTTTGATGATCTCTCAAAGCAAGTTTGCCTTCTGGAAATAATTTCTGGGGTTGAAGAGCATGGTATTAACAGATTTAATGTGGCTATTCAATGGATTGGTGGAGTACTATGTGAGGTTTAACAAAATGAGAGAGACAAATTGAACATCAACAAAACCTACATCTGTGAAGAATTATAAATTTAATTAGAAAAAAGGCAAACTTAAAAGACCTCATTAACTAATCAGAATTTGATGTTACTGATTTAAGATTCTTAACTGGATGAATTTGAAATAGCTTTGCTATCATTGTCCTTTCTTTCTCACCATGTGCTATAGACCACTCAGATCTGCAATCTGTATTAAGGAAAAGATCTGAATACTTAAACAATCAAATTATACGCAGTAATGTTTCTGAGGCATTAAGGAGAATGTGTATGTCATTTAGCATATAGGCATTTTTAGTTTAAGCAGAGGACAGTGTATGATGGAAGTGTCACAGCTCCTTTTTTTCCTTTTTTTTTTTTAATTTTTTTTTTTTTTTGTCCCCCTTTTCTGTTGGGGTAAGGCGGTGGCTTTTGGGGTTTTTCCCCCCCTTTTTTTTTTTTCTTTTTTTTTAATATGTGGGTTGAGTTGAAGAGCTTTAATTATCCAGAAATCTGTTGACAAAATAGGAGAATGTATGAGAACAAGCACATGCCACCCAGAAATGTTTTTATTATGAACTAACTGGTCGTCATAAGTGTGGCTCCTTACTATGTTGTAATTTTGTACTACACATAAAAAACTGAAAGCATGTGAAGTGTAGCATTTTGTAAACTGTAACTAATTTCACTCACATCTGTGTCTAATTGTTGTCTGCATTCGCATTCTTGAGAGTAGATTTATTTTTCCTGGACCACTCTGTGGATTCAGCTGACCAGTCTAAGTGAGGATTAGTTGTTTTAAAGTTATTTTGATTAAAGAGTCATTTTTAAATTTGGTAACGTGCAACACATGGTTTAAATAATCCTTGAGACACAAAGGAATATATCTGAAGTATGTCTAATGAAAATTAAGATTGTGGATATGAACTTTCACAAATCATAGAGTGTTGGAGGACATTTAAGTTATATATTTAATTCACTTCAAATGAGCTGTTTTGGTTTTTTTTCCCTCTCTTACGTATCCATAAATGAAATCTCTCTTGCATATGCACATGTATATATATGTATATTTGTAAATATAGAGAAGTTATTATTCCTTAAAAATTAAAATAGTAATTAAAATAGTGAGGATTATGTGTATTTTAGAATTTAGTCAAGTATGAATAATTCTGTAGGGCACATTGGAAAATATCAGTTAATTAGAGCATCCATTTGAAAATGGAAGATTTTCCTGTTATAAAAGTTATGTTTTAAAGGATCTTGTGCAAGAGGGAATGAAGATAGCTCTCTAAGCAAACTTAGTTCTCACCTATAATTTTTTCCAGGTGTTTAGAAGTAACAGCAGAAACATATCCTAAGGCACTCCACAGCAGTTTCTGGGGTAAAGAACTGAGGAAAAAAATCTTTAAAACAAAATGCAGTTTTGACTGTATCTGCTAGTATAGTTTGATTTGGCATGCAACATTGTATTGAAAAGTGTGTTATACAGTACTTTAAGTACCCAGTTATAAAAAGATTGATGTGTTTCAGCATGCATTATTGCATGCTTCTTGACATCGTTCGTAATGTTCTTCATTGCCTGGCTGCCCCTAGCAGTTGTTTACTCTTGCTAGTAGTAATTCTGTCTGTGATTAAAAATAACAAAAACCCCACCCTATAGACACGTAAGTAGGATTTGCTTGGATGATTTTTATGGCACTTAAAATGCCTCATCTCCCTTGTCTTTGCTCTGTGATCATTTAAGAGATGTCAGTTCAGGTTGAATGGAAACTCACATGAAGGATCCTCACTGCAGACATTAAGAGGATATATACCTTTCCCAGAGAAGCCTTTGTGTGCTCTTAAGCTAACAGTGTCTAGCAGAGTATCTTCACCTGAATTTTGTCACCTGCTGATAATCATTATTGGCTAGGGTTTGTTAGCAAACCAACAGTGTTCTTCTAATGGGATATAAAAACTGTTACTCCCCTGAGTTATAAGAGGAGTAATTTTATAAAACAGAAAAATTATTTCTGGGCTTCCCAGTGGAACTAGATTCCTTTTCCTGATGGGCGACCTGAGAGGTAAATGCTACAGCTTCCTCCCATTTATTTTGCCAGAAGTGGGGTTTAAGTAATGTTATCAGAAATTTCATTAGCGACTGGATTTTTTATGAGTAAGAGTTTGTGCAATAATGTGTGGGGGTTTGATTTTAATTTGCCCTGGCTGAAGATGGGCTTGTTTCAGGGATGGTTGTGTAATACTCGTGGCCATATATTGAAGATCTTTACCATAAGTAGACCTGCCCCATGTTGTTGTTCCCACTCTTTCCCCCCAAAAAATAGCGTCAGCCTCTCCAGCTTGAGTTCGGGGTGAACTTGACTTGCGGGTTCCCCGTGGCCCAGACACTGAGGAAGGATAGCGAAGAGTGGAGGAAGAGAAAAACCAACATGATGAGGGCAAGAAGCTGTGAAGAGTTAAGGGGAAGGAAGCGAGGGATAAGAAGAGGCGAGAGGGGTGGAGGATGCTGAGGGCCATGGGGCTGGAGCAGGTCGTGCTGCCCTTGGCGGGGTGGCGCGGTGGGGTTACCTTTGTGGGGGTGCATGGTGGAGCGGTGCCGTGCCGTGCCGCGCCGTGGGAGGAGTGAGCCCCTCTGCAGCTGTCACGGGCCCCTGATGAATCACTATCCCGTCGCTTGGCTGCCGTCCCCCAGCGCAGGGAGGAGGGAGAGAGACCTGCCGGGGAAACAAAAGTTGAGCCTTCAATTTAAAGACAATATGCCTTTCACGGGCACCGCACCCTCCTCTCTCCCTTTGGATTTAAAGGACAGAATTGTCATCTGTGGTGATATCCTTTCTTTAAATTAAGGCCTCGTAGTAAAACAGAGTAATAGAAGCTTCTGTTTGTTTCCCTGGTTTACAGGTGCAGAAGTCCCAAACTAGTTCAGATGTTGCTGCTTCTTCAAGCTGCAGGTAAGGATTTATCTGAAAATTGCTATTTTTTCTGAAAGGCTTTTATTGTTGGGGTTTTTTTAACTTTAAGTGATACATAAAATATTTATTCTTGTTTTTCCTGTTAAGCAGATGAATAGGTGTGTCACTTTCATGTGCGTATAAACCATGAGCATGTACACTTTTTCATTAAATTGTTTGACTTTGTATTAGATACTGGCTTTTCAAACTCATTGCGTTATCATCCTTTATCTGTAGATTGGATGAGGTAAAGAAACATAAAGGATATTTGTTTAGAATTTGTGATAAAATGTCAGTTAAAATGTGAAAGCTTAATAGCTGAAATCACACTTAGGCTTAAGGATGTTTATACCATTACTACGGGAACAATTTTTAATATAATTTTAATAGTCTTTTAAAAGAGCCTAATTATTTCTTTTAAACTGAAAAATTACTGGTTCAAATGCCTTGGGGGCAGAGTAACCTATGAAGTTTCTACTGGGAATAATTACTTAGAATAAGTACATGAAATGACATCAAAAGTTTTAGGTATAAAGTGGAAAGATGGGACCTTTCCGTCATAAGCCCCAACATCAACCAAAAGATAACTTATGGTGGTGATGGCTGTTGGCCTTTATATGTAAAGCTTTTGAAACCACCAATCTGAAATATTCAACTGCTTTTGTGCTGCTTAAACGTTTAATTTTTGCTTTGAATCAGAATTGCTCTCTTTTTATTTTGAGATACAGCAGAGTGCTAAGGCACACTAAGGACTATATGGATTCACTGTATGTTGGTCATATCCCTTTTCAATTGGGCACACTTTATGTAATCCACAAAGCAAACAAGTGAGCAGACATAATAATGTTTTAATGCTGCATTTGTTTCAATGGAAACAGAGGAACAATTAAGTAGTTTGCCAGAGTAAACACATACATCAGGAATATCTCATTCCCTGTCAGTAGATGATAGGCTTCCACAATTGCTTCAAGTGTTTTATTTGGTTTGGAGGGCCATTATATTGCCACTGAGTGGTAAATCTTGAAAAAGCAGAGTGTTAATTTGTTGTTAAGAGAATATATGTCTTCATATATTGGTGATTCCATCTTTGTATGTGTCTTAAAAATACAAAGTTACATGAATGTTTGAAGTATAGTACTTGAAATCTAAATTTTACTCTGTTACAAGCTGTAAAAACTGTGGTAGCTGGTCAGTCATAGGTAAGGCTACAACACGAATTAAGCAATGGAATAGATCAATTTGGGAGAAGCTGTTCATTTTTGCTGAGTGTTTTTGGGATGTTGATTAATAGTGGGCTGCATCTCGTAAAGCAAATTTCTCTGTAATGTATGTTGAATATGTCACTAAAACTCGTTGTATCTTGTTTTCAGGTCTATGGAAATGCAGGATCTAGCCAGCCCACATAGACGACTAAGTGGTAGTAGTGAATCCCCCAGTGGTCCAAAACTTGATAACTCCCATATAAATAATAATTCCATGACACCCAATGGCACAGAAGGTGAGTCAGGTTTTTTTAGTGCTTCGTAATTTGTTTTTTCTCCTTGTTTCACTGGTGTTCTTGCAGACAACAAACTATATAATATTTTAGTATTTTAGATCTTCTGTGTTTATTAATATGGTGCATGAAGTCAATGTTTAATGTTTATCGGTAGTTACTTTTATCAAGTTTCAGCAATAGCTTTCATTCCAGATTTATGTTCCTTTCATGGAGTTTGAATGGACTGAGCAGGTACTATATGTAGAGCTTAAAGTAAAAAAAAAAGGCAAAACCCTGAAAGGGAAGTTTAATGATGAGCAAAAACAAACAAAAAAAAGTAGGTGTTTTCAATTGCCATACTACAAAGTGCAATTTTTTAGTCGTTTTCACTATTTTGCTATTTCTTTATGTTCTCACTTTTTCCAAGCTCCTAAGGCTATAAAAGTTTTGTCAAGTAGGCTAATAAAACTGAGTGTTGAAAGTTCCTCAGGCTAGCTTGCTGCTCTGATGGAGTGGCCAAAATTCAAACAAGTGTAGTAATTCAATGGGGTAAACTGATACCTATTTTTCAAGAAGCAGTCAGGCAGTTGATAAGTTATGTTTGTTCTCAGTAGAATACTAACAACAGAACAAGCTAACAGCTTTTCCAGTAATATAATACATCTATAATACATATAGTAATACATATAATGAAACACAGAAGAGTTTATACAACAAGCAGCAAATAATACTCTTTCCTGTAACATTTCTATGTCAATAGTGGGAAATATCATACATCACATTTGACTGGCTATGTGAACAGAGACTTAATGCATTACTAGAAAAGAGAGTCACATATCTTCAATATTACTGTTCAGTATAAATGCATAGTACTGTTGCATCAAAGATATACCTTTTTTTTTGTCCTTAAGAACTGGGCGATATTAGTGCTGTCAGACTCCGTGGGATTATGGACATGCATTGCATTCTTCCAGGAAAGGCACATGTCAATCAAACAAATGTCATCCCCCCTCAATTCCCCAAACATCTCTGTTATTCATTCTAATTGGAGTTCTTGGTAGTGGGGAAGGTTTATGGGTTATCAGATTAACAGGTGTTTGTGCCAGAGTTGTGTATAATTTAGTTTTTGCTATTGCTGTAAAAGTATTGCTGCAATACAATTTTAAGCCATTTGAAAAAAAAAAACCCATGACTTTTTAAAAAGAATAAAGTGCTTACTGTGTTTATGTAGTTTAAACAGAAAAATATTTTATGTCCCCAGATCAGTCTTCTTCCTTTAAAATACACAAGTATGTTATTACATTTTTATATCATATGACCAGGTACATACCACTTTTGGTACAGGATGAAATTGCTTGACCCTTTTAAATTAAAATTCCTCTACCTCACAAAAGCCTTTGCTGTAAACTTCACCAGCTTTTCTGCCTTCTATACAATTTGAAGGTTCTTTAGTAGCACAAAAATAAGGAGTGTTCCTTGAAACACTGAAAGACACTCATCTCCTGGCTTGACTTTTTGTTCAACGTTTAGTTGCTCTGTTCTGATATACACTCTGAAAAATGCTTAATATTACTTTGTCAGGAAATGAGCTATATATTGTATCTATCTATTAATGAACTGACCTCAGGTAGCAAATAATTTTGGAAATAGTATCCCAACTTATAGGTAGGTATCAGAGTTTACTGAAGAAAGTTAGTTAAACCAGGGTAACTTGTTTATCTGGCACTGTAATTTTAATGTTTAAAAGAGTTTGGGGTGAATTCTACCAAGAAAGCTCTAACTTGCAATACATGCTTACCTCCTGAGATGAAGCCAAACGGTTTTCTTTTGTTTGCCATTTTCCCTCAGGTGACATGACCCTCCTCAGCACTGCAGACTGGTTGCTCAGCCCTAGCACACAGAGCCCCGCAGGTTTGGGTGGCTGCAGTGGGTGCAGCAGGCGTGGGTGCTCAGCATGTGTTTTCTGATGTTCAGAAAGCATCCCAAGAAATAGCTTGTGCTTGACGATTCTGGTCTAAGCTTTCTAATTTGAAAACTCCTGTCTCTGATTACTCTTAAGTGACAAATAAGGAAAAGTCTGTCAAAGAAACATAGTAGAATAATTTATTTCTGAATTAGATGTGTGTCAAGAGACGAAATTTGTAAGTGAATCAGATGCCTAAGAATATGAAGGTGGAATTTTTACTGCTAATCTGTTTTATCTTGAGAAAATGTTTTGTTAGGCTCCTTGACCTGCTAAAGAGACTTAAAGAAAAGTGGAGTGAATGAAGCAAGAATTTCCTAGGTTTTTTTAATGAAGGGTGCAGTAAAATTAATTTTTCTGGGATTCTTGAAGCAGAATCCTGCTGAGACTCAAGTGGCTAATTGTACAGATGCAGTCATACGGGCTCACCAAACACCTGTCTTAAAATGCTGCAGTGTGGTTTGCTTGCTTGTTGCATGTGGAGTGGAGATATAAGTTGCTGAACCTCTACATGTTAAATATAATATGTGAAACCAACTTCTATTCTGCCATGCGCTTGTTCTCACTAATATGAAAGAGCCCTCCTTTTCTGGCATAATGGATCTTCATGTGAATGAGAAGCGGGGCCTCTAAGTATTTGCATGTTATAAATGTCTTGTAAAGATATGTTAAATTTTATGTGACTATGGGTGTGATTTTGGCAGGTTTCCATACCCTGAAGTGCAGGATATGTTCACTAGAGAGGGGGCAGGAGGAAAGCAGGAGAAAAAAATACCTGTCCCAAAGTGAAATGGCTGCGTTTCAAACAAATGTTCATTAATTCCTCTAAGGCACATTTTCAGACTTGTCTCTTATTGATGTTGTTCTGCAAGAGGATGTGGTTAGAAGAGAGCTCACTGTTGTTAGTTAATATTTTTAGCTTCACACTTTGTTGTAAATTTTCAAAGCACTGAATGGGGATATAGTTGTGCAATTGAGTCTGAGTTTAATCTCTACATGCAGCTTATATGTTATAACTCTGTATGGTTAGTTTTGCTTTGATAGAGCAAAATTCCTCTCTAGGCCAGGCAGCATGGCCTTCACTGGTGGGGAAGTAACAGGGAAATTATAGACCTTGACCAGTCAGAAATTTCCCAGTATCAAATGCAGATGTGTAATACTAGAATGTCTGGATAAAGGCACTCAGAAAAATCAGTTTTGCTATGCCAAGGTGGTGCTGATGATATAAATACTACAGTATTTGAGGCTTCCGTGTTCTCTTTAAGTGTTTTTCCACAAAATACCCTCTGTTGTAGAAAACAGCAGACACTGGACACCATAAAATTATGGCCTGTTTGGCTTGTCTAAGAAAATCTCTTAAAAATAAATAATTGAAGTAAGGATCAAAATGTTCATAGTTGTGCCTTATCTCTAATCTTCCTTTGTCAGTGAATTGCTGTGATGGGTTGATACTGAAGGAGTTAAAGGAACCATAACAACAGAAGCTCATAAAATTGCCATTCGTTAAGTTTTATCAGACAGCTAGTGGCTATTTCAGCACCCGTGCCCAGTTTGGAAGATACGCTTTGGAGGAGAAAGGCTGTCAGTAATGAATAAATTTGAAAGTAGTAGGAAATCCAGTTTCTGTCTACGATGATCTTTACTTTTATCTAGGGATTGTAAATCAAATCTGATGGATAGCTTAGAGTGAGAAACAGAAGCCTGTGGCCCATAATGTTGATGTTTTGTGCAACTAGATGGAAAAGAACAGATGAGGACTGAGAGAGTGAGCTGTGATTTTCCAAGCAACTATATTTCATTCATGCTAGGAGTATGGACCTGCTACTGCCCTTTTATTTGAGCGTTCTGGAAGGAAGGGGAGAAGGCATTGTTATATCAAGTGGGAAGGGAAAATGGATAAGAAATTGGAAGATCAGATTTTCAAAGATACATAGGAAGGGAGACTTCAAAGGGAGTTGAACACCAAAATTCCTTTGGAAAAAAACATTGGTTCTCACTCTTTAAGTACCTGCTGCAACATGAGAATGAGATCTCACCCAGAGACAGTTAAACCTCCCCACTACGAGACTATCTGATGGGTTGCCATTAGAAAGATTGTTTTAAGTCTGGTGAACATAAATCCATCTTCAGGGTTTCAAAGCACAGCCCTGTGTAGTATGTGCGCTGTCAAGATGCGGTATTACAGAATGCAGAAAAAATTGTTTTCAGCATTTCCTGAAGTAATGGGGGAGTAAGATGTTGAAATTCACAGAGGGTAGAGCTGGTTGTTGTTATAGCATGATGTAGATTTCTGTAAACAAATCATATTTCTATAAATTATATTTGTTGTAATTCTAGCAATACTTTGCAGCACTCAAACTAGTCTTTCAGTATTGCAATTAAGCCTGCACATTGGCAGTGAATGATTTTTAATTTATTTCTAGCTGTTTATAGTTCTTATTATTTTTGTGCACTTTGGGGTGCAAAGTCGTGGTAGGTGATCTGACAAAATAATCCTTCTTTTGGAGGTACTTGGATTCTGGTACCTTTTAATTACTCATTTCTGGAGTTTCTGCTAATTATAATTGCTGAAGTTTTTATACTTGTGTTTGTGATGAAGAGGTTGATGGTATGAAACTTGTGATTGGTGCAGGGATACCTCCATATTTAAACATCCTGAAATAATAGCATGCTAAAGGTAGGGTTAATATTTGCATTTCTATAGGGTATTAGCATCAAGAACTATTGATGCTAACTTTTTTACTCAGCCACAGAAGACTGCAGGAGGACAGTTGTATGGCCGGAGGCAAAAAAATGCAGTGGTCCCAGGCTCAAAAAAAGCAACCTGCAGAGGCTAGTAAGAATCTTCAGCTTAATGCCACTAAAGCCAGTTAATGTGAAGGCAAGGAACTTGGTCTATCCTTTATTCCCTGTTCTTCACCTTTTTTTCTTGCTGTATTACATTGGCTTCCTTCCAGACTCTTTGTTATCTGTGCTTTTGTTCTCCTGTTTCCCCGAGAGTCTTTCCGTCTGTTCTGAGCACATGTAGCATAATGCTCTATTATTCTTCTTTCATAGGTATTTGGCCAGTGAAATAACCTGTCCACTCATCTGCTGGCTCAGTCCAGCAACTCCTGTTGCAAGGTCTTGAGGAGAAGATTGGCTATTAAAAATTTATGTACTTGCTTTCTTTTCTGTATGTATGTGCATCTGTTTTTGAAAGCTTTGCTATTTTGTTTTTCTCCCTAAGGTTTTCCTGAAAGAAAGGACCTCATTTAAGTGATAAGTTAATAGCAATACTGGTTCCCTCAGGCATTTGAGGGAAGCAAAATATTCCAAATGGAAAATTACTTTTAAAAAAAAGGAAAAAAAACATCAAAAGGAACATCTCAGAAGTGCCGTTATTTTAATATAATTTATTTTTGCAAGCTTCTCATATATGTATTCACAGCACATCCTGTTCCAGACTGTGGATGAAGCGCTGTGGTGTCAGAGAACTCTGTGAGTGTGTCTGAGGGTCCCAGAGCCCCATGTGCCCAGTGGCTGTGCACAGCTGTGGGAGGTCAAGGACCTGTGAAGACATCCACTACTTTACTGAAAACTGTAACTCAACACACAGTGCTAAGTATGGTGTCTTTGCGGTGGGCCCAGCCTATTGCCCATGATCTGCATGCTTGCAATTGTGTGTTCAGATGCACAAATGTCACATGAAATGTTGTATACTGTATGCCTGGCCAGTAATACAGATGAGATGATCCAACGCCAGCACAGTGTGCACCAGCAGAAACTCCAGGGAACAGAAGTAGAATACCTCAGTTAAAGATCACACTTTAGCAGGGGGCTATATGAAGTGCCTTAGCAACTTCACAGCCTTGTGACTTGATGGTTTAACATTTGCATCTTGTAATCTTCTGAGGGGTTTTGCTTGGCACAGGTAGATAAAAAGAATGAAACTTCATTACACTTTGGGGTTAGCCGTGTCATCTGACCCCTGCTCAGCGAGTGAAGTTACCTGTGCCACTTGGTATGATAAGACAAACTTGGGAACTTGTTGCTGCTACTGCTGCTGGGAGGAGTGAAATGGAAGCTAGCACTATCCCTCTTGGTTCAGATGAATTTGGCTTTAAGTTTGTCAGTTCCTGGCCAAAAATAGTGTATATTATTTCCCATTTATGAAAACCCTCACCTGCTTTATCATTCTGCTTCTGTCTTCAAAACAGACTTCACATGACTTAGTTTTGTGTCTTATATGCCTAAATGGCAGAGCGAGCTTGACTTCTCCATGCTACTCTCTTGTTCACTTGAAGATCCATGTGTTCCCAGAAGATAGCTGAAGATAGCCTTCTTTGCTACTAATGATATTTTGTGGTTATTCTGTCTGGCTGTGGTTAAAGAATATGAATATTGTACAAGAACACTGCAAACTGTTAAAACATGTGCATGGTCAAATTCCCAATCGAGAAGGGGGGGAAAAAAAAGGAAGGAAATAGTCCATGACACTTCTAAAATGATTGTTTCTGGATATATGCTGCCTCCATTTGAGCAGGAGAGATATAAACATTTGGCATAATTGGACTTGTGAGTGTGAAGGTATAAGAACATTTGTTTGACTCAGATATTCTTATCTCCTAAATGCAATTAATGAGAATATTTTAACCCATGACTATACTTGTCAGATGAATATCCAAGCTGAATCTTGATTAGCGGCTACAAATCCTGTCAAACCTAGTCTCTACCCAGATGGTTTTGAATTTCCTTTCTGATTTTGCACTGTAGCGGTCACACAATTTCATTGTAAATGTAAGGTTTTTATTGCTAGATGAAGAGGTACAATGACATTAAAGCTCTTTCATCTGTAATGCATAACATAAGAGGAGGATGAGAGCCATGGGGCTGTATGCAGTGAAAGCTAGGCCTTAGCTATAGCCCAAATACTGCAGAAGTTTTGAAACCTCTCACATTAGAGGAGGGAGAGCAGGAAGCAGTCTGAGCTTGAACTAGAATGTGCTGCTTTAAGCAGGGACTTTCTTTGAAAACTAAACATAAATTAAGGCTGGAAATTACCTTCTGGTAGTTTCCAGACACTGACATCCAGGAAGAATTCTCTGCTTTGAGAAGCAGGAACAAGTAAGTTTATCAGGCTTCATGAGGAGTTGATGATTTGATAATCTGTGATAACAAGAGAGAATAATATCCTGGATAGGAACTAGTATAACTGAGTAACCTGTAACCTTCAGTAACCTGTTTATAGTTCCAAGATTCTTCTCTACAAACAGAGGAGTGTTTGGATAAAGTAATATAAAATATCATCAGCTTATAGGTTTAAGGAAGAATTTTTGTCTCATTGTCAGTGACAATTATCTCTAAGTTTCCAGGGGAGCTTTGGACTTCTAGTGGGTACAGAAGGAGGATGGTGTCAAGCAAAACAGTGTGTGAACAGCAGTGGATACATAAAGTACTTAGTCAAGATTTACCTGGTGTTTAGCTGCTTGTTTACCTTGAGCCAAGCAAAATAGTGCTAGAGATTGTTTTTATGTAAGTCCATAAACAAACTAGCCACTTCATTTATTATGCTGAGATTCTTTGTACCCCATGAACAGTGTGAACTGTCAGCCAGGAATAATTTTATTTGCCCACTTATTCGTATAACCCAAAGAATATAACATAATAGTACTAATTAAATTTTAAAACCGCAAAACTAAAACTGATTTAATAAATCATCCATATTTGCAATATTTCTCTGCTGATTTAATGTATATGGCATAGCTGTTAGCAAACACTAGTTCAGTAGAGCAAGCCTTATGTGTATTTTAGATAATAAAGGAAATTTTAGAAATATATTTAAAAAAACTTACTTTTTGCATGTTTGAAGGTGCTGTCCTTATGAAGTATTCCTACAACTTGTGTTAGGAGTGGCCAAATATTAGATTTCTAAATCCATATTTAAAATAGCCAGCGTCTCATTCTTCATAGCACTCTTCGCTGATATATACACCAGAAACTGCATGGCAAGCAGGGAACTCAGAAAGTTGTTACTTGGCCAATGAACCACATGAACTGGTGGGTTCTGGTCTGAAGTTCTCTTTCTCAGTAGAGTTCAGAAACTGCTGTGTAAAACATTTTTTAACCACCTTTTGCAATATATCTGGCAAAACAGGGCACATTGCACTTGCAGTCTCTGAGTGTCTTAAGAAGAAATATGTTGACAATCAATATAACATTAGATCAGCAGTTATGGTATTTCTGAGATTTTGTGCCTTTTTTTTTCCCTCCAAGCTAGCATTTGTGTTATTGTCTTCTGTTTTTTTCTATTATTCTATTGTGGGTTTTTCTTACACAGTTTGTTCTCAAATCTTGGTTTTAGATGACTAGAAAAGAAAAATAAGGAGAAAAAAATATATCTCTGTTGGCATAGTTTCTTAAGCTCCTTGGTATACAAACCAAATCTGTATCAGTAGTTCTAAATAAACATTGAATTTTTGCAGCGGATTAAGAATACATTAGGTTTCTTCTTGAACTTATTATTGATAATGTTTTATTACATGAGTGATTTTGCTGGCACTTAAACTTAGTAGTACATTGCTAAATCATAGTCTGTCTCTAGAATTCGAGTCTGATGATTCTGCACCTCTGTAAAGGTCAGTTTTGATGAAGGAGTGACAGAAGTCGGAACTCTCCCGTGTGACTTGCTGTGGAGTCTGCCACAACTGAACATGGTGTTGGCAGCTACTGGCAAGCTTGCAATGTGTGCTGTGTAAATGTGGCAATGCTCCCACTCATCTCCCTGTGTGAAAGCTTATGACATGGTTCAGAAATGATAATTGTCATGGAAAATGTGAAGAGCTGAAATCCGGAGCATGCTTAGGCAGCATGCGGCAGGGCCGTATCTGTGCCTGTCCAAAGCCTGGCTTCCTTGGACAGCTCTACATGTCTCTCATGATAGACATGGGTTACTGATGTGCTACTGGGATAGACTGTGAGACCTGTAACCTTAGGCGGTCCCTTTGGAGCTCTCTTTCCCCCCATAACTCTGGGGTGAAATATGGAAAAACAGGAGCTGGTCAGCTTCTATCTTGGACAAATTTAGAGACCTTTCTTTCCAATAAGGATACACATGGTAAATATTTCCAACAGGAAAACCCATGTCTGTTCTTAGTTTATTTTTTTGTATAGCAAGTTTTCATCCTCTTGAAATGTGCTTAGGCTAATGGAAGGAAATATGCAGAGATTTTTCAGGCATTTTGATTAAAATACTTGAGGAATGGAGAGCTTCTCAGTCCCTATCCATCTTTATTAAATTCCCAACTACCTGCAATGCAAAGGTTCATTAAGGTTGTGGTTGTTCCTAAAGACTGCATATTTATTATCACCCAAGTAATGGGTATCCTAATCAGGAATAATGTGGGCATCCTTTTTTGTATGATGTTTTTCTTATATTCTGGAGATACAGCAGCTGAGAGAGGAGACATAAATGTTTTTATGAAAAATTTGTGAGCACTTCAGTCAGCAACTAGAGTTCATTTCCATAAAGAAGGCACTGCATTGTGTTTCATATGTTTTCCTGCATCTTCAAAATTAGTATGTCTAGTAAACACCATTGTTATAAACTATGTTGCACTGAAGTATTGCTCATGAGTCACAGAGACAGAAATTCCATTTTTATGAGGTTTTTCTGAAAATGGTACCTTGAACAAGGATCCAGATAAGTGCAAAGACTCATGAAGATGCCTTTTAAAACAATGGCAAGAGAAGCATTAACACCCACTTAAAATGAATCATATGATGGTTTGGGTTGGAAGGAACCTTAAAGAACATCTAAAGATCATCTAGTTCCAGCTCCACTGCTGTGGGCAGGGCTACCTTTCACTTGACCAGGTTTCTCAGAGCTCCATCAAGCCTGGGTTTGAACACTTCCTGGGATGGAGCATCCACAGCTTCTCTGGGCAGCCTGTTCGTTCCAGTGCCTGACAGTAAAGAATTTCTTACTAATATCTAATCTACATCTACTCTCTGCCAGTTTGAAGTCATTCCACTTTATCATGTCTCTACATGCTCCCTCCAGCTTTCTTGTAGGCTTCCTTCAAGTACTGGAAGGCCACAATTAGGTCTCACCTAAGCCATCTCTTTTCAAGGGTGAACAATCCCGATTCTCTCAGCCTTTTCTTATAAGAGAGGTGCTCCATCCCTCTGTTCATCTTGGTTGCTCTCCTCTGGACCCATTTGAACAGGTCAAAGTCCTTCCTGTGCTGGGGGTCCCAGAAAAAGATGCAGGACTCTAGGTAGTGTATCAGATAGCAGAGCAGAGGGGCAAAATCCCCTCCCTCACCCTGCTGGTCACATTGCTTTTGATGCAGCCCAGGATACAATTGGCTTTCTGAGCTGCAAGAGCCTATTGCCGTCTCATGTCCAGGCTATCATCCACCAGCACCCCAAAATCCTTCTTGAAAGGTCTGCCTTTATCTAAAACACTATCTTAAGTGGTACTTCTCTACATTGTGTGAGGCAGTTCAGTCCTTGGACTGCTAATTTGCACTTATCCAAAAGTGAGGAATATGAAATATTATTTCCTCTAAGTAGAAAAGAGGAAGCGTTTAGAGAAAGCATATACTGAAAACTTCCACCCTCTACACCAAGTCACACTGATCTGTCTTATCTTCCTCTCTTTTCCCCCACCACAACTGTCAACTATAGAGGAAAGCACTTTTCATTTTTATTTCCAGAAGTATATTTGCATTATGGAAATTAGGTTCAGAAGACTTGCAGATTTTGGGGAAAGCTGAAGTAGTCCATGAGAAAAGTATTAGTCTGACTGTAAAATGTAGTTGTGATAACCTTCTAAGAAAAAGCAGAAGATAATGTAATTTCATCTCTAGACTGACAAACCGTAGAACATCCTGTAAAAGTCTGTTAAATTCTGAAAAATTATTTGTGAGAGACACTTTGCAATAAAAATTTTGTTACATCTTCTGTTAGACTTCAAGTATTTAGTTATTAAATGGATGGTGGACAATTTATATGCTGTGTTTTTTAAGAAATACTTTTGTATTATAGTTCAGACCACGAGTGCACTTTTGAAGTGAACCTCTTGGCCATCCTTTCTTATTCTGTTATTTTACCTTGTGGAGTCTCTTGGACTTCACTTCTTTCTAAAAAGATGCAGAAGTGCAGTTAATATTCTCCAACTGAGATAAATGCCTAACCCCTCAAAAATGCCTAACCTATGGATACTGGACCTCCTGCACCAACCATTTCACTGCATGAAGCTTTTCTTACTGGGCTGCACTGCTTGTTAATGCAGACATAGCCAAGCGTGGAGCTAAGTATTGACTTCCCGAGTTAGCAGGCAAAAATCCTCCATGAAAGTCAAAAGAAAACAGTGAGCAATTAGTAAAGTCTTGAGAGATTGCTTACAAATCTCATGGATGAGGTTTGGTGAAGGAAATAGACATGCAGAAATTAAAATTTGGATTGGCAATGGAAGGAAAGGTCTTTTGTCAAAAGAGGGACTTGCCTCTGCCTCACCCTTTCCAAGCCTGGTACCAAAAGGTTTTTGCTAGTGATGGTTTATACCTGAACATGTATATATAGACAAACACTGCACACATGCAAACACTAGAGCTTTGCATGTCAAATGGGGTGCAGTTTACCTTGGTTTTCTCAGATTTACTTTCCAGTGTTACAGAATTGCCTTGCTGAAAGGTCAGGTTATGCACCAGCGCTGGTGCGTGGGAAGCGTTGTCTCTGTGCATGTCAGCAAGAGCAAATGGGGGGGATGTCGATAGTAAGATCAGCTCCATTGTTTTCTGAAACATCATCCTCAGTTGCTTTTGGTGTGCTGTAGCTCCAAAATCTAGATGTGTAAAAATGGATTTGAGAGATTGCCATGATGATCTACTAACTCCCTGGGAGTAGGGATTGTGCCTATTTTACGTCCATAGCAGTTCAGTCTCATCCTTGCTCTGTGGATCAGGATACTGTCATTACAGAGTTTGCACTGGAGTAAAAGAAAGGAAAATTGTTTATTTACTTGAGGCTTTATTAAAGGTCATTAATTAATTATTAATTATGAGTCAGCATGAGCCAGGAGATAATCTCTCTTGGTCTCATTCTTTTCTACTCTCTGATAGTTGTGTTGGGGAGGGGGGGAATTCAGAGGGAATAAAAAGTAAAAGCATTCTTTGAAGTATCTGGTGAGGACTGTGTCCCCTTTGTTTATTCAGGGTTGTTGAGTATAAAGTTGGTTTTCATTTTGAGAGGAGAAATCCACCATGAGGGGAGTGTTTTACTTTATCACAAAGTCTTAATTTTCTCCAAATATTTCTTTGAATGGAAACTAAATTTGAACAACCCTCAGTGAAAACCATTTAAAAATTAGTTCCTTTTTTGTCTTACTCAACCTGCTGTGTTTCAAGCCTGTAAATGCTGTGTGACCTGATCTAAATGTGGACCCTTATTGTTGGGTCTGCGGGATTAAGAGGAATCAGGACAGGTGCAGAGAATTGCATGGGGACTTCTGGTTTGTTACAGTGTCTCTTATTCCTTGGGGACAGAAATAACCCTCTTGATCATTGTATATGTATGTGTAAATCATAGCTGCCAGTATTTTGCATTGTTTGTATACACAAATACATAAAATGCAAAATATTGATAGCCATGATTTAAAACATTTTGGGCAGATTTCTGTTTTATTGAGTTTGTGTCTGTAGTGATATGTGTGCATGAGCATGCAAGAATATTAGTTGCATATGGAATATCTTTTGTTTATATTTCTATAGTTAAAACAGAACCAATGAACAGCAGTGAGATTGCTACTACTACTACCACAGACGGGTCTTTAGACAATTTCTCAGGATCAGGTAAGGTAAAAACAAAGGTCTTAAGCTCAGCATCTTTTTTCATTTACTATTTTCTTATCCCACATGGTCTAAACCTGCGCACATCTGTTAAAAAGCCTCATGCATTTTCCAGCTCTTGCCTATTTCTTTTTATCTTAATGTAAGTCAACAGGAGTTTTCCCCAAGTAAGGAGCATTATGGTATCAGGCTTATTAATATCCATTGGTGTCTTCAGTGGGAGTTTCACGAGGGAGTATTTTGGCCCAGAGTAATTACTCTGTTTTCTGTGAGTAAACATACATGCCTCTGTGATTAGTATTGTAATTGAGGGATAGGTATTCCTCATTTATTGTAATTTATTATTACCAAAGTATTCATGCTTTTTTGTCAGGCTTCTTTTCTTCTTGGAAGCCAAACATATCTTAACTTCTGACACACAGGAGACAAACACTGTGAGAAAAACCTGAGGGGTTTGCACAGTTTTACATACCTGTGGACCGATTGTGGTATTTCTAGCACATAATTTTTATGGTGCAAATCAAATTTAAAAAGAATCTAATATTCTGTTATGGGATTGTGTTTCCATAGTAGCAAAATTTGACATCTTGCAATCAGCCCTTTCCAGATCTTGTCACAGCCTCCATTTTCTGCACAGGCTGTTGAATGTGAAAGCATCAAACCCGAAAGCCCCCCCAAATATTTCTAGAGTATTCTAGTTCTCTAAAAGAAGAAAAGACAGGGTGTTTAATAGTAGTTACGTATGTCTGTAGTGATCAGGTTAATGGCTGGACTGTAACATTTGACGTATCTACAGCCTCAGAGGTTGCAGAAAATAAAAATTACCAGGCATGGAAGGCACAGAAAGAAGTTCCCTGCTCCCGACATGCTTCACAACCACTCTCAGAGTATAAAGATGATGAATTTTCCCTGTAGCTTGCTGGGAAAGGGGTAGCTGGTGAAGGGTAATTATGCATGCCTTGTTTATTTCCAAGTACTTAGCAATAGGGCCTGTTGTTTCTCTGGCTGTCTGATTTTACAGTAGTCTCATACCCTGCTCCTGACCCCTTCCTGGCAAAGGCTTCCAAACACACCTTAGGACCTAAAGAAGTAGTGACACCCAAACAGTAACCAGAGAGGGAAGGACTCCCAAAAATAACACCCTGAGCAGAGTATGCCAGCACACCCATCACACTCCTGACAGCACCCAAAATACTGGCAGGAATGAGGATGGGTTGATGTAAGGCTCTGTGTCAGCAGCACAGGGCTGCTGGGGGAGCAGCTCACTGTGTAGCCTTCTCAGCTTAACTGTTTCTCTAACAGCATCTGCACCTTGTACATCTTTATGCAACACGGGCTGATTTGAAGGTCTGAAAGCATTTTGGAAAACAGATAAGATGGAGGAAAATAGAAATGTAATACAGTAATTCATATTCTGTATCAGGAATTATTTTTTTTTTAAAAAGAGGCACGTGCTCTGGAGCTGGCCATATGTTTTCAATCGAGGCACGCATAAAGCTCCTTCATAAAACGTGGGTCTTAAAAATTCTAAAAGTTAATAAAATGTTGCACTTGAGATATCAACAACCCTTTGAAAATATGAAGGGAAATGTTTCCACTAGGAAATAGGTTGTTTGCATTGAAAATGTTGTCTGTGTGCAGCCAAAGAATAAACTATTGCTCAGGAGTTGTACAAAGGGGCAATTTAGTATTTGAGATTTGCAATCAAGATTTTAATGTTAAGCATTCTTGTGTAGTTCCTGATAAAATATTATTTTCTATCTAAGGTATCAGTGATATTTGAATTTAATTAAAATCCTGTTAATACTCTGAAATTCTATTAGGAAAAATAATATTTATCTTTGGTGTGTGTATTTACACTTCTGTGTGCTTTCTTTTCTCCTTGGTGCAGCAATTGGAAGCAGTGGTTTCAGCCCAAGACAAACACATCAGTTCTCCCCACCACAGATTTACCCTTCCAAGTATGATATCTTTTTAAAATAATAATAGTAGTAGTAATAATAATAACTGAAATAGCCAGATTTTAACCTCATTTAAAATAATAATTGGGTCCATCTGTTAAGCCATAATTTAAACCACAGCAACTTCTAGGGAAATTTTTTTTTAAATGCTAAGAATGTGTTTGAAAAATACTTGTGAAGTTCTTACTTTACTTATTATTTTATTATTGATTTCTTATTGTTGTTTTGCCTCTGTCTTATAGTTTCTGTTGTCTAGCATGGTCTGTGATTATGTGTTAATGAAGTAGTAGGATTATATTAAGACTAAAAATAAGTACATGCATGTCTGTCTAATGCAGTGTCTGTCCTATTTTCTGTCATTTGTAATCAACAGCAGAGCCTATCCACATATTCTTCCTACCCCCTCTTCACAAACGATGGCTGCATATGGGCAGACACAGTTTACAACGGGAATGCAACAAGCTACAGCTTATGCCACTTACCCCCAGCCCGGCCAACCCTATGGAATCCCTTCGTATGGTAAGAAATCGTGTCTGTGTTATTTATTCCTGAGGTAAATATTTTTTCCATCAAGATTATGTGACCCTTATGTTAGTACTTAGTGAGGCAGCTGTGCTCTTAGAGTATTTCTTGTGGAAGACCAGTGATTTCCCCACGTTGAAATGAGTGATGCTTAATTTATGTATTAAGGAACTAAGAAGGTACTCGAGAGGATGAATCCATTTGGGAATTAGGGAGAGAAGCTTGTTCACTTTTTGTTGTCAATATCAAGAAAACAGCACTAAAATGGGAAAAGAGATCTAGGGGCTTCGATTAGACAGGCACAGCCCCTGGTGACTTGCTGAGAAGTTCTGCTCTCCAGCAACACGGTGTGTTACACTGGTATGAAAAGGTCTGAATTTCAGCTGATACAAATCCCTGGAACCCAAATGAACCTGTGAAGCTGTGCTGATTTTCAACAGGCAAAAAAATGAGTCAAAAGGACCCCCACCAATAAAATCTCACTATCCAAAGTTTTAAAACTCCCTGGAGGTGAAAATTGCCAGTAAATCTCTGTCTGCCTGATGAAGGAGATAGCACTAAGTACCAAATATTTCCCAAAAAAATTAATTTAAAACCAAGCTGCTGTGGGTGAGAGTGTTTTCCTGCCAGACTGTCTGCTGACAGACCACATAGCAGTGCAGCAGTGAGGATGCATTAGTAGAAAACAGGCCTCATACTCCTTTAGGGGAATGTATTAAAAATATACAATCCACAAGCTTTAAGCAGTATATCACGTAAAGATGCATTCAGATAATGTAAGTTTTTTACAGAAAGGACAGAACTCATCATGAAAGTTGTTCCCTTTAAATTGTTACAAATTGTTAAAAGTTTTCATTGCTAAACTGGTGAATCTTTCTTCCTGAAATCTGCGAATTGAAATCCACTGGATCTTGCATATATCCTATAGCAGATTATTGTGAACAGTCTGTAAAAGAAATATATTATTATTTCCCTTTACTTGGAAATATGGCTCTAAGCATAAATTGTTGCAGTTTCAGTTCAAACCCACGTATTTTAAGCCTACATTATGCAGATGGAGAGTTTTACACATACACACACACGCAAAACTCCTGTTGCTGATGAGAGCTTGTCTGCTAATTCCATCTGGATCAGGTGGGGTGATAACAGACGACCCCTTTCCCCACCATGCTTTCCTTGACCTGTTTCTCCTGCAGACACCTCGTGTTCATACTTAGCTGACTGCAGGGCTTGGGCAGCCCATACAGTGACTTTTTTGTTTTTTGCTTGGTTCCTCTGGATGAAATCCTGACCTCACTGAAGTCAACTCTAAAATTCCCACTGACTTCAGCCGGGCCTTGATTTCACTGCTTGAGTTTAGCTGTCTCGCTGTCCTCGGAGCTGTAATTGAAAGTTGCTTTACTTGGCAACTGCTCACAGGGGTTAACATGCCTGCCTGCTCTTTTGTTTTGGTTTTGTTTTGTTTTTTGCCTAGTCCATCCCCCATGCCTAGGACTTCAGATAATTTTGCCTAACATTTTACATTGCAGAGCTGCTTTTGACCACTGAAACTCTCAGTTCCTGAGCAAAGTAGATTTTTACATGTTTTGTTCTTTTCAGACAGTGCCTTGTGGCTGGAGCTAAGGTGCTCCTCGCTGATGTACTTTATAGGAGCAATATTTAAAAGCAAATAACTATTAAAAATTTTTGGGACCTAACATCGTATATATTTTTTGCATATTCAAGGCACATCATATAATCTATGCTCCCAAAATAAATTAGGTGCAGAGCATCAGAATGCTGTTTTGCAACAGGCAACAACTGAAACCTTGTTTAGAGCCAAAATTCTCCTCCTTGGTCTGCAGCTTAGGCCCCATGTACCCTCTGTCTTTCCTTTCTTTCATCCAGGCAGGAATCTTTCACTTCCAGCAGGTAAGGGAGAAGACATATATGAAAGGAAAAATAACATTGAGCAGGGGGCCACTTTCTTTTTGTTTCTTTACTCTGGGTCTACTGAAAGAAAAAAATATTCATGAATTCCCATATCAGCCTTTCTCAAGTTTTCTCTGTAGGGCAAAGTTTGGGAAGATGCTCTCTCAAATGCATCTGTATCCTCTTCATTTTTCCACTTTCCCATCTCCACAGCAGTGCAGCCATGCAGGCGGGAAGGGGGGTGGAGGAGAATACCACTGACAGCTGCTGCCCAGGGGCTCCTGGCTCTGCTTCATCTACAAAACCCCTGAGGAGGCTGGAGAATTTCCTGAAGCTCTTTCCTCCTGCCTGCTCCAGCACCAGCATCTAGCAAAGGCTTTGCTTACCAACTTTACTTTCCAAATCCAGGCAGTCCCCTTGTGTTTTCTCACTCTCCCTTCCGGCTTCCTTACATACATTAGACCTGGGAGAAGGGGGCCTTGAGGTTTGATGAGTGAAGGCCTTCAGGATAAGAGCAGGTGGGAAGAGTAAGTCCCAGGAGATGAAAGGCTCTTCATAGCATGGAGTTTGCAAAAGGGCATGTCAGTGCCAAGTTATCTTCACTCAAGTGGCATCCTTCTGTTGCTGCCTTTGATCGTCTCCACCCACTTAGTCTGAGATGGAGAGTTAAATCACACTGTTAAAAAAAATTTAGATTACAAATTTAATTCTTGATTAAGTTAAACTTTCTCTAAGGAATAATTAATCAGCATTTCAGAAATTCTTAAAGACACAAGAAATAAGGATCATTAATACCAAATCATCCATTGCAGGACTTTCCCCTTCAAAATGAGGTGTCAGATTCATCATTGGGACTGTTTAACTGTAACACGAAACAGACGAAGCAAGCATCAGGGAAAAACTAGCAAACAGGGTTAGTCTGGCAGTTACCGGGTCTAGCAGAAAGAATTAAGGGTAATTAATGACAGCAGCTGAAAAATAATGATTTAGATGACAATAAGTTGCCATTTGTATATAGGGAGGTATTGAAGTTTTGCAAATGTAGTGACTTCTCAGCACTTTCCTACCTTCAAACATTGTTGAATATTGTTTGGAAAAATCCAGCCAGGAAATGGACTTACACTAACAGTAAATTTCAAAAGAATGTTACTAATTCACACTTAGATAATTCAGTTCAAATACTGGTCGTTTCTGAACAATGAGGTATCACTGAATGCCACAGTGAAACCTAAGAATATTGTATCACTGTTCCATTGCTTTGGCTATAATTATTTTTAAATGGTAGCTCATGTTGGGACAACCTTATAATTGAAACTAAGAGACAGAGGCTGACTTGTGTGCATTTCCTCAGTATTTTACTTGCTGATAATGTATTTGCTTGTTGCCTTACAAATTGGGGAAAGAATCACTGAAATTGGGCAGCAAGTCATTATTGATCAGATTTTGGATTTTTCCATAATTAAATTTAGAAGTGAGAGAGCAATGTCATGTGTAATGGATTTCCCTGTCAGTGCAGATTAATGACTCTCTGCTATGTTTTTTCCATTTTGGGAGATTGCTTCAGGAATAGTGTTTGTTGAAAGACCGAGTGCCTCCTATAGTGTTTAATTAGCTTTGAAAAATCATCTGTGCACTTAATACTGTTAGTTCTCTTTATCCACTTCTAATTCCTTAGAAAGCCATTGCACCAGGAGGCGTGTAATTTTCATGTAGGGATATTATACAATGTGAATCTCAGTTATGTCGTTAATGGGTAGATGGCAGGAGAGTTGGCTATGCTATGCTTCATTAGAATCATATAAAGTTGCTAATCTACCTCTGTGTAATGTCATGAATATATGGAAAAGTTCGCCTCTGGCAGGAAAGGAAAAAAGGAATAATGCAACTTCCTGTTCATGTATAAATTTCTTTTGCAGTTATTGGAAACACAGTTTTGAATTTAACCTCTCCCTGGTGAACTTCAGTATTCTGTGTGCTTTTTGACTGCCCTTACCCAGTTCATTTGTGCATGCTCTCAAATATTTGTTCTCTCATGCAGGCAGTAGTAGTTATATGTGAAAATTGCTGTTAATTAAGTGATTTTATTTTCCATCCCTGTTTGAATACGAACAAATAGATTTGCTGTCACTAACTGATTTAGGTGCATTGTGGGCAGGCATCAAGACAGAAGGTGGATTGGCACAGTCACAGTCACCTGGACAGACAGGATTTCTAAGCTACGGTGCCAGCTTTAGCACACCTCAACCGGGGCAGGCTCCCTATAGCTACCAGATGCAAGGTCTGTATAAACAGATATTACCATTAATAAGATACAGCTAATACTATCGTGGGCTTCTTTTCCTCCTTATTTCTTTACAGTCCTAGAATAAAAATGAATGTTTGCATGAGCACATACCTCTGATGTTATTGCAGTTGGAGCTGGAAAGATGATTGCCTTTGTTGAGAGCAGCCACAGGCCAGCTCTCAGCATTTTGGAAGATCCCTTCTTTCATTAAATTTTAAATAGTGAAGTATTCTAGTGTTATTACAGTAAAAATGTATCTCCAAAGAGCAATAGTTTAGCAAATAGTGAACGAGACAAAGCGAGTCCTGGAAAACGTGTCAGGATTACAGATTTAGGAAGTGCCAAATATAATTTGACACCTGAGTGTGTTTGAGGAGGGAGAAGAAGATAAAAATACCTACTGCAGCTGTGGAGGTGGCTACACAATGATTGAAGTCTTTTTCTTTGAAGTCTGTTTAAAAGCTGTAAGTCTTTGTATGTGCGGACTATTATTATCAATTTTATTTTGTAACCTTTCTTGCCTGTTTAGTTTACTTAATGTCTTTCCACCTTGTTCTCTCAATTCCTTTTCTCCCTTCTGTATCAAGAAGGCACTGGGTGTGCCTGGTTCTGGATTTTGCATTACTTCAAGAGAAATTTTTAAAAATCCTTAGTTTACCAGAAACAGCTAATTTTGGATGTCTTCTGCAGGCCTTTTTACCCCTCAATCTGACAGTAGAAATCTAGTGTCTTGCAGATTTTAGAATTGTTGAAATAAGTGATCACTCACAGAATTGGATCACTTTTTTTTAAAGTTTAGCACCTTGCTTTATTATTATTAAGCTCAATTTAAAGAGCATACAATCAAGTAAACGCTCCATGAAATGTCTTGAGGCAGAAGTACTTTCAGAGACCAAGTGACCGAGGCTTTGCTTTTGTTGCATGGCTTTAAGGGTATATTGATCCAATCCTTTGCTCAGACACAAGAGAAATGTTTTTTGTTTCTCTTTTTTTTTTCCAGTCCCCTTTTGAACTGTGTGTTGAGTAGCACTGTAGGGCAGAAGTGACCATCTGACATCTGAAGGATTGCTGACTTGTAGTGTGCTCTGACAAGTAAGAGGGATAAGATCAGAGTAGCATGCAAATTTTCATCATAGTGATCAGGTTATTGGTTTTGCTTTCTGCAAATAGCTATACAGAAAAACTCAAACAAACACGCACCCACCCCCCCCCAGAAAATCCAACCTCTCTGTATGAGAGAGCTCAAAATACTTGCCAGCAGCATCTACAAGGAATTTCTGCATCAGCACTTCAGCTTTTAAGGAACTGATTGCTAGGAAATAGTGTTGTTGAAAAATTATGTCTGTGTCGCCTATAATTTCTATTGCAACAGTGCCTTTGTGACACAGTCATATGCTAACCTATACAACCAAATAAAAATATAGTCCCCACAGAAGTTGAAGACTAAAATAAAATACACAGGCTAGAAGGTCCTAGTTTAACAATAAAGCTGACACTGTGTAGGTATAATAAACATTTGGCACCCCGTGTTGGTTATCTAACAGTTCTAAAGGTGGTTTTTGTAAGATACAGAGGAGAGGGATGTCAGTAAAAAGGGATTCTAGGCAGGACAGTGAAGTAGTTTTGCAGATGTCTGTGAGAAACTCATTTGATAGAGGGAGGAAAGGGGGAGCAGCATGGGATAATGTGAGAGAGAGCTTTTTGGAAAATTTTAAGAGAGTGAATGCTGGCATTAGTAAAACAAAGCTAGGACTTGGTCCATGGACTGCATAGAGGTCTGCCATAAAGAGTATTGCTTTGCTTTCTGCCATATGCAAAATGTATATAAAATTAGAATTGTCAAGATCCGGAAAGGGTAGCAGTTGTCAAGAGGTGGAACAATAAGATCTTGGAAAGCATTTCAGCCGTACACATTGAAA
This sequence comes from Campylorhamphus procurvoides, assembly GCA_013396655.1. Taxonomy (NCBI): domain Eukaryota; kingdom Metazoa; phylum Chordata; class Aves; order Passeriformes; family Dendrocolaptidae; genus Campylorhamphus; species Campylorhamphus procurvoides. Next base: position 275,236 of record WBMV01006632.1, on the reverse strand, counting down.
GGCAAACGTCGAAAAATATTCTGCAAAAAGAAATGTGTTAAAGATGACCCAGTTCTGAAGCTCTAAAAAGAAAAGAGTCAGAGACATTGATTTCATGATGCTGTTGTCTGCAGGGCTGAGGGAGGAGGGGGTCTGAGCCTGGGTCCAGCTGTGCCATGCTTGGGGTGTGAGCTGCCCACCTGTGGAAGTCAACAGATCAGTGACAGTCTGGCTTGGGCAGAAGAACCACAGGTCAGAGCTGGAAGGTCCCTGTGGTGTGTATGTCCTTTCTGTTGTACTCATAAACAACAGGATGTGTGGGTGAGGGAAGGGCTGGTCTCCTACAGAAACCTTAGAGACCATAAGAATGGAAATATGGAGAATATTTCAGATGAAAATACTGGTGGACTTGTTAGTTGCTAAGTAGAAAAGAATCACATTGCTGAATAGGTCTTTCTTGCAGTGAAATGTTTGATGGTATATATCTGTACAAGAGAATACATGACAATATATGCCTTTTTAATGTTTTCATCAGGCTGACTTTGTAGTTGAAATAACTTTAAATTTACTGAATTCTTCCTTTTGATTGAACAGCTGTTAAAAGTAAACAGGAACATTTGTTTCCCTTTCCTCATTTAATTTTGGAAGGGGACCCTATTCATAATTTCAGCTATTATTTAAGGACAAAAATGATTCTCATGGCAGAAGACAGGTTTTGTGCTGCTGCTGTTCAGTTGTTTGTACAGAAACCTCCAGAGAGGAAAATGAATTTATTCTCTCTTTCCCCTCTAGCACTGTATGGGCAGGCTGCAGCCTCAGCCTTGTCATAGCCTGCAATAGCTGTTCTTCATCTCCTGTGTGCAGCTGCTGAGCTGCTAAATGGAGATAATGGATCCCACAACCTACTTCACAACCATGCGTTACATGACAGCGCTTGGGGCCCTGCATTCTTGCCTGCAGTAAAGGGGATTTCCTAGCAGCCTTGCAGTTGTCGTGCTCGTGTTCCCTGACTGGGGTTACCTCGTGCTTGAGAGCTTTGGAGTTAATTCTGGTTGCTCTCCCTGGGGTGAATGTCTCCCTGCAATGTAGAGACTCTGCCTCGTGGTGCGTGTGCAGCCAATTAAACCCAGTGCTTTTCCTGACCCTGCTAAAATTACAGCGTGATTAGTCACTGAACAATAGTGCAGGGAGAGACTGCCAACTTTCAAAAATTATAAGGAGAATCACTGCCTGTGACTCCTTTCTAAGGTTATTCTGGTAATTGGGTTTTTGTTCTTTACAAATATATCATCCCTGTTAACAGGGTGTATGTAGGGGGGAGGGTGAGAAGGGGACTCAGGCAGTTCTGCCACCCCATCTCCGCGCTCCACCCTGCCCTTAACGACTGTATTCCTTAAGCTGTTTTTCATATAAGTTGTTTCATAGATGTTGAAAGACCACTTACATGACTAATGGCTGTGGGAATGGACTGTTGTTCTATATTGGCAGAGTTGTAAGGATTTCTCCATGAGGATAAATGGAGTGGAGAAGGGCTGGGGGAAGCAGCAAGGAAAGACCTCCTTTTGCAACTGTCTTATTTGAGTAGCCTTTGATAGTGATAAAAGATGACTTTTACCCTGCACCCGAGTATCCTACTGCTGGAAGGGTGCTAGACCTGTGATGAGTACCAGCATTGTTTTAGTTACCAAGACTGTGATGATTGAGAATAACTATCCAATTGGTCTGGGAATTCAACCATAAAAAAGTAAACGTTAAGGTATTTGGTTATTATTATACAGTATAAAAATATTGTGCTGGATGGCTAACCAGTTACTAGGACAACAAGGGGGAGTTTGCCAAGGATTTTTAAGCACTGCAAGCAAGTGGAAGAAATCTTGAGTTTAAATAGCCCATCTGGCCATCTTAGGCTTTCCCAGGAGAGTTGTACGAAACTTCTGCCACATACGTTGTACCCTGATGATAGACATAGCCCATGGCAAGGAGACTGAGGTAGGAAAGCAAATGGACTCCCATGGCAAATACACAGGGGAGGACCACATCCTGTGCCTCGCGGTGGCGGCACAGGGGCAAGTCCCGTGCCTGGAGCCCATGCCCTAGTCCCAGCAGGGTCCATCCGCCTTCCGATGCTGACTGGGATTCCCAGCTTTAATGTGGGTCAGAGCACTTTGCAAAATAGACCTTTGACCTGCAATTTACAGCTTTTATCACATTTTAAAGCTATGTAGCTGGCCAACTTAGGGCAGTAAATCTCGTGCATTTTGTAGCAATTCTTATTTTTGTGTTTGTTCAGCTAAGGCAGGACAGCAACTCTATGCCATGTTATGGCTGAATATTTAGAAAACAAATGGCAACATTGGAGTATTTTAAAAAGAACCTTAGGCCCATAGTCCTGGGTGGCCCATGGAGCTGTTTCTGAGAAAGCTGCTTCATGTTTGTTACGGTCTAGGAAACCCCTACCCCTCCTCCATAGGAGCCAATGCTGACCATGAGATGAAAGAGAGAGATCTGCTTGTTAGTATGCGTGTGTCTTTGTCTGAGAGGGAGAGATGCTGGCTGGCATGTAATTACTTTTATTATTTGCTCTTGCAAATTATTTGCCAAATTTTCTGCACAAGATAATGTATTCCTCAAAAAGAGTGTATGGTTGGTTTTTTTTCATATGAGAGACATATCTTTTTTCAAGTGACTCAAACTATGCACCTCTAAAACCCATGTTTGAATGTATTACTGCATCACTCAAACATGACTACAGAAATCAAGAGAGTTACAGTGACTTACATTCTTCCAGCCACATCACTATTAGAAATAAAATATAATTTCAAAGTTTTGCAATTTAAAATATTTTTCAGCTGTATTTGGGCTCTGGGGTTTGTTATAATAAAAAAAAGTAACATCTGTTTTCCAATTCTAAATTAAATTTAAAACAGCATGTTTTTCTCATTAGTACTGTTTATCTGCACTATCTGCTAAACTTGGATGTCAACTCTTCTGAAGTAATCTGATTTTAGTTCGCAGTATTAGGAGCATCTATCAACAACAGAGCTTTTGTGCTAATAGAAGATACAAGCAAAATGTTTACAATCATTATCACACTTTAAGCTTCATCTTTTACTCCCTTTACTGCTGCTGGACTTCACATTCCTTCTCTGTTTGAGACTTAACTTGTATGTGCTTTTAGTAACTTTTGCAATCAAAGCATTTAAATATTTTTCCTTCTGACTTCTCACAGTTAGGATACCTATTGGTTTTGAGGTTTTTGGTTTAAAGAAGTAAATAGTTCATAATTGTCCTTAGGGGGTTGCACTAAGCATGCTGCCCTGCTTGCATTCTGTCCTCTTTGGAGTTGCAAGAAATGCCACTTTTCACAATGGGTAATCTTTGCCTAGGATTTGGTTGTTGAATCATGTCAGGCACCTCAGAGTGCCTGTGTGCATCTGTGTGCCTGGCTCCCTGTTGGTTTTCATCCCTCCTTGTCTCCTTTGCCCACTTCCAAGATGCTGCTCCCAAGATTTCGGTATATCTTTACACTGAGGCAGGTTTTGGTGGCTGGGGAGGCTGTAAACAACCTGTGTGCTTTAATAACCTGTGCTGGCTGGTGCTCTCCTGCTGCACAAGTTCAATAGGTTCCCTGATTACAGACTTTGTGGTGGCTTATGTAGCTTCACCCTGTGCATCCATATGCCTCAGCTGGTGGCTGTGTCACTCCCGGGTTATAACCAGTGAGAGCAAAACAGCTGAAAGGGGGTTGCTGCCCTTTTAGTGGAGCAGCTTCTCAGGTTGGGTATTAAACAAGAGCCCCATCTGTCTGTTTTCGGTGGCTCATGAAAGCAGGAGGAGGGACATGAAGGCAGTAATTTAGTATCTGGGCTAAATTCAATCTTAGGTCTCCCTTATCAGAGAGGTACTTCTTTTTCTCTTGTGTCGTGCCTAATAGACTGTATCAAACCCGAAAAGATTTGCAGCCCAAGGCTGTGTTTGATCGATTAGTGAATCCTAATGGCTTTGCAGTCAGACTGAGCTGTTTGGAGCAGGGAGTCATGGCTTTTGCTGTTCCTGTAAGGGTCTGAGGCTCGGGGAGGGGAGAGGACACAGTTCTCAAAGCTGAGAGGAGACATAAAGCCACTGGGCTCTTGTGAGGGGAGATGGATTCTCTCAGGACAAGGTTTGCCATTATTGTTCAACAAAAAAAGTAAAGAAATCCCCATTACTTCAACAGTGCTGGGTATTACTTGGAGAGGTGGGATAGCGTAATACTCAGTCATAGCTGAGGTGGGACCAAAATTCCTGTCTAAATTTCAAGGGATTTTTTAATTGCAGTAATGAAACACACAGTGCAAGAACTATGGATTATCACTTTCCATATATTAACATGTTATAGAGCCAAATCAGCCAACATATGGGAAATATTAAAAATATGCCATACCTTATCATATAATCATGTGATGGAAGTTATTTTCTGATACTTTGTTTTAGTAATTCGTGTAACTTTTCATTTCATTTCAGGCAGCAGTTTTACAACATCATCAGGAATATATGCAGGAAATAATTCACTCACAAATTCTACTGGATTTAATAGTTCACAGCAGGTAAATTTGTAAATAGGAGTTCAGCAAACTTTGGCAAACTTGGAATTCTCATCCACTGAAAAAAATGTAGCCCATAAATAGCTTATTGAAAGAAATTAGCATCCTTTCAAGCTAAACTAAAGTATATAAATGTTTTTATTCAATTTGTCATCTTCTAATACTAGAACTAATTGTCTGAGGTTGATGTTCTTATTCGCACATCCTCACAAGTGTATCTAATAAACTGCTTATATGAGAAAACATACTAAATTAGATGTAATTTAGTTTTTGGTTTAGTGCCTCGCAGTTTTGGGTCTTACAGCATCTAGTCCAGGAAGCATACGTGCTCAAAGTTTGACATGTGTTTGTAGTTATATTTTGGAATTTATACTAAAAAGTAGCAAAACTTTGATGGACTATTCAGTTGCTTTTTTGTCTTTCAGGAATATCCCTCTTATCCCAGTTTTGGCCAGGGTCAATATGCACAGTATTACAATAGCTCACCATATCCTTCACATTACATGACCAACAGCAACACCAGCCCTACGACACCCTCCACAAATGCAACATACCAGCTTCAAGAACCACCATCTGGCATCACCAGTCAAGCGGTTACAGATCCTGCAGCAGGTAATTACATGGATTTTATGGTCCCTATGAGGCACGTTTTTGTAAGTTGAAAGGGGATTGGGGTTTTTTTTTGGGTTGTTTTGTTTTTTGGTTTGGTTTATATGGGGGAGGTTTTTGTGTGGTCGTCGGGTTTCTTTTATTATTTCTTGTTCCTGAGCCTGTGGCATGTCTTGTCCAGATTCTAAGAGAAAATAGACTGAAGCAAAAAGAGGATCAGTAGAAGTTTTAAAGCTTGGGCAAAGTGCAATTTATTTGTAAGGTGCTTGTGTTAAAAATTGCAGGATGTATAGTCTTTACACTAAACCAGAACCTGATGCTTTTAAGCTTTACCTTCATTAAGATAAACTCCTTTGGTTTTTCCTAAGCAAGACTGAAATCAAGAGGCCTTCAAGCCATAGCCCAACTGTCCACTAGAAAGAGAGCTTTTGTGGTTTTTTTACTTTCAGAGGACATAATAATGCTTGTAATGGGGAGTTGAAATTGCACAAGTGTTTCCATTTTAAGAAAAGATTTTAAGTGGCTTGTCCTTTTTCCCAGTCATTTTACCTTTCTTGGTGGAATTTGGCAGTCCTTTACTATTTGAGATATTTTTTGAACATTTATGCCAAACTGCTCCAGCTGTTTTTGGAAATGAGGGGTGAAAAATACTTTTCCCATTATTAAAAAAAACCTAAAAAATCTGGGGTTTTAACAGTTTAAGCATGTTAGTCCTTAGTAGATGGCAGAAGTTTGAAGTCTGTCAGAGAGAAATTCCAAGGTTGCAGACGTATTTCTCAGTAATGCAGTAAGAAGCAACTATGATTTGGCAACGGTATCAGGTAGTTTTGTTTCGGAATTTTCTTGAGGAAAGTTGTTTTTATTTTCTTTAAGTATTTGATGGGACTAATCTTCCATGTGCAATGCAAGCTTTTAGCATAATTTGCTAGGCCTCTGTTGCTTTTCTGTGCAAGTGTGTGCCTGAGGAAAATGTATTCGGTTTTGTCTCTTTTGAACCATTTGCTGAAACTAAATAGGGAAGAAGATGGAGTTGGTGTGTTTATGTACACAAGGTCACATGAGTGTGCAATGTATTTGAGAAAGAAATCTTTCTAAATATACGAATGCATATTGCAGTCTGGGCCATTTAGAATGTGTGGATACTTTTGTTTTCTTGTGGGTTTATTTGCTTCTCTTTTTAATTTGGAAGCAGTTAAGTTCCTCTTAGCCCAAAATCCAAATGTGATCAAGTTTTAGTTTTTATATCATCTGGGTCTTGATATTTTGCAAAATCTTTGTATGTATTTTTTTAAGTAATTGATACTTCCTAAAAACAATCGTAAATGCATATATGGCGGAGAAGTTATATTTTTACCAAGTTCCAACTTACTGGCTTAAAAACTGTCTTCCTATTTAAATAGTTTACTGTGCTCTCTAAGCCTAGACAGGACTTTTAGATCAGTTCCTTTTTTAAGAAGTCTTTCTTTCCTCCCTCAAATCTTCCACACTCTTGTTATGAAAGTTTTGTCTAAAAATTTTGAAGAACTTAGTTGGTTTTCTCATGGATGAGTCCTGCACCTAGTCCCTCTTCTAGTTTGTGCTTTCGTGTATTGAAAGCTGTATATCCAGGGGTGCCCTACCTCTGCTCGCTTAGCCCTTCCTCAGACATGTGCACGCCTCCTCTGGTATTGCTGGGACTACCATCTGTTTTCTCAAGACATTAATGTTAATGATTTACCAATTCTGAAAAAGTTCCTTCTAATGGTTTGCAAATAACAACTCTTGGGATTATCTCAGGCTGACTGACTGTACCAGAGGCAGGGGCATGCTTAGGAAAGTACCTGCTGTGAACCGCTCTTTCTTTGGAGGACCTATTGAAAGCCATCTTTCTATTCTTCATCAATGCTGTTGCAGTCAGCAATAGGTATAGGGCTAGACCTGTATTTCTCCATTTTTCTTTATGGAGTTGTCATCTTTATGCATTTAAGTTAGGATGAACCTATTTAGGCTCCTTCTCTTTTGAGTGGAGAATGATAAATACTCCTATTTAGAGTTCAGTTTAACTACAGTTCTAATCCTGAGGTGTCAAAGCCTCTCCACTGGTATGGGAGCAGTTTAAGGTGGCTGACATACCACTGTTGGATTCCTAAGGGAAAATTAGGTGAGAATCTTTTGCTGCCTCAGAAACCTTCAACCGTGGTAAAAGGGAAGCAAGGACCAGTCAGTGAATCCAGTGCTGTTCTTACTGTTTCCCCTTGGACAGTGTAAATGGTTTTACTTTTTTGCTTGCTGAGGTTTATTGCAAAGCCTCAGTTGAACTCACACACAGTCTGCTCAGAAGACAAACTAAGGCTGGGGTCAAAGAAAAGAGCGATCAGTATGGAGGAAGGGAGTTCTGGTGGACTGAGGGCAAGTAAAAGGTGTATTTACCAGAAGGAAATTCATTGTTGTGTTAAAAAACACAGAACAAAGAAGCAAAATAACCAAATTTTAATTAGAGTTAGTCAAATTTCTGCAGGCTATTTTGCCACATCTGGTCAAGTTAGGCTGCTGATTCTCTACCACAATTAGAATGCTTCATATGAGGAATGATGGGGAGCAGTGGAGAGCCGTCACATTTAGTAGGATGGGCGCCAGCTGCTGAATTGCATCTGTCTATCCCTACACATCTTCTATATTTAAAAAAAACATGTAATCTGTGTGGTTATGAACTATGCCAGGACAAGCACAGAACAGCCTTCAGACTTTACAGAGGCACCAGAATAATTTGACAGACATAGGTGGTTCGTATGAATTTGGGCCAGTAAGTGAAACAGAAGCATCTGGTGAGAAAAATGTGAAAGAGAGAAAATAATTATGTGCTCTTGTGACATTTTTAGTAGAGTTTTGCAGACTCAGAAAGCTCAGATAATTTCACTTGAAATATATTTAATTCCTTGTCCAAATATAAAGTAATACTTTTATGGTTTCCCTCAGTTCCTAGTTAAATATGAAAATTTTTTGCCATGCAATCCAGGACATCCATGGATTCTTGCAGAAGGACCTGAGATTTTTAATGCTCAGTGTTTCTTCTTTCTCTTCCCTTTGTGGATTTGAAAAATTACTTGTACCACAATCAGGACAAAATCATTTGATTGCACAGAGGTTTATAGTCCTTATATCTATAAATCAGGCATACAAATTAATGTTATTTTCTTGTGAACAGAAGGATATATTTTTCTTGGTGACATAATCAGAAAATTGTTAAGCAAAACAATTAATCTCAGTATGGCATTTCAAATTTTTAATGTGTTACCTGCTTCAGATTTTGTTGGAAATTTTGTTTTAGTTCAAAAGTAAGAATTTTTGAAGGTTTGTTGTTTTGGGTTTTTTTTCACTTGTAAAACTTTTGTTTTGCAGATGAAAATACTTTTCATCAGAATAGCAATAGAATATTAGTTTCCTTCTAAGAAGAGCTTTCAGTCCATGATTAGATTATCCCAGGTATAGACAGCGAGTTGTTGATTTTCTGTCTAAACTGCAGTATCTAGTAGAAGCAATAATAATTAAAATTATAAAAAAGAATAGAAGTAGACTAATGAGCAAACATTCACTCTCGCTTCCCCTATTCAAATTCATTGAAATAGGTTCAGGGTGTACAAAAGGAGGTATTTCTTTATGTTTCATATAAGTAAGCTGTGCAGCTCCTTGCTGCTGGACCTTGTGGATGCAAAAAGTTTATGGCAGTTCAAGCATTGCTTAGACAAACTCAAAGATTAGATTTACGCAGACACCAATGTCAACTCAAGAAATTCTTGATGCAGAAAATCACTGGAGGCAGTGGATGAATTACCTCTGTATGTCTGTCCATTTTATGCCTTTTCACGTAGTTTCCTGCCGTTTGCCTGTGTTGAAACCTATCCTGGGCAGATGGAGTTTTGCCCCATCCATTATGCCTGCCTTGATGTTCTAAAATACTTAGATCAACATTCATAACACGTATTTCTAAGAGTTAATGTAGGAAAAATCTACCTTTTCTAAAGATTTAATAATTTTCTCCTGCAATATTTCAACTCCATCATCACAGATGGTACAAAAAATTCTTGATTTGTGCAAAACTTTTTTTTTTAATAAATTCAGTCAGCAAAGCTGAATTTATCCTTCTATTTCATAGGATGCTGCTTTTATAATTTATCATAGTGTTGCTCTCAAGAGAGACTTGCATTGTTCTTGAGATTTGATCTCTTTCAGTTTTCTTGGTTTCTGTAATAAGTATGTTTAATATATTACTGGAAAGTTTTGGGTGTTTTGTTATATTACTCACATAGTTCACAATGCAGATTAAAAACCCCAAAAGGATTTGCCTGTCAACAAAACTTGTTCTCAGCCATGGGTCACCATTTTGCTTTTAGAAACTGAGCTTCTTTTTCCTTGAACACTGTATCACATTTGGTATTGCAAAAGGGAAAGTAACTTTTACAGTTTCTCTTTGTCATATTTCATAACAATGAATTAAAGACAGGAAAGTGAAAGACCAAACAGACTATACAGGCAACTTTTCACTAATACCTGTATGAAAACAAATGCTGCTATATTTGCAGTAAATTTATGGTATTCTAATTTTTGTTCTTTTTCATAAATAGAAATGAAGAGTAAATCTACAGGATATATTTATATAGGAGGTAAAGTCACTGAAAATTCTGTAAAAACAGAAATAAGATTGGATGCAACAGTGAATGACAAAGTACAGCATTGGTTTTGGTTTTCTCGTAATGTTTATTCTCCTGTTTTTACATTTACAATATACAACTTTAACTCTTTGGTATTGCATCCAACACTGTATAGTCTGACCCACTGTCACAAAATATATTGAGGCTACAAACTTGATGCATTTTTTAATAGACTCTTTTAAATACATAAACAGGATGTTCATAATTGATTTTGAAGGGATTAAATGTAACAATGATTTCAAATTGTTTGAAAGCATAATTAAGGAGTAAGAAAGAAAAAACTACAATGGATAAAGGTACTACCAGCCCATTATGGGATTTTTTCTTCAACAAAGAAAGTAGAAGAAAAGAAATCTGGACCACTTCAGGTCCTGTTAATATTGTTGTGGTCATGCATAGTTTATATATGCTGTTATAAAGGATATACTGTTAATGTAATATTTTGTCATTATTTTGGATTTACAGTACTAAATCAAAAAGTCAAACAAACCTTGAATAAATAGGCATTCCTGGTAATATTTTTAGCAGACTATTGAGAGTTTCTGTCAAATTTATAATAGTATGTCCTTAGACCTCAATATACAAACAGATTAATTTTTCAAGTGAAGATTTTGACATTTTGTCAAAACAGCACTAAAGACATACTTCTATGATCCTGCTAGCAGGCATTGTATTTCTTGCAATTTCTTACTTAATACTTTTATTTACTACTAATATAGTACTACTATTTTCTTTTTTTATAGAGAAGTGAAAAAAAAAAAAAAAGAAATCCACAAATGCACGCACCTCTGATTCTGCTGCATTACTTAATCCTGGTCCAGTTTTATGCAAGTAGAAGTTTGTATAAGTGCTCATGAAATTTGTGTTTAGTTTTATTTATGCAAAAATAAACCTTAAGTATGCAAAAGTAAGAAAATCATAGCATCAGACTGACATATTCAAATTACCTGAATTTTGCACTTTTATTCTGGTATACAGGAGTTGAAATAATACTGGCCTAAGGATTTGTTCTTTATTTTAAATTAAGATTTGAGGGGAAGCCATTAATCTGGGCGCAATATAAATGGAAAATATTTGTACATACCTACTTGCAGAGACATTTGACTATACTAACTATTCTAGACCCATGTCATCCATGTAATTTACATTGTGACATGAGATATGATTGCTTTGACTATGTGTGTTTACTCTTTTTTGCATAACCTTTCAGTGTAGTAGGGAAAAATCTGACAAAATTTGCAATGCTTTTGTCAACAGCAATAGCTCTACCCACATACTTGCCAGTTGGATTTACCTAGAAATAGACTTGATTTTGGGATTTCTGGGGTAGCCAGTTTTCCCCAAATTTGTCATATGATACTACTGGTGTACATTAAAATCAATAGTAAGAAAATACAGCAATTACTTAGGGGGGGTTCTGTAACAAATTGGAATGGATTACAGAATATGGTGTTGCAAATGCTATCTCTGTGGCTTTATTATTGATTCATAAGTAATTGATGTATTCTTTTTTACGAGATGATGGAAAATTGTCCTTTGTGACAAGACCGTCAAAACCACCCATAGTGATGTATAACAGGGAAGTATATGCTCATGAACTGTTAGGTCAGGTTGCAGTAATGTGGTGCCTTGAATCATAGGCTGCTACAGTATGGTTCGTGTATTTCAGTTAAACCAGAATGTAAATATATTTTATTCCTCATGGTTATGTGCAATTTTTGTCTGGCTTGGTGTGACTGTGTATTACAAGGTTTACTACCAGGTCGGGAGCAAGGGAGTACCAGTCACACCTGGAAAATAAAATATTTATAGAATCTGGGTTCAAAATGGGGTTTTTTCTGACTGACTGGAGAAGTCACAGTAGTGTCTATAATACTTATCCAAGGTTTGGAAGAAGGATCTCTGGGTGCGTGAAGAAGAAACAAGCTATACCATTTAGCACCTGCCTGGGGCAGAGTGCAGAGAGCTGCTATAGCAGGGAGATCTAAAATAGCGTGTATGTTCATGGATGCAGAAGAGTAACTGTTCCTACATTATTAATACCATTTTATGAAGGAAACCCACAGAAATGTCTGTAGTGGCCTGGTCTGATGGATCAACCAGTCCCATGCCCTGCCTGCCTCAGGGGTCATCAGCAGATACCTCAGGAGCAGCTAGGACAGGCTGAGCTTGTGTAAGACTTGCCCTAAGCACTTTTCCATATTCCAGATAATTTTGTCTCAGGGGATTTCCAGAGCTGCTGTTGTTTGTATGTTAAGGTTGTACCTAACATTTTAATTTGGAATATGGTCTCTTTTGATGTGGAGCTTTGGCTCAGCAAAGTGGTCCTAGAGCACCCAGCTGGAATCCTTCCAGTCGAAGCTAACGTGGAAGGTGTCCTGCAGGTCAGCTCCTAATTCCTCCAGCCTCTATCGAGGATGCTCAGGAGACTAGATCAGGCTGGACCTGCACTGAAGTGACCTCCCAGAAACAGACAGTAGAGCCTGGTGTCATTGCCATCACTTGTCTGGTCCCACAAACCCAACCTGCTAATGTAGTGTAGCTGTAGCACACTAGAATGCTTCTCACATTCAGGGATGTCTTCAGCCTCCTCTTCAGCCCTTGTAATCTTTTAGGAGCCTGGCATGGGTTTTTTTGGCAAAATATACCACAAATCTTCTAGGTTTTATCTGAACTCCTTCTTGTATTTCACCTGGCTGCTGCCAACTCCGTTTCATGACCTTGCTTTAGCATTGGACAGGCAGTGGAGACATGATCCTCACCCACTTCTCCACTCACGATTATGTGGAGGGTAGGGTTTTCTCCTGCACTTACCTGTGTTTGTGGTGTGTAAGAACAGGATAAAATTAAATTCAATGCTTTAGGAGCATAATCATTTCACTTGGCTAATATTAAAATATGTCTGGTACCATGAAGTCAGCTGAAGTTGAACAAATTAACCTTCTTTTACCAATGATTGTAGAATAATGGGTATAATGATAACATGATTTGTGACCATGTAGCTTGACTTCAGCAAGTCTTTCCTGCCCTGGCAATTAAATCTTTTCACTTTACAGTCTTATAAGCAAACTAGGCTAAAGTAGTCTGGCAGAAACTGCAGGAGAATCATATAAAACTGTTTAGGAAATCATGTCCAGAGAGAAGTCAGTGAGAGCTTGCTGTTAAAATAGAAGGATGGCTACAGCAGCATTCCTCAGTGTCTGCCTTGGGCCTAGCACCAAACCACATTTTCATTAATCATTTAGATGACGGAACAGAATGTGTTTGCCTATTAAATATGTAGATGACACCATGCTGAGCGGGGCTGTGAGTTCTTTGGAGATGGGATGAGAACTCAAAAAATGGAGATGTGATCTGAATGGGAGCAGGTGTGAGGTATACATTTAGGCAGGAATGACAAACTGCACAAATGTGGGATGGGGAATGTTGGCAGCTCCTTCAGTCTCTACCTTTCCCTGCAGACTGCCCTCACTACTCCAAATATTAGTGGCACATGGAGTACCCTCAGCCGCTGTTGTTTTTCTTGCTCCAGAATTTGTCAGGGCTTGGGCTTGTCGAGGCTCGGGACTCAGCTGGACACTGTATTCTTTAACTGTGTTTCCTTATGAGGACCTGAGAGCAACCATTGGACAGCAAGCTGGCAACCCAGCCGTGCACATGGAGGCTGCCCTGTCCAACAGCCCTAATTCGAAGAGTACATGCTATGGTTTCCCTTTACACACATAAGGGAATAAGTTTCTTGCACACAGTGTCATGTTTCCCTCCCCATTGGTTACAGCCTGTCACACTGTTTCTAACACTGAGTAGACTCAGGAGCATCAGATATTTGCAGTGTTCCCTGCTCAGTTCATGTGCAAGGTTTGGCCAGGTCTTTGAGAAACAACCAGTTTGGTGTCGCTTCCTCCTCAGAAGATGGTCTAGGAATCCTGAGTCCAACATTTATTGGAAATACTGCAGAAAAATCCTGCCAAATGGTGTCCAGGGATGGTAGCCTGTGGGACATTCAGGATGTCAAGCTTTGCTTGACTTTGCGTTGCGTTATTGTGTCCAGTTCAGAGAAATTATAGAGAGCGATAATCAGAGCCTGGAAAAGGGGAGTGTCAGGCAAGGGCTAATGTAACAACAAAGGGATCTGTCAACAGTCTTCAAATACGTGCAAACACAATGAAGGGAATAATTTACCCCCACTTTCAGAGATTGAATTTATATTGTTGTAATGAATTTTAAAGTTGTATGGTCTAATGGCACATCTGTTGATGCAGCACAGCAGATTTCCTGGAGAGATACATAAGAGCAAGAAAGACAAATCTTTCTTGGGAATGATGCAGGTACAGCAGTCCCAAGAAGAGTGGGCTAAGGTGTGCCTAACCCACCTTGGTGTCCTGAGGCAGGGTTGGGGAGTCTCTTTCTGTCAGGTGCTGTTGCTGCCCTCACCATGCTCACCCATTTAGGTTTGCTTAGGTTCATTGGTCATGCAGTTTTGTTTGTACTCTTTCCATGCTCTGTTCCCTGTTTTATTTATTATTCCTGCTGCAAGTTTAATACTTAAATTTTTTAAGCATAACATGTCTGTGAGAATAATTAAAATAACTGGGAACTAGAGCCATATGCCTAAAAGCATTGTCAGAGACCGTCAGAGACCAAGAGAAGCCCCAATTTAAATTAGTCAACAGGAAATACATTTTTTTATTACATCTGAGTTTTAGAGCACATATTTAGAACATCATTGGTCAGTATACCTGTTGAAGAAATTCTAGTCTATTTTACTGGATTATTATTTGTCTCAAGGCTTTTGTGCATTGTTTTCTTTCTTTTTCCTTTTTATTAAAGACTGTAATAATAAACATTGTGTATAGCAGACAAATTGATTGGGAAAATTTGGACTAGTTCTGTTTTCTTACTTATGGTTAAGTACAGGTAGGTGAAAGAGCAGTCAGCATTCAAAGTTTAAATAGTTTAAATAAATATTCTGAGGTGTACACTGTCATAGGAAAAAATATATGTTACTGGAATGTTTATGTCCTTCAGTATTTAAACCTCTGTTTTTAGCTCTGTAGACTTTTTGTGAGTGAATGACTTTTGTTGTTTGGCACATGTAGAGAGCCACTACTTTAGCGTCCTTTGACGCTAAAGGTTGAGCGTCCTTTGAAGATTCTGTGCTTAACCGCAAGTTAATTTGTTGTTCTGCTCATTTTGACATAGCCTGAAATACTTAGGGATGTATATAATGTGAAATATATAAGATATGCTAATTTTCAGTAAGTGTAGTTTTGAAGGCTGAGCATGAGAATTTCAAGACCTGACCTTTTCATTCAGCACAAGCAACTGTTATTATTTTGAGTAATCGTGCATATGTGGTGTTACACAGATGCCCAGAGTCTCCTCCTTAATCTAACCTTTGACCTCAACAGGATGTTTTCCTAGGAGAAAGAATCACTTGTGTAAGAAGTATACCTGTCTGTTCAAGCTGGAATGCTGTAATCTAGGCTGATGAAAATGAAAATACAAATACCCTTATCTTCTGAACTCCAAGGAGTAGTTAATATTAAGTGAGAAGTTAAATTGATAAACATAAAAATTCCAGCTGCCTTCATTAAAATAGTGTTTGTAGGGGGGGAAAAAATCATGGTGACTGTCAAAATAAAATACTTGCAAACTTCAGACTATGAAAGGAAGTCTTCAGAAGAGATTTGAAAATCTGTTGTTGCATTCCTGAGAAATACGGTACTTCTCATGAAATTACTAGGAAGGGTAATTGATGCTGAGTGTTTGCTTCATGAAGCTACAGGCACTTCACTGTTACTGAGTATGTGCATGTTAAGAATGACAAAATATATTCCAACTATCATGTTTTCAGATGAACTTTTTTGTTCTTACATACACAGATCATTATTCTTTTTTTCACTTGTTCAACAACGGTAAATATTCTTGCAAATGAATGTTGCTGAAGTATAATAATTAGCATATAATACTGCTTGTAAAGAGTTGTATCCTGTCTTGAAGGTACTTATTGGAAAAGTTCAGTGTTGAGAAAGCTTTTGAAAAATACTATAAATTTCATCTTCGTATTTGATGCATATTTAAAACTTATTAATTGAAATTACCATGGGAGAATAAATACTCTGTTTTATGTCATGTTTAGAAATAATTCTATTCTTCCAGCTCAAATGTAGCAATCTATAAGAAAAGTGTCTGCAACCAGATAATTTGAAAACTTTTTCAATTTCTGTATGCCTTTTTTTTTTCACACCTGGATGGGTTTTTTTCTTACCAGTCATCATAATGATTATTTTGAAGACTGTTTGAAAACTTAAATCAATATTCTTTCATAAAGAACTGGCATCCCTTAAAATTGTATGTTTAGAATTTAATATTTTTAATATTTGAAGGAATTATGATTTTTTTTGCTTTGTCCTTTTTTGTGTGTTTACTGAAATAATTTATCACTCTGTTTTTACATATAACTTGAGCTAGATTTAATTATGTTATGTATCAATATTGCCACTTATCATTGTAAATTTAAATATTTTAGTTAAGACTGTTTAAGTGAACATTTGGGATTTAGTGTCACACATAAAAAGCAGGTTAAGTTGAACATATTGAAGTTTGAATTGAAAGGTAAAAATGTCCTTTATTTACTACAACAGAATACAGTACAATCCACAGTCCATCAACCCCCATTAAAGATTCAGATTCAGATAGATTGCGTCGTAGTTCAGATGGAAAATCACGTGGACGTGGCAGAAGAAACAATAATCCTTCACCACCACCTGACTCTGATCTAGAGGTACCTTATGTTAAATGTCTTTGGCCAGTTACAGACTATTTTTATCATTATTTTGCACAGAGAAGCATGATTTTCACATTAAAAATGAAGTGTCATTGAAGCTCCCTTTTTTTTTCTAAAAGTATTTTCATAGAAGATAGGATTTTTCTTCTAAAGAGCATTCTTCAGGAAGAGCTCCTACATTCTCTGAAAAATACTGTGTGTTTCTTTCTCCTTTGGATTAAAGCAAAGCAAACAAACAAACAAACAAACAAAAGTAGGAGCAAGTTTTCCCAAGGCAGAGAAAGGTTTGCATTTGGACAGGAGACACTTCTAGCACAATAGTGGGTTTTGTTCTCATGCTGTGTCCACATTCCTCCCCCTGGCCCATGGTTTATATTGAGAACACATCTCCAATGACACACCACAGCTATGAGTGTCCACACTGCATTACTTTTCCTTTCCAAAAGCTTAGCCCGTTTGTCATCATGAGAAATACAATCTCACCAGGATTTAAAATACTTGTATTTGAACACTATTTTTCATTAAAATATCATTTTGTGTGTGGGCAGAGGACAAGTTTAAAACACATATTTTCCATTGTCTGTAAGCAAAAGAATTATTTACTGACACCATAAATTTTTACATAGGCATCATCCAAGTTCATGATTTTCATTCTTCAGGTAACTAAAATGCATTAGAAATTAATGTAAATTAAGGGGATTTAAGTGCTTAGTAGCAATTTTCTTTGTTTTTGTTTCAGAGGTAATTTTCAAGACCAGTTATATGAACTTTGTTTTCTAAGACTTGCAGAAATACAGAATTCAAACCCCAAAGATTTAATTTTCAGAGGCTTTTCTTCATTTGTTTCAGTTTCTGTCTCACATCTGGCTTCAGAAAATACACTGTACAATTTCATTTTCTGTCTGTATCTGACAATAAATATAATTCTATTCTAACAGAATAATTTGATGTAATAGCAATTACATTAGATTTTATTACCCGATTCCAGGAAAAAAACTTGTTAGTTTTGAAAATAAATGGCAAAGAAACTATGGGTTTAATATATAACCATTTCAGTACAGTTTTCCCATTTTTGTGCTCACTGATTCAAATTTTAACTTTCCATTTCAAGTATCAGCTTCACAGAGGAACACATTGATTTGATTCTCTTTTTACAGAGAGTATTCATTTGGGATTTGGATGAGACAATCATCATTTTCCATTCCTTGCTTACAGGGTCCTATGCTAACAGATACGGAAGGGTAAGTGTCAAGAAACTGATGGATATTTTCAGTAATATGTGCTGTTTTATGGTTGATATACTAGGAAGACCAGAATATTATTTGATTTTCCAGAGGCAAACTGGTACTGGTATTACAAGACATAAAAACCAAGGAGTAAAGCTGTTTCCTGTGTCCATTCTTTGCAGTTATTCAGCTCTTATATTCAGTACATATTTAAATAGCGTTGGGAGTAATACTTTGACCACTTGAGGATTGACTTGTAGATACAGGTTGTCTGAAACCTGTTGATATCATCAAAATCTGCAAAGGTCTATCTCCCCTCAGAGAGTGAAGAAGTCCCAGGAGTGATTGTTAAAAAAAAGCCTTTTTATTTCTGACCAATCTGCAGCGTACTGTGCACTGCATTGAGAAGGCAAGAGGAAGAATACTTCTGGACACAAACAGATTAGTCTAAAATTTTTGCCTTAACTTTTTTTTAATGTACATATGATCTTTGATGAATAAGAACAGTGTATTAATGCAATACCCTTATTAGGTCAGATTTTGGTTTTTTCCAGGCTTGTATTTGAAAGGTAATGTCTCAGCTTGTGCTAAAATCTGTTATGCCATTTCAAGTTCACCTCGTGTGAGCTATAACTGAAATGTGACTTTTTGTTAACCTTAAAAACTTCTACCTATAAAAAGAACCAGATATTTTTGTCTGACTTCATGAAATACTCTGTCTTCTTGTAAAGCTTCTATTTATCACTTTAAGTTTTTGCCCTATACCCAGCTGAGTGAGGGGCAAAGCTGCTCCTGATTCTGTCTGTGCCTGGGCCAGGTTCTGAATTTCTCTCAATAGCTTTTAGCATTATGAAAATCTAAAGCAGTATTGCTTCGCAACCTCACTTATTTGTTGAGGTGAGGTGTGTTTTCTGAAATGTTTGCTGCCATATCATCTTACCTGTTTGAAGAATATAATTAGTATTTTTTCATTTTGTGTCAGAAAAGCAAGATAATTCAGCAGCCTTGTTAGTTTATATTTCAGTAGTAAAAGGACACTGGAACTTTAAATGTTGCAACAATTATCACATGGATTTGTATGGACAACAGCTTTATAGAAGAGTATTAAATACTTACCAAAAGTTATTTTCTATTTCTCATGCTAAATCCAGCTTTTGCATGGCATCCCAAAATCACCAAATCTATGACAATTCAGTTAGAACAAGGAGAACAAATTCCAGCACTCACAAAAAACCTCAGTGACAACACTATTTCACCACCGGCTTTTAGTCAGTAAGAGTAGCACTGGAAAAGCCTAATTAGTCATTGCCATAGAAGTACTTGTGTAAGCATATTTTTTTCTGTTTGTTACTAGTTCCCTGTAGCAGATTCATTAATTGAGGCCTGAACATAAACACCTGCCTTGCTGGATGCTTGAAGTTGAGGAAAGTGTCTAGTATTCGGTTGCAAAGAGATATAAATACATATGCTGCATGGAGCTGGGTGTCTCTGTGGCACTGTTTACTTGAGATGTAGCTTTTGCCCTCTGTCTCTGGCTGCATGGCGTCTGGCATCATAATACTTCTGCATTGCTAAATGACAACCAACTGTTGATGTTGAGAGGAATTACGGTATTAGTGCTTATGCTGTGGATAAATAGTGGATCTTTTTGGTGAGGGTCAGCAACGTTCATGCCCTTAGCTCTCAGATACCATGCTGAAACTGTGCCATTCTTGCTTTGTTTTCTTAAAGTTTCATTGATGTCGGTTTCTCTTGGCTTATTAGCAGCTTCAGACAGCAGTTAGCAATTTCCAAGGATGTAAGAGGAAGATAGTATCAAATGTAAAAAGCAGACGTGCTAAAACATGTATCTATCACATCAGAATTGTAGGGTTTATTTGCAGCAACAGGAAGTGCACATTTTTAAAACTGTTTCCTTGTGATTACTGGCTTTTAAAATCAGAAATACACATCATAAGTCAATCAGAAAAGAAAAAAAAATTGAAGGAAGTTTTTGTTCTTTTCACGCTTATTCCTTTTTTCAGCTAATCTAACATCACATTCTCTTATATTTCTGCACTGTGGTGTGGGCTAGAAATGGTCTTTTCAAACATTAAATCTAAGCTACTCACATAATCATTAAAATACAAAAGCTGGATCTTCAAACAAACAAAAATGTCCTAATTAAATAATAGGGGATTTGGCAACTTGGCTTTCAGCTCTTTTCATAATGCCTGAGTGAGTTTCATGGTGAATGACTATGAATGATGTGTGGCCTTGCTGCTGAAGGGATTGATTTTCTTTTCCTTATTCTTGACCTCACTCCTCCTTCTTCCTTATGCTACCCTTTTCTGTATACTCTTATCCATTTTTATCACTTGCTCTCCTTTTGCTGCTATTGTGCTCTTGTTTTCTTTCTGCTTTTGTCCTTCCACTTTGTTGGAACAAAATAACACCTTTGTTTTTCAGTTTGTGCAGTTGTGGCAAAAGCGACTACATAAACCACTATATTTTTATTTAAGGATGATTGAATTTAGTGAATTTCGTAGAATGAAATTGAATGTATAAAACTGCAGGGGTATGATTTGTCTGTCCAGAAGAGAAGAAAAAGAAACAAAACAAAATATTTCCATTTACTTTTGGATTATTTTTTTAATATGTACAGAGAGAGATGTATTGATCAAATATAAAGTTGTCAGTTACTTTAACTGGCACCAGGGCTGATTAAGTTTTAGAATTTGGAAAAAGCTGGAGCCCTTCTTTAGTATCTTGGAACAGGTGCAAATATTTTTCAGTATTGGCACTGGAATACTGTGGTCTTTACGTACATTTCCATTCTTAGTGAAAGCAGTTATATTCAGAGGCTTTAAAGGAATTTTCCTTTAAATTATAAGTTTTTAAATGTGGTTTAATATATTTTAGAGATTGAGAAAAAAAGCACCTTGTTCCACTTAACCCTTCATTTTGTGACCTGTAGGCTCAAGTGGAAAATAAACCTTGTACCCAAAGTGAACTTTCCTGTTTTTCAACTTCTTGTTTCTCCACAAAACAAAGAAATCAAGTGGGTAGAATTTAGAAATGACATATGGGCAATGTTTTGGCTCCAATGCCACTATTCAAAACAAAAGGCCTGCTTAAGCAGTTTGACATTGGTATTTCTTTTCTTTAGTTAAACTGTGCCTCCCTCAGAGATTTGTACCTGATTTTGACCATACCTGAAAAGACACTCCGACTGAACCTGCAAATCCCAGGCAACAAGAAGAGATTGTTAGCTTTCCTACTCATTGTATGACACCTTACAGTAATTAGTTAGCAATTAGTGGCTTAGAATTGCAAAAGAAGGTTTGGTATGGGATTATTTTTTAAAAAAACCTTATTCTAGCCTTGTCTTTCTTCAAAGTTTACAGCCCCCATGAATTTCTGGTGCCAGAGTTAGTTCTATTATAATGCCTTAAACCAAGGCTCTTGTGCTTTTTATTAGAGCAGTTGCCAGTTTCATTACCCTAATGCAGATAAAGTTTTTGCTTCTGTTAAATATGTGAGTATCCAGACCTACAGTTTAACACACTTTTTGTGCTAAGTAGAACTTCTATACAAAAAGATTATGTTTAATCAGGGAGTCTAGGTTTCTTTGAAAAGCAATCCATTTTATTTCTTTTGGCTTTTGTGTTATTTAATCTGACATTTTCAGTAGGTGCAAATCATTTTATTTGTTTTTCTCCTAATTAAATTAACCTAATAAATTATGTTCATTTAGTATTAATTTAGAGATACCCCATTCTGGTTTTTTTTTTTTTTTGCTATGTAAAAAGTGAAATTATTAGAAAGCTTTACAAAAAGCTGTATTTTCAGCCTCGGAGATGTGATAAAAATGTTTGATTAAAAAATAAGTGATATGTACATTGAAACTTAAAATATGTATTTGCAGCCATTTTTTTTAAATTGTGGGTTTGTAGCAAACATCATGATCTCTGTGCTTATCTATTCTGCTTTTCAAAGTGATGTATCTATTTATGGACAGAAGCTCAGAAGGGAATTAGTTCCAAGTTTTTGCATTAGCAGTTGATAATCAGGATGTAGATAGTGATCTTATTTGCATCTTAGACCCTTGACCCATCTAACTTCTTTTAGGAACTAGAGCAGAGGCTTCTGTGGGGTGACTTTTGTTAATGTTCAGGCACAACAGAAATCCTTGTCTGTTTTTTTAAAAAAAATCCTGATTAACTGTGTAGGATAGTGGACTCGTAACTGGGCATAAAGATAAGAAGAAATGTCAGAGGAAAAAGTAGCCTCAGGCCTAGCTAGAGAGAAAATACCACCTGCTTTCCACCTCACATGCCTACAAAAGTAAAGTAAAGGAAAGCGTAGGTCCACAAATAGAGCAGTGTTAAAACAGAAGGACAGAATACTTGTGTTCATATTTTAAAGTCTTTCCATTTGAATTAAGAAGCCAAATATTCCTTTTTTGGCCATGCCAGTTTAAATAGATGCCTTATTTTTAAGGGCAAAGTTCATCAAAATAGCATGATGCAATTTTTCTTTCCCATTTAAAAGGGATATCTTTTTATGTTGTAAAACTTAATGTATTTGAGTTCAAGAATATGTTTTATCTGCTTTATGTAACTTTGTTTCTGAATTTCAAAAATTCCTTTTCTGGCTAGTAGTTCTTGGGTTTTGGCATTTCCAGAAAGCAAACAAGCTGCTAAATCATCATTCTTTTCCAACTCTTTCCTACTGACACATTTTGCCTTTTAACCAGTAGTTACAGAAAAATGTTTGAAAGTTCTGAGGTCATGTTGAAACACCTATTAATTTGATTGAGAGGTGGAAAAAGAAACTAGGGACTGCATCTCTTGCTTTTTAACTGAGTTGTCATCAAGTTTAGAATATTAACTTATTTTAAGTAAAATATGGGTTGTCACTTCTCTATTCTATTTAAAATACAATTCCTAACAAACTAACATTATTAATAGAGGGTGTTATGAGATAATATAACATGTTCTTTCAAACTCATACTTCTGTACACTTGGATATTCTTGGCATTATAAAAGAGAAACTCTATATCAAATGTATGTATTAGGCTTTCTTTTTGATTTTTCATATTGAAAATATATAAAACACAAAAAAATCAAAACAAGGCAAACATCTGTAATGCATTTGGTAACCACAATGCTGAACATGCTTTTTGAGTTTATTAGGTCTGTAAGGAATAAGTTGTTATGGTAATTTCTGTAGAGAAGTTAAAGTGTGTTATGTATTAATAAAAAACAATAGATTTGTTCAGTCTGCATGGGTGGGCCAAACTGAAATCATAATTAAAGTATGGTTTTGTGGAGAATCAAGGAGTGGTTTTAAATATAATTGCCATTTGCAAATAAAACATTAATTGTTCTTTGCGTTAGAGTCACTAGGTATTCCCAGGACCGAATCCTGTCACTTGTGACCAGTGAGAGTTTATTTTGAGTAACAATAGCATTATTGTGCCCCTGGTTGATCATAAAACTTGTGAACAGCTGTAGAATCTGGAGAAGTTTTAGATGAAATGGATTTGCCCTTTCTGCATGGAGAACAAAGAGCCTGTGCCAAGGATGCATGAGGGTGACCACAGAGGTCCCACTGCGAAATCGCAGTGTCAGTTGAGTTAAAGTCATGCTTTTGAGTGTTACTGGTAAGCGTTGTAGTACAGGATTGGACAGATACTGAAGTTAAACTGACAAAGTGGGTGTTGCATTTAATAAAAGCAATCTCTTGAAAAGCTGTTTCTCCAGTTTGTATTCTGGTATGTATGTTAGGCATGGTATTGATGGAGTACTTGCTTAATTTCTTCTTTAAGGATCCACCCACTTCTGTGTCCCTTGGACTCCGAATGGAAGAGATGATTTTCAATTTGGCTGACACACATCTATTCTTTAACGATTTAGAAGTAAGTGTTAATTTTTTTTAAAACACATAGAGATTATGTAATGTTATGTAATATGCAATATTTCTCTCTTTTTATGTGTTGTTAAATGGTTTGAAAATTATTTTTGGTTTCACAGTTTCAATATGGAAATGCTTAGAAAATAGCTGTATAATTTAGTCATTAGGATCCACAATAATCTACAATAAACGTCTGCACTGGCCTTCAAAGGTTACTATGGTTTGAATTGTAGAATTTTGTCTGCACAGGCTTTAGTATTTATGACAAGAGTAGACAAGTTTCAGAAGTGTATAGACCAAAAGCCTCTCTAAATATACAGAATTCAATAATCTTCCCTGTCTATTAAATATTAAACTTCAGCTTCTATGAACTGTTAATGGCTGGGTACAGATTTCTTGCTTACATCCCACTGCAGGCAAGTGTTACCTTAACCCCAAGGGAAATCATTAAGGTTGCATACACTGTCTGTCTCAGTGGCTTATTATTGGGGGTCCTCTGCCTTCCCCAGCAGCAAGCATGATGAGTTACATGCTAGGGTTTCTCTGCCACGCATGCCTCTGCCCTGCAGCATGCAGCGAGGGGCTGCTGTTGGCATGCCAAGGGCTTTTTTAGCCTACACAGTCTATGGTTTGGCGATGCTTGTGAGATTGTTCTAAAACTACCCAGACTGCTGAAAGAGACTGTCACTGCAGTGCCTGGCTGTTTCATCTTAAAAGGGAAAAAAGCAATTTCTGATCATATTTTAGTAACACAAAAACATGAAAACAGTCAGATTTCTTTCCCATCATAGTGAAGACAGCTGTTTATTTAAAATCCAGCTGTTAAGCAAGCTTGTGGTGAGGCTGCCAACACACATTAATCGTCAAGTTGTTGTTTTTCTAGATTTTAGAATAGTGTGTTATTCCAGACAGGCAAAGGAATCTAAAAGATTCAAATGCAACTTTTGCTGATCAAAGTTAATTGGCAGCAATTGGCCTTTAAATATTTCCTGATGTTTCCCTTTTCAAAATCAAACAAAATACACCTTATTTAATAGATGAGCCAAAATCATTTGAAAAATGCCAGTGTGTGATAGACCTCAAATGTGGTTTGTCCAACATCTGTCCTATATTTTGATTTCTTTTCATCTAAAAAGAAACTACTCACAGATGATTTGGCATCTTAGTATGTAATGAAATCATTTAACGTGCTTTATTTTTTCTTCCATTCCTTAGAATATTTATCTTTTAAACTTATAATAAAATAGCTGATTTCTTTAAATTTTAAAGTAGTGTTTTCTTTCATTAGGGTAGCTAAGTATAAAGATATGATGGTTTTGGATATAAAACACATTGTCAGTGAGTTGCATGTATAGGACTTATTTTTCAGATTGGTCCAAAAGTTTAACAATGCTAGTTATTTTCTGAATCTGTTTCTGATTTCTGGTTTTATTTCATTTTATCCAGAGCAGAATGAGAGAGTACTACTGTATTTTACCAGCATATTCTGTGAAGTTCAGTGTGTTTTCATTTGCTGTGCATAGCCAGATGTGTAGCTACTTCATACATGGTTGTCAGTATCACTGACTTTACTGGAAGTTAATCAATTGCATATTAGGGATAGTAGACTATCTTCTGCTAATAGACATGTTGCAGCCTTAACAATATAGCATAGCAGTTCATTCACTGAAGAACTTTGAAGCTGTGTATGAAAAAAATCCTGATCCAGGTGGTTTGTGCAAGCAGAGAAGATCACTGAATAAGCCTGGTTATTTGCATTTTCACCATAACAAGCCAGTGTGTCCAAACTAAGATGTAATAGTTTTTTCCTATACCCTAGTCCATCTAGGAGTGAACAGTTGTGTACATAAGCTCTATATAAGTCCTTATTCCTGGGGAACATGAGCTCCAGTCTGAAAGATCATGCCTTGGCCAAGGAATGAAGAGTATGTTCAGCATGCATAGAGAATCCTTCAGAGAAGTACACAGTGAAAGTGCTAAAGAGAGCCTGTACTTTGTGGGAAGCAGCATGTAAGGACTGGACCTCATCACAGACTGAGGCTTTCAGTTCACCATAAATGACACATTTCTTGAATCATGTCACAGACATGAGGTATTTTTGAAGGAGCGTAATGTCCTCTTGGACGCACAGTTTGTAGTCTTGTGAGCATCGCAATTTTACTAGCAGGGCCTGCCTGTTTCCCCAGGTCTGCAACCTCGGGGCAGATTCCTTGAATCCGTCTCAGACGCTCAAAGTCCGTGCTTGGTGGTTTGGAAGTTCAGGCTGCTCACAGATTGACAGGCTTCCATGAAAACTGTGGGCCATTTGGGTTAGATGTGCTTAAAGCATCTGTTCTCACTGATGAAGGACTGTCTGAAAGATCTAGGGGTGACTCCACTCAGGCCTAAGCTTTCCAGGTCATGTGCACAAGCATATGGGCTGTTACGAATCAAAATGTTTGTAGTCAACATTGCCAGTGAGCTGCAAAGCTTGGATATCCTTGCCCAGCAATAGTAGGCAAAGCTGGATTTGGAACATATCTAACCCAGAGAATAGACAGGTCTTTGGGTCTAGGCCTAATTCAAAGTGGGAACCTGAAAGCTGATTCTCTCCAGCTCACCCAGGCTCAGAGGGAACCCTTCCTGGCATATAGAGAGACTGGGCTTACAGGCGGGCAACCATCAGTCCCAACTTTGGCCCATGGTGCACATTTTTCCAGATACCACAAGTTAATATTTTAAATAAAAATCTTCTTTCATCTGACACATTACAGAAAACTCTATAATCAGAACAGCACTCTTTATCCAAGTAAAAATACTTTTTCCTCTTATAAACTGCTGAAGACTCATACAACATTTTGAATGTGCAAAAGGCAGAGTTGCAGCAGTGATTCCTGAAGCACAGCTTGATTTGTTTATGACTTAACTGGCTTTTCAAAGCTCAGTCTAGAGATTTAGTTAATATTATTAGGTTAAATTCTAAACTTCAGGAGTCAATTTTTAGTCTGTATAAAGTCAATCAATGCCAATGTGTATCAGTTGCAAACTAGTTTATCCATCTGAATTTAATGAGGGATACAGCCAGGTAAATGAATTATCGAATTTCCTGTATGTTGGTCTTTGTGTAATAGTAGTGAATAATAATAATATTTGTAACTGAAATTTTCAAACTCAGTGAAATAAGTCAGATCTCACTGAAGGTCTCTATCTGTCAAGTCAGGATTCTGCTTATGAATGGGTGAGCTACATTTAGATTTGCAATTATTTACTGCACCCTTGTACTAGTTCTTAGCTTATTGCTTTGAAAAAAGTAAAATAAATGGCTTATTTCCTTCACATTGTACAGATTTATTTGGAGTTATTAATTCCAAAGTCTTGAGGACTGTTCCTTAAACAGCATGTTAAAGGAGTATGACAAGTTTTTTGACATGCTGAAAGGAAAAATATTAATTTTCACTTGTGTATAATTTGGTCTAAGTACCAAATTAAACTGTGTTTTCTTACTCTAGTAGTAATTTCATAATGAAATTAGAGTAGTATACTAGGCCAAACAGTAGAAAATAGTGCGATGTTCTCAAAATTTAGATTCAAAAATCTGCATTTGGGCTTCCAAATAAGAGTTTAGGATCTCAGTATTGAAATTTTTCATTTAAGTATTTTCTATTCTTTGTTCAGTAGTTGAATTTTAATTGTGTGCAGGAGGGAATAACTACATTTATGTAGTGCTCTCAAAAGAGCCAGAGTTACCTTATCCAAAAATATTGTTTGATTTTACGTGCTGATTATATTGTGATAGGGATAATAAGGTATATTAATAAGGTGTAATATTTTAATGCTGTATATAGAGCAATTGCACATATTAGGTATTTTAGGATGTATGCTCCAGTGTTTTAGGGAAATCAGCAACTTGATGATAGGACTGCAATGTGACATCTACCTATCCATCACTCTCCAAGGTGATCAGCTCCAGTGTGGGCATGTTCTAAACCAGAGCGGGGGACCATGGCTTACAGGGAGTGTCGTGAAACAGGGAAATCCCAGGGCAGCACTGAGACCCACCAGGAGCTGGCAGCTCTCATGAAAGTGGTTCACTCTCCTAGCATGTGCAAGGCTGGAAGTTATGATGGCCATCCCCCGTTCTCCCAAAAGGCAGCCCTAGTGAGCCCTGTGACCAGGAGCACCATGACCAGGGCAGGCAGACAGGTCCTGGTGTGGCAGTTTGCTCGGGAGGGTATTCAGGGAGGACATCTCCTTGAAGGAGGGGCATTCCACTGGCTGAGTGGAGAGACTTGAAGTCTACATAACCCAAAAACCAGGCACCATTCTCTGGACATCTGCACAGGTCAAGGGCACTCATCCTATCTGACCCCCAAGGCGGAATGGTGAGCACTCATCTGAGAGCAAAGGCTGCAGCTCTGACATGAGATCTGCACCATCTGCTCCAGCAGTGGGCAATGCCTCCACCCGGACACCACGGCTGAAGGGAGAGGCTGCAGTGCAGAAATCTAATTGCAGAAAGTGCCTAATCCCCTGGGGCAAGGAGAGGCAGCAGACCTACCTGCCAAAGGTATGCCAGGTTGAGGACCTCCTGCAGCAGGTGAGTGAGCTGCAGGAGGCAGTGGGAAGGCTGCATAAGAACAGGGGGGCTGAGAAGGAGCTGGATAGTGCAATCTGCAGAAGACCCGCAAAGCACAGCCAAACAGCCAAAAACTCCCCTGTTGTCACATACAAAAGGTATATAATGTAGAAGCTTGCAATGGCAAGGACCTGCAGAAGGAAGACACCTCCCTGAAGCCTGAGGTGCCTGTGCAAAACCACTTCACCCCTGTGCAGACTGAAAATGAAAGACCCATCACATCAGGAGAGATGTTGGAGCTCAGTAAGGTACCCGGCTTGTCCCCTCTATAACAACCAGAGTAACTAAGAGAAGGTGAGAGGTGACAGTAGTAGGTGACACATCTGAGGCAACTCTCATTTGCCAACTTGATGTGCCCTCTAGAGAGGTGTGCTGTTTAGCAGGGCCACATATTAGGGGTGTCACCAAGAGACTACCAAGATTTATAGAGTCCACAGACTTTTATTTTCTGCTGATGTTTCACATGGACACCAATGATACAGCCAGAAGCAATCTGAGGAGTATCAAGATGGATTACAGAGCCCTGCAAACAGCACTAAGGGACTCTGGAGTGCAGGTAGTTTTTTAATTGATCCTGCCAGCCAAAGGGAAGGAATTTTAAAGGGTCAGTTGAATCTGGCAAGTCAACAAATGGTTGCAGAACTGGTACCCAGCTATTTAGACCATGGGACTTGTTTTAACGAACCAGGTCCACTGAAGGCTGATGGGCTCCATCTGTCAGAGAAGGGGAAGAGCATCTTCGTAGGCTTGGCAGTCTGGGGAAGAGAGCTTGAAACTAAAGTTGCTGGAGGAAGGGAACCTCAATCCATCCCGCTCCTACCAGTCTGATACGACATGGCAGCCGTAGATGCCCAGAGCCTGGAAAGGGATCACAGGTCAGCAGAAGAGCTCCTGAAGACCAGCAAAAAGGAATTCCAGTCACTCCAGCCATTAAGTTGGCTTCATCAGGGGGCCATCTTAAATGCCTCTCTGCAGACACACACAGCATGGGGAGTAAATAAGAAAAGTTAGAGGTGTGTGCATGCCTGCGGGGCTACAATCTTGTTGGCATCACAGACACTGGTGGGATGGCTCTTGTGAGTGGAGTGTTAGAATGAAAATATACAGGCTCTTTAGGAACGACAGGCAGGGGAGATGAGGAGGGGGTGTAAATGGATGTCAGTGCTGGAGTGCGTGGAGTGGTACCTAGGGATGGATAAGGAGCTGACAGGGAGCTTATGAGTCAGAATTAAGAGATTAAAGAGGGACAGGTAACATTAAGTGGGGATCTGCTATGGGCCATGCGACCAGGAAGTTTGAGTGGATGAGGTGCTCTGTAGACAGTTAGGAGCAGCCTCACTTTGACAACTCCTGGTCCTCATGGGAAGCTTCAGTCACCCCAATATCTGTTGGAGAGACAGTACAGGAGGCCATAAGCAATCCAGGAGGTTTCTCCAAGGTGTTGCTAATGACTTACTTCTCCAAGTGGTAGAGAAGCCAACAAGGAAAGGTGCTGGACGTTGTTCTCACCAACAAGGAAGGGCTGGTGGGGAATGTGAAGGTCAGGGACACCCTTGACTGTGGTCACCATGAAAGGGTGGAGTTCAAGATCCTTAGGACAGCAAGGAGGGTGCATAGGAAGCTCAGTACCCTGGACTTCTTGAGAAAGATCCTCTTCAGGGATCTGCTTGGTATAGTACCATGGAATAAATTCCTTCAGGGAAGAGGGGTCCAAGAAACCTGGTTGATGTTCAAGGATCACCTCCTTCAAGCTCAGAAATAGTGCATCCCAACAAAGAGGATGTGGTCAATACACTGGATGGAAGGGATGCCATCCAGAGGGACATTCAAAGGCTTGAGAGATGGGCTCATGCAAACCTCATGATGTTCAACATGGCCAAGTGAAACAGGCTGCATCTGGATTGGGCAATCCCAAGCACAAGGGCTGGGCAGAGAATAGATCAAGAGGAGCCCTGGGTAGAAGGACTTGGATGTGCTTGTTGACAAGAAGCTCAATATGACTCGGCAATGTGCACTTGCAGCCTAGAAAGCCAACCATATCCTGGGCTGCATCATAAGAGGCGTGACCATCAGGTCAAGGGAGGTGATTCTCCCCCTTCACTTTGCCCTCATGAGACCTCACCTGAAGTACTGTGTTCAGCTCTGGGGGCCCCACTAAAAGAAGGGCACAGAGTGAGTCCAGAGGAGGGCCATAAAAGTGAACAGAACTGGAGCACCTTTCATATGAGGAAAAGCTGAGAGAGTTGGAGTTGTTCAGCCTGGGGAAGAGAAGGCCTCAGGAAGACTTCATTGTGGTCTTCCAGTACCTAAAGGAGACAGTACAGGAGGCCATAAGCAATGTGATCTAATTTAGATCTGTAATCTAAAGCTACACAGAGTGGTAGCTTTAGATTAGATATTAGGAAGAAATTCTTTACTGTGAAGATGGTAAGGAACTGGAACAGGTTGCCCAGAGAAGCTGTAGATGCCCCTGCGCTGGAAAGGTTCGAGGACAGGTTGGATGGGGCTCTGAGCAATTTGTTCCAGAGGAAGGTACCCCTGCCCACAGCACGGGGGTTGACACTAGGTGATCTTTAAGGTCCCTTCCAAGCCAAGCCATTCTGTGATTCCATAATTCTATGATTCTATCTGCATCTTCAAAGACTGTATATATTTACATATTTATAGTGACCCTTTTAAAAGATCAGTTTATTCATTTTTCTGCACATATCAGTTCATATTTAAGTATGCTAAAGGAATAATTATTGGTAGTGAATTATTAGGAACATCTTATTTTTAAAAGTTAGTTTGGTGACTTGCAAATTTGTTCTCAAATGATACCATACCATTTGATCTGTTTCTTTGAGATGTATCCCAAAGCTCATTTACAGGCCTGTTTTATTTTAATCCTATATAACACTTATCAGTAGAATACTTTTATTTCAGTTTGTGTTGAATTCTACTGAAGTAATTAAAAGCAAATTAATTTTTAGTTCTATTCATTATTTTTTTTTTCTTTTTGGCTTTTTATTTCTGTTTGTTTATTTCAGTTTTTTGGTGTGGGCTTTTGTGGGAAGGTTCAAAAGAATATATTATGATACTATAAAATAATAATTTTTGTTCCTCTGACAAATGCAGTAATACATGGGGCACAGTCATGATGGCTAGCATTAATTTTTCTGCCATTTGTGAAGTATATATAATGTACATCCATGGCTTCACAATTCACTTCTGGTTGTGGAGTGTCTGTATGTGCATGGGAGTCATCTCTAATGAATGGCAGTATGGTAAGAGTTTTTAGGCTAAAAAAAAAAAAAACAAGATGGGGAAAGCTATCAGGTACTCCTGTAAATCAGTATTTTTGATTCTTCAGGGAAAAATTAAAAATAGTTATGCTTTAACAATTAGGAATAATGACCTTGACTAATTTCTCCTCAGATTCTTACTGAAAATCCACCTGGTTATATATTAATGTGTTCTTGTTGAAAAATCAAAGCACAGGCTCTTCTGTGTGTCAAAAAGAGCAACATAACTGCGTTATGATTTCAAATATGGTGTTTACTTCACATTAATGAATGTTTAAGTCACTGCATTAGCATATTACTGTGCATGGACCACTCTGGAAAGCTGCCTTCATTAGAGTTGCACAAGATTTCTGTCAGATACAGCTCTGTCATTAATCACAGCTGTTTGGACAGTCAGCCCAGGACACTCAGTGGCTGAGGTGCTCACATTCCAGCCTGGTTACCAGGCTCCTCTGTCCTGCTCACCAGCCACCAGCAAGTTGGCCAGTCCTCCCATACTGAGGAGCAGCGTAAGAGTGCTGTGCTGCTCTAACTCTTCAGTCAGTTAAATGAAGTTAGGTTAATACAGAAACGTTTTACAGATCCTACACTTCACACATATGGGAACATTTCCAGCTCCCATGTAGCATGAAGATGCTATCTTACACAGGTGCATCTTTTCACAGTTTAAAGCAGCAAATTGCAAGCATTTATATCCTTGCTCTCTTATACTCTGTTTGCCCTGTAAAACTCCTTCTTCCACCCATACAGCAATAAATCCTTCCAGGACTCCTACAAGTCTGTAACTGCTAGCTTGGGTTTACTCAGATCTAGAAGTTGATAGGGAGAAATTAACTGCCAGGTATTTTTTATGAAAACTGGTGTTTTGTGGCTTGTTTCCTGCATAATTTACTATGAGGAAGTGCCTGCTCTCCTTGTTTGTGTCTCTCAGTGGTTGGACTACTAGTATGTATCAACAGTACCTCTCCCTCCTTTTCAAGCTCAAGACTGTGTGAAGTGAAGCTTTTTTACTTGAAATGTGACTGAGATGTCTGACACACAGCGGTATGCTGAGCCCTTCTGTTCCCTAAAGGAACATAAAGGACCGCTAAGGCCCACATTGCAATGTGAACTCTCACGTCACTAAAGCAGATGGTGATACACTGTGCTAACACAAGGCACTACAGGGATTTTCAAGATGGGAGATCGTAGTGAGAGCTCAGAGGTAAGAAAAGAAACAACTAAAACCCAGCACAGCATCTGTAAAGCATGATCATGCAGCAGAACTCCTTGAACATTAGTCCCTCTTTGGTCTTTGCTTTCAATTCTTGCAGGTGAAACCAGGTTGCCTCCCTGCTGCTGGAAACAAATGTACCCATATAAATCACTTCTGGCCCTCAAGGAGACCTTTTTGCATGACAGGGACATATATTCTCTTTTCATCAGCCTGAAAATTTTCTCCTTTGTAGGTATCAGTAACACTGCAGGAGACTAAGTGACTTTCCTCCCAGGTTCTTCAGGGACTGTGCACACAGCTATGTCCCCAGTGTACCACGCAGTGCCCTGTAGGAATGCCTTTGAAGCAATGCAGCCATATGTTCTGTTTCTTTAATCTGAAGGAGAAAGGGAAACTATTTCCCCTCAGACCTGGGTACTTTAATACGCCACAGACTCAGGCTGGTAACTTTTAGCACAGTAGCCTTCTGAAGCATGATTTGGGATCATGGGCATTATGATAATACACATTATTGAATTCATTACTACATTCAGCAGACTTACTGTGTGCAGGTTATTGTACATCTCAAAGAACCATGACCACTGTAGGGTAAAACACTTCTCTCTCTGAAAGCATTTTAGCACATCTGGTCCTAGAGTCAACTAATCTAGCAAATGAAGTGCTTGGATGCAAGCCAGCCCTTAAGTGCAGGCTTTGAGCAAGCTCCAAAGCAAGCTGGGAGAGCAGGTTGGCCACTATCAGCAGTATAGAAGTCCATCATTTATTCTCGCACACCTTGTGGAAATGTTGTGGAGCCAGCTTTGGACAGACATGACAAGTGTGATGTTGCCTAGATTTTAATTTAACTAAGTTGTATGGAGGTCCACAGTCACTGGTAGCGATTAGGGGAGCTGCAGGCAGACTAAGGAAGTGGAGAAAAAGAATTGTGAAAACACCATTACCAGAGAGAAAAACTTTTTCAACTTTTCTGCATGGAAAAAATCAGATTAAGATAATTTTGTATCTGAAGCTGTGCTCCAAGCTCTGAACATTCACAGGGTGAGCCTTTGCTGGCATTATGTACTAATCACTTGTCCAGTGTTCATATTTTACATAGATATGTTTGTAGATGACATGACATAAGGTCAGTGTTTGTGTTTGTCAGTACTTTGTAATTCCTGATCACTGTACCTTAGTATCCTCGTGACAGTAATGATAAGGATGGTATCTACAGATACAAGGATGATAATTCTGTCATAAAGTGCTCAGGAGAGAAAAGACACAGTCAAGTCTGGTGATTATAGCAGTTGCTATTGTGTACAGTTGGAGTTGGCTTTCTAACAATGTTTCAGCTTTGTCTCTTTAATGTATTAGTCCTAGGGAACATCCTGGCACAAATTCTCTCTCTACTGACACAAGTAGAAAATGTGTGTATTCAAACAAGTTTAAAAAAAAAAAAGTACAAAAAGTTGCAAATAATCATCCAAGAAAACTTTGGAGTTTTCCATTGTATGTGTTAATTCCTTTTCTATTGCACTTTTATTTTGGATGATTTTTGTAAGTTGTAAGTGTTCCAGTTTGAGTCTTTCATACATTTTACGTAAACTCTGAGTTTTAAAAACACTGGTTAAAAAACGCCCCATCATTTAGAGCAGAAGGGTGTCAGTCATCACTAATCATGGCAGTGTTTCAGGTGTCTGTACTTGTGACCTAGTAGTTAGTATGAAGTCCATGTAGTCAACTGGTACCAGGGCTTCTGTTTGAGATGCCTAAATTTTGTTTTAGTACAAAGGAGCTAAAGAGTAGACAAGCATGCTTTGTGAAGAAATATATGGACACACAAATTGCCCAGTGTAGTAAAGGGCATTTCATAGCATCATAGAATAGTTTGGGTTGGAAGGAACCTTTAAGAATCCAATCCTTCCTTCCATGGGTGTAGACATCTTTCACTAAACCGGGCTGCTCAAAGCCCCATCTGACCTGGTCTTGACCACTTCTAAGGACAGAATATCCACAACTTCTCTCATCTGTCTTTTAAAGTGCCCCACCAGCCTTGCAGTAAAGAATTTCTTCTATGTATTTAATCTAAATCTACCCTCTGTCAGTTTAAAACTGTTAGCTCTTACTTCTTGTCCTATCAATGCATGCCTTAGCAAAAAGTCTGTTCCCATCTTTCTTCTAAGTCCACTTTATATATTGAAAGGTCACAGTTAGGTCACCCCCAGAGCCTTCTCTGCTGCATGCTAAACTCTGGCTCTCTCAGCCTGTTTTCACAGGAGCAGTGCTCCCACCCTCTGGTCATCTTCAGCCCTCCAGATGCATTTTAACAGGTCCATGTCTTTCCTGTGCTGAGGACTCCAGAGCTGGAAGCTCTACTCCAGGTAGGGTCTCATCAGAGCAGAGTAGAAGGAGAAAGGGGAAAATCACCTCCCTCAACCTGCTGGCCGTGTGTCTTTTTATGTAGCCCTGTGTGCTGTTGGCTTTCTGAGCTGTGAATGCACATTTCTGACTTACACCCAGGTTTTTTTACCCACCAGTATCCCCATGTCCTTCTCAACACAGTTGCACTCTTATCAGTCCACCACCCAGCCTGTGCTGCTATGGGTGTTTGTCTCAAACCCACTACGGGACGTTGCACTTTACTGACGTTCATGAAGTTAACATTAAACCACTCATCAAGCCTGTCAAGGTCCCTGTGGATGGCATTGCATTTGTCATTGGAACACACACTAGTCATAAAAGGTTTGTGGTAGGCAGCAAGCTAACTTTTAGTGGTATTAGACCCATCTCCAAAGTGGTACCTTAAATTTTTATCAAAGTAACAAAACATGTTTTATTTACATGTTCTCTCAAATGACACATTCAGAGGTCTTCCTTCCAGTGAAAAAATTCAAGTTCTTGTCCCCTTCCCAGAAAATAAAATACCAAATGCTGCCATGCTTTTCACGGTAACAGTTGTGCCTGCCCATTACAGCTGGGTTCTGCAGAGTGTGAAGTATCAGATCAGCTAATTCAGGAGATGGTGTATCAATGGACTGTGGTAGGGTAGCTGGAAGCCACTGTAAAACCTGCATCAAAGCTGTGTATAGGCAGGGTCTGTTACTGGAATCACAGATCCAGCCCATGTATGGCAGCTTTAGTTGCAACAGAAACCTTAGTGTTGTGCTCCAGAGGCAGGCTCTGGATGGTAACATAAAGATTGCTGTGTAAATGAAAGACATGAGATGGCACTTTGAATATTCTCTTATAGCCAGTAATGGAACAATATAGTTGTTATAAAAAATCCTGAATAAAGCTTGATGGAAATTTAAGAGATGCAAAACTGACTGTAAGAAATTAACAGACTGTGGTCTCTTTTCATACTTTTGCTGTCAATCCATTAGAATATTTCAAAACACTGAATTACTTTATATTGCTGACACATATAAATACCTGCCTGTAATGAATTTTTATTTCTGAGAGGTTGCAAAGGTCTGGACATCTGCCACAGAGTTTTCTACCAATGCAGATCATTCTCTAAGCACAGATGTGATACACTGCTTGATGGTTCAGCATATTAGATCCAAAACTGGGTAATGATGTGATTCATGCTGAAGGCCTCTTAGTGCCAGAATTATCATTTCAGATTTGAATGAGTTCATTTTATTAGTTAAATTATCCCTTAAATCTGACATAATAGAACAGCAATGTTAAATAAATAAATAAATAGTTGATACTAATGGTAAAAGCAGTTAGCATAGCTATTAATTAAAGTATTAGTTGCATAGAGAGGCTTCTCTTTGGCTTTAAATATTTCATGGAACTGACATGAACAAATTTTTCTAACATTTTATTTAAATATTACAAATTTGACACACTGAACAAAAGCCTATCTACTACTACAGATGTCTAGTTATTACTCTAGTTATGACTCGTTCATAACACATTCATAAGTTTCCTAAGTATTCCATTATTAGTTTTCCATTATTAGTATTCCATTATTAGTTTTAAAAAGTTTCACAAATTCAAATAACATTCCTGAGCAGTAGATT
The DNA here is from genome assembly GCA_013396655.1 of Campylorhamphus procurvoides. NCBI lineage: Eukaryota > Metazoa > Chordata > Aves > Passeriformes > Dendrocolaptidae > Campylorhamphus > Campylorhamphus procurvoides. The sequence continues at coordinate 238,338 of WBMV01006632.1, read as the reverse complement.
TTCTGTTTTGGTCTCTGATGAAGCTGACAGATGTGTAAAATCTCATACAGCAAGTCGAGTCCCTGGTGCAGCTGCAAGTGCTAAAGGGTGCAAGTTATTCCAGCTAAGATCAACATTAATTTACACTCAAATACCTTTCCCAGCCCACCCTTTCTATTCACATAATGCAGTTATTTTGTGCTGATTCCACTACTTTGATGCAAACTGTTTTTTTCTCGCTGGAGTTTTCTAATGCAAAACCCAGAAGATAAACTGTGGAGTACATAATGGTCACCTTTAAAGAAGTTCTCTCCTGGTTCATGTAGGTACCATCCTAAGCCACAAATCTTAGGTTTGTGTTATTCAGTTTGGTGTTTTCAGTGGATTAGTCGCTGAAAATTATGTACCTAAATTATTTTAGGAAATCTAAGTGAAACTAAGTTTCATCCTTATATGACATTTTGCAGGATGAGGGTGCATTAGACGATACTCACACAAGTACAAAGATTTGAAACCACAGCATAAACATTTTTGCAATAGGCATGATAGGTAGTTTCTATCAACCTCTTCGTCCTAGGTTTAATTTTCACATGAATTTGCAATGTTGTTTACAAGATGTCTGATATTTTGAAAGCCTTCATGCAGTTTGTGCTGGTGTGGTTATATGTGAGTGCTGTGATTAAAGTTTAAATGTTAAGAAAATATGCATATGCATGAATTTTAAACAAATCTGTTTGTGCTGGCTTTTTTTGAGGGGAGTGGGTTGGTAGGAATTATATTAAAATGTTGCTGCAGGGAGAAAAATTAAGAAGCGTCTTTCATTCATTTTCTTTTAAAAGCAAGAAAAGGAGGGCTTGAAGTCGGTTCCCAAAATGTTTGAGTTTCACGGTCTCAGGAGATTTCTACTGTTTCAGTGTGGTTACAATAAGGCCTCTATCTGAATTTCATCCAGTTCAATAGTGTAATGACACTGTAAAGAAAGGGGGAGAGGATTACTCCCCTTACTCATTGTAGTATCACTTTTATTTTTCTGTGTTTTAAAGTAAAATTTGACTGCTGTTAATTGCATTTGTAAATTTTTTCTTTAGGCATGGCCAAGAAGCTGAGAGACTCTGTAGTAGACTAAAACTGTCCTAAAGTGTGCTGTTGAAGCATGAGTCTTTAATGAGGACTTAAAAAACACGTAAAGATAAAGTTTAACAAAAGAAACAGTGAGGTATTGAGGGAATGGAGTATTGGTTTTATTTTTTTGTTTTTTTCCAAGACCATTGCCCAGTCAGAACAAGGCAATTTGGGCACTGTCTGAAGGGTACCTGTAGTATGATGCAGTCAGGAGATGATAGTTCCTGTGTTCACTGACAGAAGAGTACAGGCTGCTGACTGAGTACTGAGCTCAGCTGAAATACCGTTCGAAGAAAGATCAGCTTTATCTAAGCAAACAATGCTTTCTGAACTCTAGAAAATCACTTCAATCAGAGGAAGATCTCAGCTCTTTCTTCTTCATATTTGTATGACTCTTACAATTTTACAATGTATTTTACATTGCAAATGTAAAATATGGATACCTTCCCTAGCATCAATAGGCAAAGGTGAGAGGTAGTTGTAGCAGCAGTTATAACTTAAGTAAGGTCTTTTTAGGAATTTTCTCTGACTGAAAAGTTTGAAAATACAAGTCAAGTATTTAAATTAACGTATTGGAATGAAATATATATATGTATTTAAGTGTGTGTTTACAAGTCCAAAACTCCCATTTTGACCTTGATCAAATGAATTTAGCATAAATCAAGCCATGATTACCTACAAACAGGGGTTTATGAACAGAACAAAATACAGTGAAAACACTCAACTTTTTTTTTGTTCCATCACTTTAATAAATTCAGACAGAAATTTGAATACAGGCAACCTCTGACTCCCAAAATGTCAAGAGGACTGACTAACAGAACTAATATTTCTTTCCTGAATCTAATCTCCACTAGTTTGGTGTTTAACACAGCTAATATAATGACTCAGAGAAGTATTTTCAAAAAAAAAAAAAAAAAGAAGTCATAAACAGGGTTTTTTTTAATTGTTCCACTACACTGTAAATTCATAAATCCTTCTTTACCATAGGAAGGTAGAAATAATGATAAAGTTTTGTGTGACTGTAAATTTTTAGTTTATAAACAAAACTACAAATATCTATATAATGTAGTATTTCCTGTATTTGGATAGAGTGTAATTTTTAATACAGCATTGTATATTAAGAAAAAACCCTTGAATACTGCTTGACTGATTCCAATAGCGTCTTTTTAAAAAGTTATTATTTTAATTTTACTTAGAAGTACTGCAGAAAAATAATTTTAAAAACCTGCCAACAACAAAATCACATTTACTGAGGAATTAAACAGCAGTGTGGTAACATAGCTTTTATGTATGAACTACATGTGGTCATGTAAAGGGTTAAGCTATGTGATTTCAGGATAAAAGGTTTCCTGAGTTGACTATTATTCCTATGGTCTGCCAACAACTTTGCAATAAATGGAATGATTTTTATGGGAATGTGGTTATTCACAGCAAGACTACAGTTGGTGTCAGTATGAAAAATTCTTCTTTAGTAGATTCTCTCAGCAGGGATAACAGATCTGAAAGAAAGGCAAAAAGTAGTTGCAGAGAACTCTGGCTGGTGTTGGTGACAAATTATGTTTACAATATGATGGGGTAACTTGTTGAAAAAGAAGAAATCAGAACAACAGTAAATCAGTCTTGCTCCTCTAAGTACTGCTGTTCCAAAACAAGTTACCTGTGATTGTGTGTATTGTTTAATAGCTCATTTTTCTTGTCCATAAAGCACGTGAGACTTCTAGGCTTTCAGTTGCAGGGATGTAAACTAATGCTTTGGAAATCAGTGAACTTACTGCAAATTTACAGGCCATTTTTGGTAGAGTTCAGGAGAAAGCTAAAAAAAAATCACTTGTTTAGAATTTAATATTGTTTTATAATTATTTGTTACATTTATAAAGTTTATAAGTTCTATTGTTTCTTAGTATCACTTGTCTATTTTTTACATTTGTATATTTTTAAATAATATTATTAGAAGAAACATGATGGAGAATGCATTAAAATATTAATGAACTTAGTATTAACAGTTAACGCATTTACATTTGGTTTGTGATAAGCTTTCAGAATGCTGAAAAGATTAAATCATTGATTAAGTCTGCAGCACCAGCACTAGGGCTGGTATTATTTTCCATTCAAAATTAGGATTAAAGAATTTAAAGATTCTCTTCCACACATGGAGCAGCTTTATGGGTTTTAGTTGTTTGATCATTCATAAGTTCCTGGAGTATGGAGGGGTTTGTTACTATTTGGATTGTTTGGTTGGGGTTTTTTAAAGAAATAGGTAGCAGCTGTTTAAGAAGTAAACACAGCCGCTTTCAGTGCTTCCTGCTCTTTGCTTTCCTCATGGACAATTACCCCAGTTCTGTTTAAAACATTTCATTTGCAAACTTGTCTCACAGCATTACAAAACCTTGGGTTCTTTCATTATGGCATGAATTTCCTTTGGTGTGCTGGTATCATCAATGATATGCCAGCAAGAAAGAAAATTAATCTAGGTGTGTCAATGTCAGAAAAAGAAAAAAAAAAAAATCCAATACGTAGCAGCAGTTTTGTTGATAGGTGGAGGCTAACCACTCTTGAAATAACCAGATAAATAATAAATAAGAGACAATAAGGGATAATAAAGTAAATACTGACTATGACAATGCCAAAGAAAATAAATTTCATAGAAAATTACATTTCACATTCTCTCAAAACAGAAAAATAGCGTATGCATTATTTAATATTCTAAGAAATAGTTCTTCAATAAAATATTTTGAAAGCAATCTATGAAAGAGAAACTTTCTGTTTGAGAAGAGTTTTCAAGAATGTGAGAGTTAAAGATGCAGCTGAAAGTAGAGTCAGCTCTTGTTGATTGTTGAATGTTGATTCATGATGGACATGTGAATATTTATTGCTGGTAATACAAAGCTAGAGAATCTAGCAGTTCAGTTTTTCATAAAGTGATGGGTTTTGGCAGATAGCCTTCATTTAGCAATGAACAATGGACAGAAGTTCATGTCCAGATCACTAGGTCTGGTTCTACTGCTGTGAGAAATAACTGTTTTCCTTGAGGCATGTGTGTGACTGGCAGAGTTGGTCTGATTTGGCTGTGATTGCAGGAAGGGTCCCGGAAAGCCTTAGCAAACCTTTGGCCCTTCACTTCCAGATTGGTTAGCTACATGCTGAATAAGGAACACCTATAGTTACTTCTTAAAAAAAAAAAAATCCAAAAACACAAAACCAAAAAAACCCAAGAAAACGAAAAAAGAGCAAGAAAGTGAAAAACAAACAACAAAACAAAACAAACAAACAAACAAAAAAACCACCCACCAAACATAGAAAGGGCTGTAAAACATACTGAAAGTAGATGTCTGGGACATGAGGCTCAGAAAAATAAGCAATTACAGGAAAGACTGTTGAGTGAGTCTTATTCCTGATGAGATATGAGGGATGATTTCAGGGATAAGAAAGCTTCAGACAGAGCTGACTGAATTATTTTCCTCCCACACCCAAATACCATAGGGATGGCAGCTGAAAAATCCTTTGGTCACCCGAGTGGAGTCATCAGACCCCTACAGAGGAATATCTATTCAAAAATTGCTTTTCTCGTGTGGTTGAAAGAAGAGTTCACCTCCTTCCAATGTTTATGATGTCTGTAACGAGAACTTCCTGACCAGACAGTGGCTAGAGATGCTTTATGAGATGCCCATGATTCAATTTCTGGTAGTTTCCTTCAGCAATAGGGAGTTCTGGGAAAGCCAAGTATGATTATTCCAAAAGCCTCAGTAGACCTTTTTTTTATTATTAACTACACTGAATTTGTTTTTAGATATGAACCGAATTTTTAAGGTACTCTAAGTTCCGTGAAGAGTAGGCAAGTTCACTTTCTAATGAACCTATTAACAATCGTGGGCTCCCTTCCAGCAGGCATCACAGCAGTTCCCCTTGCACATTCAAGCTGAGACACAAAGCCCATCTATTTGCATTTAATTTTCCACAGTAGCAGTCCAGGAACAGTTCAGTTTCAGTGAAGGAAGGAGAGAAAAGGAAATACAAATCATGGTACAGAATTTTGCCTAATATTTATGTGAGGGAGTGACTGGAAATAGTTTCTCATGTATGTGATACCACAGCCATGGGGGTGACTTGCAGCGAGCTCATGAAGTTCCATTTCATGAATGTGGGACTAAATTGCATCACGCATGTAGCTGTAGGTAAATGAACAGGATTGCAAAACAAAGTCTTCATTCATAGGTAGAACTGTGGCTCTGCTGGTGTGTGCAAAACACAGCTAAAAGCTTAAACCCATCCGAAATTCATGATGCCCAGCTGTTGTGGAATGTGCTGCTATAGTTCATGAGTGTTAGAGCTACAATGAATAACAAATACCTTCTGTGCTTTCTTGAAAAGGTCATTCCTATAGGTTTATGCAACTTATTAACCACTTCTTTCACATGGCTAATAAGTACCTTAGTACTAGGTGCCACTGAAAATAGAGCCTGTATTTCCTTTCTCAAGGGAATCACATGGAGCGTTCTTTGCACGTGTATAGCTGAGCTAAGATACACTGGAGCCTACCAAGCTTGTAGCATCACTTTATCACTTTATCTGCCTTCCTGTTGCTTCTCCCTGAGTTGCCATCTGAGGTTAAGACACGACAGACTGTAAGATGGAACAGAAACCTGTTCCTCTAGCTGGCACAACTAGAGCTATGACAAAACATAGCTGTCCTCTGCTCCAGTTGGGCAAGGCATCAGTGCCTTAGCTTGCTCCCTGTCTCTGCCACCTCTCCCACTACATATGCTGAGCAGCAGCATGGGGGTCATCATCTGCTCCACAACGTTAGGGATGGGAAAGAAAAGGAAAGAAAAAGTTTGAGATACTGTCCAATGGTCTTCAGGCTGCTCACAGGAGCAAATGTTTTTGCTGTCTGATTAGCAAGGTTAGCAGGGGGAATTTTAAACCCAGTCTTCGTTCCATTAGCTGACAATTACAAAGATGGGAGAGTTGCTCACCCTAAACATTGTAGCTTTGTTTTAAACACATGCCTTTAGGAGATCACAACAACACCAAGACTCTGCAAGTTTAAGTGAATTGGTCATGTGGGACTGAGAGTGATTAGGTCTTCTTGTTAAAATTTCCATGTGAACCTCTCATTTCCTGATAAATTAGACATTCTTTTAGGTCTTCTGTGGAAAAATTGTTCTTTTCATATATTTAATTTTTAAATTGTTTAAAATTTAAATATATTTTGGCAATCTTCAGTGTATGATTTCATCAAAGTGTATATATCCTAGAACTACACCTTTAAGCTAATACATTTGGGAATAGTTCCTTACATTCTGATGAGGTTTGTGGCTTTTTTTCACTTCTTAAAACACCTTCACATTTTGTTTTTACTGGCTTTCCTTAATCATAGAAATTTTTTCTCTTTACAAAAGTATGTTTTTGCAGATAAGAGGAATCATGTCATAAAGAAAGTATTTACAATATGAAGTGCTGAACTTTTCAAATATAGTGAATTTGACACATTGAACTTAACATTGTTATTTCCAGTAGTGACATAGCCTTTTCTACCTGTTAGTAAAATTCTTTCTCTGACACCCCTCTCTTCCTTTCTCTTTCTCTGCAAATTATACAAAAATAGAGTAACAAATTATTTTGTCAGATCTGTAATAAAACTAATTGTTAGAGAGGCACTCTAAAACACTTCTCTGAGTAAGGTGATAAATTACAAAAATAAAATAGTTCTTACTTTTTATCTTGTCTGAACAACTGGAATGTAATGAGTGTATTCAGAATGACAGGGTGTATCTGAACTGGAACCTGAACAACAGATTTACATCCTCAAGCAAGTGAGAAGGCTCTGGGGTTTGGAAGACTGCACTTATTGTGATTGTCCTGAACTCTGCTCACCCTCTGCTAGAAGTATGATTTTACTTTTTGGTCTTCATTTTCAAGAGAAAGATTTCAGTGTATTGAGTAATATATACAGAGACAATCAGTTCTTGAAATATCTGTCTCATGACACGAATTAAAGAAAACTAGCAAAATAGAGTTTTCTTTTGCTGTGAGAATGTAACTGGCACATTGCAGTTGCTGTATAGATATTTCTTTAGGTCATGTTTTATTTTAAATTGGACTCTTCCAGTTACAAGGTGCAGTTGAAATGAAAATGTAAACCTTGGATTTAGCATAGCTGCTTCAATAAACACAAGTTGCAGAATAAGATCTGTATTTATTTTGGAACAAACACTGTTTACTTTAGGAGTATCGTATTTAATCCAAATGCATTTGTTGATGTGAGCAAGCAAAATAAGATTTTAATCACTTTTTCTATTGGAAAAGAATGGCATCCATTGTGTGTTGTAAAAAGGTTACATGTTCAGCACGGGAGAGCATTTTAAAATTATTGGCAATGAAAAATTTGTTAAATAATTTCAGTTCTTAGTCGTCAGTGTTCATAATAGATAATAATTTATATATATAATAAATTTATTTTTATATGCTATTTTGACAGTAAAAGATGGGGTTTCATTTTTCGAATATTTTTGTGGGGGTTTGATGCTAGATTGGGGTTTTTTTCTTTTTTTTTACACTAGTAGCGTCTCTTTATAGTCTTAAGTTTAAAATGGGAGCATTTTGAAAGCCTTCACAGACCAATTTAATTCCTTGACTGTTCATCCACAAATTGTCAGACAGAAAGAAGTGGATTTCAGGAACTCCCTTTGTTCTTAATATCCTGTGCCTGACCCACAGGTAATCTGCACCTTTTTTCTTCAGCACTGAATAATTGTGGTGGGAAAGAAGAGAAAATGTTAGGGTCACAAAGTGCAGGCTAGACAGAGATGACAGGTCCTGCCAATTGAGTGCCAGTGTTGAGAACCTGCGAACCGTAGTCTCTGCTGTTTCACATGGATTTGCACTGTATGTTAACAGGCACACCGTGATGATGGGTTAGGGAGTTCAGCACTTCAGCTTTTGTTGCTGCAGCCTGAAAGAAATGCAGAGGGTTTTGTGTAGTTAGCAAGTACAGTACATAGGTCATACATATATATATATATATACACACAGGCACAGAGGATATAGCTGTACTGTTGTTCTGTGAAATGTCAGTTTTGTAGCCTGGACACGTACTGGAGATTTTGTTAGACTTCTGTTTAAGTAAAAACCAGATATTTACTTGTCAAGTTTAATGACTGCTGGTAAATAGTGTTGGGATCCTTGCATGTTTTTTTTTTCCTAAAATTAGAATAGAGGCTGGTTTATGCAATCTGCTTTTTATTTTGCTGGAAGATAGTCACAGCTATGAGTAAAAAGGTGTAGAAAGCAACAGTTTTGAGTGGTTTTTTTTTAAATGATTATTCACAAACTGACTTTGGAATATGTAATTGTTGCCTGGAGAAAACATTTTCTGATGTTCTGTAAGACTCTGTTTCACAAAGAAGCACATTGTGATGGATTATAAGAGTGATGAGTATTTGTGGAACAGATAATAATCTGAAAGGGTATATATATATATATCTCTTAACGGGTATATATCTTATTCCTGGAAAAGACATAAACAGAAGTACTGCTGTCATAAAAAGCTGCATTAAAAACACAGCAGTGTACACTTGAGGATTCTTTTTTCCTAAAAAATTATTTTTTTTAGATACATTACATTTATAAAGGATTGCAACTTTAACTTGTTTTGCTAGATCTGTTCTCGCATGTACATGAGCAAATTTCTCTACTGTTCAGTAGGGAAAATGAAGCAGTGGATATAATTGCGTAATGACAGATACGAGAGGGACAGAGAATCCCAGCAATCATTTCCTGCGAGTTGGCCAGCTTCCAGGCTGTCTCAATGGGCACGCTGATGTAAAGGCAAAAGGAAAATAGCTCATTCTGAAGGGTGGTTGTTGGTTGGGGTTTTTTTCCCTCTCTCATTTTAGCTTTGCAGACTAAGGTATTGAAACAATTAGTTGACAATGTGGTGTTAGTTTTCTCACGGTAAATTAAGAAGATTAACCAAATGTGGAAATGTATTTTAGCTATAATCAGCAGATTTGAGACTGTAATACTTTAGCATCCTCTGAGGTTATGTTCGTAGTATTATTCACATTATTCCTTTTTATAATGTGCAAACTTGTCAAGAGTTATCTTATGCTCAGTGTTTATTCAAAGACAGCAGAATTATTAGATTTATTTTCGTTAGTTTTCTAATACAGAAATGTAGAGGATCACCATGCTAGCCATTGTATCACTCCACTTGGCATGTAGTATTGGCACAGATAGAGGAACTCTTGTAACAGCCTTAATCTATTTTTTTATTATTATTGTTAATTTTCCTACAGTAAATTGAGTAGTGAGGCATGTTTTACATAATTATGGCAGAAGTAAACAACTTGACAGGTAGTAGTGAAGGAGCAAGGTAATATAAATATTTGCAGAACATTTCTGCCATAACTTAATGCTTTGCATATGAAGCTTATAAAGATCCTGAGTTAGTTTAAAGAAATTATTCCAGCGGACTACATAGGTCCAGGCATTTTAAGAGCTGTGAATGATGACTGTGGAGCATCTCTGGGAGTTTTTGGCTCGTCATACAAAAACAGAAGAGAGAAGGAGGAAGAAGTTAACAAATGCTTTGGGAATGGAGCAGGGAGAAGACACAAGCTTTCCATGTACAAGTCATTCATTTTTGATTGTTGTTTTTCTTTGGCTTACTGCATTTCACTGGAGACATTCACTTACCAATGATTGCGGCAGCTCTGAGTTGTTCCTGCAAGCGTGTATCTGCTGCTGCTTCAAGCCCCAAAGCAGAGCTGCTGGAAGGGAATGTGGGAACAAGTCTCGGTGACTCCATGCAGCATCTGCTGGTTTAATTGAGCTGCAGGCAATTCAGGTTAAGCTACTAGCTGTGCCACAGAAAGGTCTGAGGGACACAAACATCTGGATGTGTGGCATGCAAGCCAGCTGTGCAAGAGAGCAGCAAAGGACAGCATGGACAGTAACTTCTTCAGCTGCTGTAGGTAGATTTGCTTAGTTATACATGCTGACACTTATTTTCCCTGAAAGTATTATCCCTAAACTACACCAAGTACATTCTGCTTTCCAAGGGTGTGGAGCTGCATCTCAGCCTGTCTGACTGAAATTCAAATCTTCAGTATAAACATGTCATCACTTGTAATTCCTCCTGAAGATTTCAGACTGAATACACTGAAGTTGCAAGGTCAACACCTTTAGGAGCTAAACACGGATAGCTGCATAATCCTTATACATAAGCCACAGGATACTTTGCTTCTTGCTTGCCAATTCAGCCTATTTTAAAAGACAATCCCACGATTTTAATTTTCTGCTTTGGAATTGACTGCTAAATAGATTCTGTCACAATAAAATACATCTGCGTAAATAACAGTGTTTCTACAGGGACTTTTAGTATTAATTTCATATATCACTTTGCCAGAGAAGTTAAGGGAAGAATACAAGTACTGTATTTTCTATGAAAATTTCACAAATGTGTCAAATACATTTGTAAAATTTTGAAACAGTAAGCTTGCAAACAAACTTTTTTTTTTTTTTCTGAATGGCTCTTTAGCTGTATCTCGGCTCCCATCACAGAAACTTTTCTGAGAAGTACTTGAGGATTTTATTAGTCTTTGTATGTATACACCTTTGCAAAAATATACTCGTAGGAGCTGCATACTTTATTTGTTGGTCAGCATTTTACCATATCCCTGATTATGGTAATCAGGGATTATATATGAATATGCACCTGATTATGGTGCATATTGAGTTAACTGCTATTTTAAATTGTTCATTGTACGGGTGCTTGCTTATAAATAATCAGAGGACTGAGAAGTGTCTCAGGTAGTCTTTGTTCACAATCAGAATGCTCCACACAAAGAAAGCAGGTGAAAACAAATACAAAGTCTTCTTCCAGAAGGATGGACCAGATCAGTTAATGATGGGCAGGTAGCTGGCTTCTTTGAAGAGTTATTCCTAAATAACTTTACTGCTAGATGAGCAATTGCTAATTGAGTTCTTTTCCGTACTATGTTCAAGGGTCAAAAAATGCATCCATCACTCATTAGCCCAAAGTCCACATCAGCTAGACAGCATGAAAAAATACCTGGCACTCAAAGCTCACATTTAGCCTTAGAGCTGTGCTCTGCCACTCAAGAGGAACAAAATAGTCGTGCACTGTTTGTGACCTTCCTTTACTTGTAATGTAGTGTCAGTCGCATTGCTCTTTAATCCTTTTCGAGTATAACATGTATCTCTTGTGCTTTAATTTTGCTTCGTTTCCCTCCTGACTTAATCTTTTTTCTTCTTTTATTCATGACAAAAGAGAATACTATATGTCTCCATTACATTCAGTATTTAATCTGAAATTTGTGGTGTTCCTGACCTTTTTTTCACTTTACTTGCATTCTTTACAGTGTGTCTATACCTTTACCCCAGCAATTTTTAATCTCTGAATTCTTTCTGTGTTTTTCTCTCCAAAATACCTGGGGTTTTTTGATACCATGATTTATATTTCTAGCGTATCACTTCAACTCACTTTCTATCTACCAAACAGATGGTTAGACAGAAGGGGAGAATGTCTCTCATGTCCCAGGGCTTGTCATGGTCCTTGCACCTTGCACTACATATTAAAGTCCCAAGTTCCCAAGTTGTCTCTAACTGTGGGATCTAAGATGTAGTGGTCTCATTCTTCATGCCTCTATCTTTTGCCTGAGACAGCTGAATTTGGAAGTTGGTTGAGTTATGCCTTCTCTCATCCACTCCTTTGGGAAGATGAGTTTCTATCCCTTCCTTTAGTTTTGTTGTTGCTAAGAAAAAATTCTATTTTGAGTCCTCTTCTCCAGTAGCTTGTTTCACTTGTCATTCATAGTTTCCAAGCTGGGGAAGGAGAAGTCGCTGAGCAGTGGAAGAGTTTTTAAAATGGGAAACTGATGAATTCAGGAGGGTGTCCTTTCTTTAGCTTACACTCAGTTCATATTTGAATTGTTAACTTTGTATGCATTTGGATGGACATTTGCTTTCAGTTTTAAACAGAAGAATAATAATAATTTCCATGAATTTGGTAACCTCTTGAAGAAACTTCTGGCTCTTTTTTTATGTTTTTGGAATTTTTTTTAGATTTTCAAAGCCTGGTAACATATGTTCATACTTGCAGTTTCAGCTGTGTCTGCATAGCTAAAACATTTTGTCTGCCTGAGGAGTAAAGTCACTGTACGGTGGTTAAATATGCACAAATGTAGTATTGTCACTCCTGTGCTGGTTGTCACTCCTACCTCTCTCTGGCACAAGCTACCTGTGCATAAGATAGAAAACAGTATGCATTACAGTAAGAACATGTACAAGTGCAAAAGACCACACCTTGTTCTTCAGAACATTTAAAGTTTCTGAAGTATTCCTTGTAAACCTGTGTTTTTAAAATCTAGAATCCGCAGCCACCATATGAGGCCAAATAGACTTCTTCAGCTTTTTTCTTATCTGAGATTGTTGACCTCAGGAGAGGAGGAGAAGGTTACAGGGTCAAAGTCTTTTCCTCCTTGGAGCTTGCTGCTTGCTGGGAGAGGGTTGGCTGGAAAATAGATGTTTTAGAAAAAGGGTTGAGGGTCATGATTTTAATTCTGTTAGGGAACAGCTGGTTTGAGTTTCTTTCCACTTCTATCTTCCCTCCCTTCCTCACAAATCCATGGAGAGCGAAAAATTTGTTCAGTGAAAAGCAACACAAAAATAAAGGATTGCAGCATTTTCATCTTTAAAAGAGATCATATTTGTTATAGGACTTCACATTAAGGGAGAGAAGGGGAAATTATTAATATAATTGAAGCCCATTATTGTTACAGGCATGAATTGATATTGATCTAGAGTGTCAGAGGTTTATTTGTTTTTCTGCCAAAAGTTAAAATGTTAATAGTAATGTTCTAATGGGAGGGGGTTGTGGATAAACAATGCACATTATGATTTTTAATTTAGTGATGGACAAAGCTAATTTTGAATGTGCATGTTAGTTTGCATACAAGTTGCTGAAGAAGGATGATTTGATTTGGCTATTTCTGTTCAGATTTTCTTCATCTTGGCATGCTGCTTTCATGCACTAAGACCAAAGAGAGAGAAGGAAACTCACAACTCTCAAATGAATGGCAAACTAGGAACAGATTTTTCATCTGCGCTCCTCTGAAACATTGGCCTCAGGCTGTGTTGGTGTGTGGCTCAACAGCAATCAGAGGTCATAATTTCATTGGCGGTTAGCATCAGGTTTAATTTTTCTAATATGTTACATTTACCAAAATGTCTGGTTTCAGTTACACTTATGCACTGACTGAATCAGCTTTGAGCAGCATGATGTTTTAAGGTACCTGAAAGGCTACAAGAACGTTTATGGAACACATATGCTAATTGTTTTTAACCACTTTCCTTTCTAAACACAAAAACCTGTTTTTGGAAAGCCATTTAACAGTAGTGGCTAATGATGGTGTGCATTTATTCTAAGAAATGAGTACAAGGAATAGGTGAAATAGTTGTTTTAACAAGACTGCCATCTACTGATTTCCACAATTAGAAATATCCCTGACAACTAGATTGTTCATAGTTTTTATAGCTTTGTTTTCAAGATTTGGAAGGTCAAGAAAATTATAAAGTCTTTCTGTCACCTTAGGAGTGCGACCAAGTTCACATTGACGATGTGTCTTCAGATGACAACGGTCAAGATTTAAGGTACAAGAGAACTCATTAAGATAAAAAGTTGCTTTGCAAATTCCTTTCCGGGAAAATGATGGGCTGCTGGAACGCTTACCAGTAGCCTGCTTGCTTTTAATTGTCTTCTTCTTTGCAACCCAGCAAAGTGAGTAGCTGGTGGTTCAATATAGCCTGTTGGCTTTTATTAATCTGGGGCTTTTTTTTCTCTCTGACTAGCACCTATAATTTCGGAACAGACGGCTTTCCCGCAGCTGCCACCAGTGCGAATCTTTGCCTTGCGACAGGAGTGCGCGGAGGAGTAGACTGGATGCGAAAACTGGCGTTCCGCTACAGACGAGTAAAAGAAATATATAATACCTACAAAAATAATGTTGGAGGCAAGTGACCCTGGAGTATCTAACAAATATGAATAAGTAGTAGATGGGAAGAAGTGGTTTCTGTTCCCTTTTTAACAAAGTACTGTTTAGTAAGCTGTTTAGTTCACAGTGTGTAGAAAATTGTCTCTTAGCTAACGAAAGGAAAGGAAAATGACAGAGCATTACTTAATATCAGTGCAGACATGCCCTTATCTACTCCACAGGTCTTCTTGGTCCAGCAAAAAGAGAGGCTTGGTTACAACTAAGAGCAGAAATTGAAGCTTTGACAGATTCTTGGTTAACACTTGCACTGAAAGCACTCACCCTCATTCATTCACGGTGAGTATGAAGTGTACCAAGGAAACTCTAGAGTGTCTGCTGATGATCTAGAAGAGACTGTTTGGTCTGGTGGGCAAAATGCTGAACCTAGAGGACCTTGTTCTCATTCCTTGTTCCGGTCTGACCATGCCACTCTACCTTGCTTTTTGGGTTCCAAAAAATCCATTCTTTTTAACTGGCAATAATAAATGTGATGGGTTCTGATGGGAGGGTTAAGGTTTTCCTTCTTTTGTTTTGTTTTGGGTTTTTTCTGTTCATCTTTGTTAAAAAAGGATGTTTGCATTTTCTCTTCCATAGGACAAACTGTGTGAACATTCTTGTAACAACTACTCAGCTAATTCCAGCCCTGGCAAAAGTCTTGTTGTATGGACTAGGGGTTGTATTTCCCATAGAGAATATTTACAGTGCAACTAAAATAGGTGAGCTATTTTTATCATGTTGTGATACATTTAAAGCTGTAATTCTATTAAAAAAGGAAAGAAGATATTGTTGACTATATTTAATTCTAACATGCTTTTACTGTAGCAAATGCTGAGATTAGTAATGCCTGGTCTCATGAAACACTTTGTGCTAAAGCACCCTAAAAGTGCTTTTCAAATATTCGTCATGATCCAGCGCAGAAAGCTTCGTATACACTTCGTAAACACTGATGCAGCCTCTGCTAGGAAGAAATAAAATGGCTTTATTTCATCATTTCTCAAAACTGTGGAACTGTGTAGCAGTTGAAAAGGCTTTTTAGTAGGCTCTAGGTACAGAACACTGGGGGCTTCCCAGAGGAGCAGAAGAAATTCTGTAAAGGTAAGCCCTGGTTCCATTTTTTTTCATGGGCTCTGGAGCAAATTTTCGTAAACGATTTCCCAGAAGCAAGAGTATTTTGCTGCAGAATGTAATTATTTAAGTTCCGTCATACTGACTGTAATAAGCCAGGGCAAATGTTTATTTCCCTTTTCTGGTTCAGTATAAAAGATGTTATTCTGAGTATGTAGAGGTACATTGGACTAGATGGCAATGGTGCTTGTAGTTTTTAATGTGATTATGACATATCTGTTCTGTTTCAATTCACTCAAAATTGTGGGCTACACAAAAGTATTTTTCATGTGTTCTTAAGTATCTATGATACAGGAAGCTCAAATGGCCGAGGAAAAATGGTGGGATATTTTTGGGGTATTTTTAAAAACAAAATAAAAATTGGTGCATAGTTTTATGGAGACATTTGAAAGAAATAACATAAAAAATTTAAAACTGTTTCCTGGATATAAAAGTTACTGTGTCATCTGTCAAAGCTTTGTAGTAAATTAAAACTTTGAATTACAATACTTTAAATACAGATTTTAATTAAAACATATTTTCATAAATATTCGCTTGTAACTTCACATACATAGGACGGAAGGGTATTTCTGGAAAAATGTGCTCAGTCACTGACTATCACAGGAAATCATGAGATTTTTGTAATATGACACAATTAATAATTTTCAAGCACTGTTTCAATATAATGTTGGAGGTTTCTTATGCCTGGCACTACTGTTAAAGGATATCATTGAGAATTTTGTCCTCTCTGCTGCCTGGAAAACTTCTTTTAATTTCCAGTCTATTTTTTCCTACGCTTTTATTGTTCTGTAGCTGAAATAACTATTTTTAAAACAGTTTTTCCCATCCATTGCTGCAGACACACAGGTAAACATGTACCTTTAGCAGACTAGAGTGACCTTTCAGAATGGGGACATTTGAGAAAGCTCAACTGTAAGCATTTACTTTCTTTCTGGCTTCTCAGTACCAGTACCTGAAGCTTTCCAATATGGATAAAGATTGAAAAATGGAAAATTTAGGTTAGCTATTAGGAAGAAATTCTTTCCTGTGGGATTGGTGAGATACTGGAACAGCTTGCTGAGTGGCTTTGTAGATGCCCCATCCTTGGAGAGATGTTCAAGGCCAAGTTGTATAAGGCCTTGAACAACCTGATCTAGTGGAGGTGTCCCTTCCCATGGCAAGGTGGATTGGGACCAGTTGATTTTTAAGGTCTTTTCCAAGCCTTAACATTCTATGATTCTATGATACTTATGCATAGGATTGAACCACTGAGTTCATTTCCCTTGGTCTGTGAGGTAAAGAATGACCCATATTAATGGATCCCAGTGTAGTATCAAGGACCTTACCCATATATTGGATTACAGGCATTTAAATCTGAATCTTTTGGGTGACCTTCTAAGTCAGGATACTACTGCTTTAGGAACTGTGGTTAATCTTGTCACAGGTTTTAGAGAAAAAGCTAGAATTTCAACTCAGATTCAATCAATTTGCTCAGTTCAGGCTACTGGTCATTAAAAAATGGTAGAGAATTCTCCTGGTAGGGAAATTCCCCACAAAACCTGTCTCAGATTAGGGAATGAATCAAGAAAGGTAATATTGCAGACCTCTAGTATGCTGTGTCTACCATGGCATGTGTACTGAAGGACCTCAGAGAGTAGATTTTTAGGTGGTCTGTCAGCTGCTGTGGCAGGAGTAAAGCTGCAATCAGCCTTGATACACCGTCCTGCTGGAGAGGCTCTTCTCTCCCAATAGCTCTTCTTATGTATTCAAATTGCTGGGGAGATCCAGGCTAAAAAGTTGTTTGTTGGATATCATCTCATTGCCACCTACCCTGAATATTCTGATCTTTTTCTTCCAGGAAAGGAAAGTTGTTTTGAGCGAATAATTCAAAGATTTGGAAGGAAAGTAGTGTATGTTGTTATAGGGGATGGTGTTGAAGAAGAACAAGGCGCAAAAAAGGTAATGATCTCTTTTCAGTGCGGGTTGGTTTCAAGAATCTGAAAGCGAAATTGCCTTTTCTTCAACGTGGGACATTGGCATTTATGTTTGGTGTCTTGCCTTATGAGATATGTTTTGGCTATATCTAGCAGAAAGCTGCATAAAACTGTAGATAATGATGTGCCCTGCTGTTCTCCAAAAGATACATGAAGCTAGCTGTATATGTTTGATGTATTTCAAAAAGGGGCCAGAAAATGGACTCTGGCTTTTGTGCCAAGAGCTAATAGTTCTGTTTTCATTGGCAACCCAAAATACCACATAGGATGTTATGAATGTAAACAAAAAATGGCAATTCTTGCTGATCAAAGGCAGTGTGCTTTTTGACTGTATGAAATATGTATATGTTAAACCTTGAAAAGGTGAAAATGTAGAACTGGAGTAGGTATACAGAAATTTCCATTTTCTTGTGTGTCCATAATTTGGATTCTTCATTCAGGCAACTACCTGTGGCTTGGCACGCATTCATAGTCTCAGATACTGTTTTGACAGACTTTATTTTTTGCTTTCCTCTGGGAAGAAGGGAAAAATTCCTTTCTTTTTTTTTCCCAATGGGGATAAAAAGACTTCCTGCTAACAAATAATAGGCATTATTTCTAGCCCTACTCTTCTACCCAAGTACAGCAGATACAGACTCTTTGCTTGGAGGAATGAGGTATAATATTGACTATTTGAATAATAGGAGAAAGAGTAGGGAAATGGGCATTTCTGTTCTCGCTTCCTTTCCCAGGTAAATTGCCTTTTTACACAGTTGTTTTTTCACCACAAATCTCTCTGTGATACTTGTGTATCTCTTTCCACTGTGACTTTCTAAATTGTAGAAGTGAAATTTATTAGTCCACATGGCATTTTAACAACCATTGACTGTTTTTGCTTCATGAAATGTGGGTTTTATGCCCCTGAAACCATGTGGGTAAGTTCCCAGCTCTTCCCAGCACTTTGCAGAGCCTCAGTTTCATATATCCCTTTGGTAGACTGGCAGGAACAGTTTGCTCCTTTTTCCTTCAGAAATGCCTTTCATCTTTGCGAAGAAATGTTTTCCCGCTGTAAATGATTACATTTTAAGAGCTGTATTTAAGATCAGGAGGGAAAAAAGTTCCTTCTCTTTGTTCCTTTTCTGTTGCTCGGTGAAGTAGTGTTGTATATGATAATGGCAGGAGTAGTCTTTTCGGTAACATTATCTATTTCAATGTTTTTTTCAAAAGGAAACATGATTCAGAAAAGCATAAGAAAAAGCCTTTCCAGTCACTAAGAGGAGTAGTAGTATAGAAAGTTCCTTTGTGCTGTTACTTCTGTGTATTCTTTCTTGGAGGAAGGAATTTTCAGGTTGAAAACATGTTAGATGCTCTGGATTAAATTATTTTCTGCAGCAATGCAGTCAATACATAGACCAGCAGTCCTGCCTTTCTGCAGAAACTATTAACTTGATTAAGGAAAATGCTTCTCTGATTTTTGCCCTGCTTCTTACTCCACCAAAGTTACAAATCACCATTTCACACTCTGAAAGCAGGATTTGCCTCTTAATGTTTGACCCTCGCATACTACAGGAGCAGAAACCACCCAGCATTTTGTGATATGGGGAGCTGCTTCCAACTCAGATGAGGTCTTTTTGGTTATCTGCTCCTCAGGTTGTTTTTAGGGCAACTAGAAGGCGCAAGCATGGGAATGCACCCTACTGTGTACTGTGCTTCAGATTAAAAGATGTGCCCTTGTCTAAGGAATAAATGCCATATGAAAAAACAGTAAAAGCCTGGACCTTCTCTGGAAAGCATGCAGGCAAAACAGCACCTTTACCTCCACCAAACCACCCAAAGCACATCAGTCTAAAGTGGCATGATTGCCCTGTGGTGTACCCCATTGTCATGCTTATCCCCTGAACCTTTGTACCTGGGTCCTTCCTGCCTTCCTTCCTGTCAGTACTCTGGGTTTTGCGGTATTCTCAGGGCAGCAACAGGTCTTCTGCTATCCCTTTGCACAGCAGTTTGCTGGAGGGGTTTAGCCTGTGGTGAAGCTGTTGGTATTTGTACGTTTCTTTACACTCCTTAGAGTGTAAACAGTACACACTTCTTTAAATAGCACATAGTGTCTTTTCTAGTCTTATCAGGTGAGCATATAAATTCAGACATTTCATTTGAGAGATTTTTTTATTCTGTATTCATTCAGTGAAAAAAAAGATGAACTTGCAGCTTAGGAGGTAAGAAAATTAAGGTTTGTTAGTAAAAATAATTTACCAATAATTTATCAATTGCTTCATAAAACAAGATTTTCATTTGTGCCCTTCATCCTGAATCCAAATAACAATAGGAAAAATAAAGGACACATTTAAGATCTTTTTTTATTGTCATTATTATAAAAATTCAGAAGTAGAAACTTTTTAATACCATTTAAAAGATCACTACTCTCTTGAGAAATATTTTTAGGATAAACTGTTCATAAAATGCCTCTTTTGATTGATGTAAGTAAATACAATACACTGAGGAAACTGCACACTCTTTCATTTCTTGTAGCACTGGTCAAGCCCTGGTATCAACACCCCTGTTTAGCTGTAATTTCCAGCAAAATATTTTATGAGACAATTAAAATTCTTAGGTCATTTGCATTGTGAAAGCAGGAATAACCATACCCTACTGGATCAGTGCAGCAAGCAGCCAGCTTGGCTGTAACACCAGGGTTCACGTGGAGGTTGCTACCTTGGTATCAGCTTCTCCAGGAAAAGAGGGAGTGGACGGCAGAAAGAAATCGATGTGAGAGCCAAAGGGTGCTCAGAAGCTGCTGGCACCGGTGCAGGTGTCTTGTGGGTCAGAGCTGACTCCAGTGACACAGCTGTTCACAGAATAAGCTTCTGGAGTTTTCTGCCAGAGACTCCATTGTCTCAGCAGTTTATTTTGCTTTACTTTGTTTTCTGTTTTGTTTTTGGAGGGTTCTGTTTTGTTGTGCTGTGTTTTGTTTGAGCTCATCTTTTCGCTTTGTATTTGAAGACACATGTGGGAAATACTTGTAAGATAGAAAAAAAACCCAGCTCCTGAGTTTTTCTATTTAGAAGAATCCTCCAAAGGACTTCTAATATGTGAGAAGAGACAAAGGAGGAGACTCTGTGCACTGAGGAGCTGGATTTTACATCAGGTTGTTGGGGAGAGCCTGGGCAAATGGGCTTCTCCCTTTGTCTCCAAAATAGTCATGCTGCCTCAGAGGGAAATTGTGAGGAAAAATCATAAATCTTTGTGGAGCAATAAATAGAATATAAATGTGTATCCAATATGCCACTGCTTTTAAGCTCACAGTCACACTGTGCAAGTCAGGTTTGGGGTGGGAAATAAAGACAGCCGCTTAGCAAATCTGGCAGGAATACAACAAAAATACTGTGAAAGATGACAAAAACTGATGAGTTTTCTCTTCAAATCCATCACAAATCTCAGGAGTAAGGTTTTTGTATAAATATGTATTCATTTAAGAGAAGGAAGATGGTCTGCACTTTTCAGTGTTTCTGTCAAAAAATGGAATTGTTTTGCATGTGTATTAATAGAAACACTTTGTAGAATAAAATACTTGCAATTTTGGTCTTTTAGTATTTATATGTTGAAAAATATTTTTTCCGTTTCGTAAATAAAATAATGTCATATTCTACATTATTTAATAATATAACATTTGCTATATCGATTTCACTTTTCATGCTTTATACATCAAAACCAAACTCCAACTTTTGCCACCATATTTAATTTCAAGATGTCATCAAAATCAAATAATTTTAAATATCATAAATGCTTTACTACTAAGTATCATCTAGAAAACAATTCATGTTTTTAGAAGTCAGAAGTTTCATATTTATTTGGAAGATATGGAAATAATACATAAAAATAATTGTTTAGATAATCTGGATGCAAGAAGAAAAGCTTTCTTACAGTTTCATTAGATACTAGTGCATCCAGTTTCACCACCTATTTATTAGTGGTTAGCATTTGTAATCCATTCTCCCTCAGCAGCAAATGAGATAATATCATTTCTCAGTTAGAAGACACATGTTCTGCATAACATGGATGCTAAGTGTTGGCAGAGATGGCTTTTTTAAAGGCAATATTTAGTATATATATATAGAGAGAGGATCTCTTGCCCAGTCATTTGATATGAAAAAATGTACTTCTGTCTCTTGAGTGTGTTGCTACTTTCAACATGGCTGCATAGTTGTGCATAAATGGGTCATGTTATTACAGGAAATACATATATCATTTTCGTATAATAATTTTGTTACTTTAAAGGTTTTGATTTTGTGTAATCATTTATTATCTTAGATTAGGGGAAAACTAGTGTACATGCCTCATGAAATCACATGCATATATATGAACACGTGTATGTGAGACTCTCTCTATATATACACAAACTTATCTATATATATATAGATCCATATCGGGTTTGTTTCCCCTCCTCATAACTATGATGATGGTGCTGTAGGGTCGGACTGACAGAAATCTGGATTGGCCACATTCGGCCATGCACACGCCATCAGTGCAGATTCCAGCCCTGTGCAGCCCCCACGTTCCTGACGTGCTTTATTTCTTGGGAGCGTGCGCTGGTCTTTTGGCCTCTATGCAGGAGAACTGAAAATAATTATAATCCTGAGGTTTACACATCCTGTTTTTTTCATGAGACTCTCTAGTATCATTCCACACCTCACTCCTGTAAGTATATGGAGTAAATCGAGGTGTACTCCTTTCACAAAAAAAGACAGAAATAAAACAGAAGCCACTTAATGGAATTTTAAATAGAAAGATATAGTCCAGATAATGACTACTTGCAGTTTTGGTTTAAAATCTGACCGTCAACAGCTGACCCATAAACAGGGTAATCCAAAACTTGATATTGCACATGGGCATCTAGCAGGAGTTGCTGTAATTTGATTTAGCAGAAGCTAAACCTTCTGTTAAATCAATCAGAGTCTTTTAACTGCTCTAGCTGCCTGGTGTGTGTACACTCTGTGATGCTGAGACTGTTACTAGGGAAGCAGTATAATTCTGGAGCTGCATGAAGTGGGAGCTGGAAGCCAAGAATTTATTACTACAGTTCTCCCTATTCATTGGTTTGCTGTATGACCTTGGAGGGCATCCGTGTCATTGACTCTTTGCTTCTGCAGAGACACTAGGCAAAGGCAGATGTCCACCAAACTCTTCACCATGCCACATCATAGGTATGCTATTTACACCTCCTTGACCAAGTGTCTGAGGCAGAGCTGGTTCTGAGCTGACTAAGAGGAGCAGGGAGCTATGGCTGGCTGGCAGAGAGCACAGGTGGGGCCTACCTGGCCGGGATTTGCAAGACAAGAGGGAAGTTGCAACCTCACAAGAAAAGGAGTCAGTGCTGCTGCACATTAATGACCTGTGCAGTCAGCTGGCAAACGCAGTATGTACCTATTGCAAGCATAAACCTGCGATCCTTCTGCCAGGAAGATCTTGCAGCCTAAGTAAGAGATAGATGTACATAAGCTTTTGCAAAGTCCAGAGAATGGCATGATTAGTAATTTTTATTTTGTTTTGCTCTTACTGGTTCATTTCCTGAGCACGATGCAAGAAATTAATCTTCAGGAAAAATTTGAGTTGGAAAGCAGCAGTGTCTGGCCTGACAGAGCACAGAGGATGTGCTAGCTATATGATGTAACAGGGAAGACACTTGGGCATGGAGTTGTAACTGCATGAGCTATTTGCATCTAGTTTCTGTTGCTGGTGGAGCACAGAGGCAGTACAATGAAAGTCTAGATTGAAGAGTTAGAAAAAGCATGTTTCATAGTGTTTAACACTTTCTGCTTAGAGAAAGGGTTTATCTGTAAAAGCATTTTGGTGTCATTTTATTTTGTTTCTGAAGAAGTTTGCTCTAAAAGCTAGGCGTGCTATGAGTATGGTGGTGCATCCATATTACATCTTCATTCAGATTGGGAGTGTCATATAAAAGCAGACTTTTCAGTCATTCCTTCTCGCTATGCTTTGATTAACATCACAGATTGAGTTTAGGGGGGAAAATCCACCAAACCCCAAATTTCTTTTGTATAGAACTAAGCAATGTATAGTCCAGGTGCTCAGCAAATGCTCTCCTACTGCACTTTTTCCGTGATGGCAAACTGGAGCTAATCTGAAGTGAAAAGACTAAAACTCAGGCACTGAGTGGTCAGTGCCACCTCCCTCACTCTCCAGTCCCTCTAATTGTGCAATTGTACTTGCTAACACTTGTTCTTCACTGGGTAGAGATTTTCCAGATTCCTTACAGTGCTCTCTTGCTGATCATATACTACTCTTTAGTCTTGCTTAATTAATTATTATCTTCTGTGACTTTTGCAAGAGCAACAATTGATTGTTCTTCCACAGTTGCCATTTAGCCTGAAAGAGACTTGCCACTGCCAAAACAATTATGTTTCCCTTGAAAACCTCTCCTTTATTTTATAAACTCAACCCAATTAATCATCACATCATTATCTGGATTGAAGCTGCATTCTTCTAAAAGTAATTATTTATACACTGACAGAGAGAAGTTTGCCTGCACTTTTAAAGAAGAATTTGTGATAGGCTCTCTGTTAAGGTGTTTCCCTTCCAAGACAGGTGAAAAAAATTACAGGGCTTACAGTAAACATTCAGATGAAAACAGAGAGTTTAACATAGTTTTCTAAATTGTTCTCTAACTTAAAATTTGAGAAGACCTGAATGAAAAAAGGAGGTCAGTGTAAAAGTGACAAACAGAGGAGATGGAGTTTTGCCACTGATTTTACTGGAATTAGGAATTTACTCAGGAGGTGCTGAAGCAGGATGAAGAAAGCCTCTTTGAGAAGTTGTAGATAAAATGCCTGGGAAACTTAGAAGCTATTGTGATAATAAATTGCTTGTGGTTTGCCTCCATAAGATGCCAGGACACAAGCTGACCCAATGGAAAACTGAACACGATCATGTTAGCCTTCAGAATATTGTCGAATTGAAACTATTTTCCCATGGGATTTATAGACTATTTTCCTGGCAAAATTTGATGGTTATCTTTTATTTAATTATTTTTTGATTTATGCAAAAGTTCTTGTTGACACTATAATCACTGGCTTAATGTATAAAGATAGTTCTTAATCAGATTTTTACCTTTCATGGATTAGGCAATCTGTACTTTTTCCTGGTATTTGTGGTTTTGGTTTACTTGGGTTCTTTGCAAAGGTATTTGTGCTCCAAACAGATTTTATTACAACTAATAGGAAAGAAATATGTATTTCCTTTAATGTCCCATATGTAGAAGGTGTTTTAAGATAAATGCAAACAATGAGAAATGTTACACAAACTCCTGGGATAAAATACTTTTCAAAGCGATGTGAGCAACATGCATTATTCTGAATCACCATTTCTCTGTTCTTAACTCACCTGCCGGCAGTAGTTCCACAAGGAGCAAACACATTTTGATAGTAAATAATACTTTCACTTCCTTTTCCTTTTTTTTAAATCAAGTTCTGTTTCCTTCCTCAAACGACTCTCATACTCATGTATATGTTATTTTTCTTGGGGTTTTTTCCAGAAGTAATATTTTCATCTGCAGTGTGCTGTAATCTGGTTTTCATTTAAAGAGATTAGAAGCCCCTCCCGCCCTTATGATTTCCTGACATGTTTGCTGCAGTTCCTATTGTAAATAGATTTGCTGTTTTTGAGAATTTATGCTTGGGGGGTGGGTCCGAAAAACCAGAGGCAAACATGAAGAACTCAAAGTTTTAAGAGCTCCTTTTCTCTCTCTGATATCCTTGTGAAAGACAATGGGTGGGTCTAAATACCAGAATTCTTGGGGTTAGTTTTACATGTTGTCTGTGCTGTTCACAGCATGCTATGCCATTTTGGAGGATTTCGAGCCACTCTGATCTTATGGCCCTTCACCATGCCTTGGAACTGGAGTACTTGTAGCAGCTCAGCAGCACTTTCAAACCTCAGAGCCTCCTTCTGCCCGTGGATGGGATGCCTGTGTCTTGTGTCAGCATTGGACTACAGAGCTTTGTGATTTCAACATGTTGACACACAGCTGCAATTGGTCTTAACCCTTACCCTTTCAGTAAATGGAGGAGCATGTCTTTTTCTTCAGAACAGCTGTTGGCTCTGGTACTGCGAGTCCAACGAAAATAAGCCATGCGAGTGTTTGAACAACTCACCTTTATCGTATTTGCTACCAAAAAGAAATAGAGAAGGCAAGAGAAAAAAAAAAGGAAAAAAAAAAGAAAAGGAAATAAAAGGTTCATACCTGTGAAGAAAAAAAAAAAAGGACCTGCAAATGCTTTGTAGTTTGTAGCCTCTTCAATGTGACACACACCATTTCTTCAACACAGCAAACTTGATTGCACAATGAAGACTGAGATTTTACAAAATACCGGTGGAGTAATTTTCTTGTAAAGAAGGTTTACTTTTTGGTTTCTCATACCCAGGGTACTCTGTACATCTTTACTTATTTATGAACAGACTATATTTTGACATCATATAACTGAGGATGTGTATAATAGGATTAAAGGCTATTATAAGCCTTTGCCTTATGGTACAGCAACTACTTTTGATTTTAGCACATTACAGAGTAGTTTAAAATATGTCTAATTTAAAATAATAGGTACATCACTGAGACAATCATGTACAGGAAGAATTTTTTGTGTAAATTTGTAATAATGAATGATTCTTTTACATATTGTTAAGGTAAATGCTATTGAAAGATAGTAATGCCTTGTTGGTGAAGAATGAGGCCAGGTGTGCACAAACTTGTGCAGTGCCTTAATAATGTGTTGGATATAAATATGTAGATAATGGATTTTTTTTAGATAAATTTGTCAAGACCAAAAGCATGGATGTCAAGTGTCAATAGCAATTGGGATTTGTTCTCATCTGTTTCTCTACCATTTCCTTCTCTCACCCTGAATCACTCTGATTATGAGAAGATATGTGTGTGTCCCCCCCCCCCATCAAAGGAAATACAGATAAAACATAACTGAAAAGGAATCCTTTGCTGTCTTTTTGTTTCCTCTTTTAAAGTGAACATATTTACCCTTTTTTAGAGTTTTGGAAAATTAATTAGGAGACTCATTCCATAAAGAAATAGAGAAAGAACACAAATATATTTTAAGACATAACTTAAACTGGAATCTTGGTACCAAATAGTTTTTGTCTCATCTAAAAATGAAGGAAACTCATCATCAATATTTTTAGAAATTAGAAGTGAGGATATTTTGGAGAAATTGAACAAGAATGCTCATATACATTTAAGATTTTTAATCCTCTTCCACCAGGAGTCAGATTTTCCTAAGATATAACATCCATTGCTGGCAATGGAAATGCTGGAATAGTTATCACCAAGGAGTTAAAATTTGATTTTGTCTGTACTCACTTATGGGGCAAACCTAGACTGTGTCTGTCTATGACTTGTGACTTTTCTAATCTTGAAGGCAGTGAGCTACTTGGTTAGATAAACCGTTAAGTCTGACCTTTTGGCTTGAATTGTACCAATTCCCTTTGCCCAGTTTAAATATCATGTTAAAAAGAAGCCTCAGCTTTGTTAGTTCATTTTCCAGTTTTACTTCTTGTTTTGCAAAAAAACACCAGCCTCAAAACAGCTACCTGCAAAGCTACAAAGCACCAATGTAGCTACAAATCAACACCCTTCTCTATGGGAGGAATCATATTGCTGCTATAATTCAATGTGTGTGGATTGCTTTATTACCAACAGACAGGTTTTTATCCTACCAAGACTTGCACATGTGCTTTACTTTACCCAGTATGAGTGCTGCAACTCATGAAGTACTCACATATGTACATAAAGCACATTGTGGATAGTTTTTAGAATTGAGACTATAATTAGCCTTTTTTTTTCCTCAAGCAAAGTAGACAGTGATGGGGGGGTTGGTTATCTTTTTTTTTTTTTTTTTTTTTTTTGGCTCATTTTAATTTTTGGTCACTTGTAGACTGAAAAAAAAGACAAAGTTTATCTGGGCCTTATTGTACAAAAAGTGTGTTGTGTCCACAATCGTGTACAGAATTTTTCTGCATTAATTTTGTTTTAAATTAATAAAATTGATTTGTGAACATATTAAACAATTGTCTTTTATGCAAGTCTATGATATTTCTTTCCTCTAGGTCAGAAATGAGGAGACATTTCTCATCTCTTTGCTGTCCCAAGGCAGAGAAGTTGCACCTTCTTGTGCCCAGCTGAGATGTTAAGTAGGTTAAAACTTGCATCTAGTTTACAGAAGGCTCAGTTAGATGAGCAGCCACTGTTTTGCTTATCAGCAAGAGCTAGAGAAGGTCAGCACAGAAAAAGGTCTTGGTGTCCTGGAAATGGGTGTCTAAGTCACTCACAGAAGCAAATGCCTGAACTTTAGGTGCCACAGTGCCTCTGTCATCCAAAGTGATCCATGTGCTGAATGGATGAGTCCACCATTCAGATGTCTCACAGAGCGCTACAAGTCTCACATCGTCTGAGGTTCTACAAGCCTAACATCTCTGGGAATTCAGGACTGGCATTTGTCATTTACAAGCACAGAGCAGGGCTGTCCTTTAAATCGGAAAGAGTGGTAGTGACCACCTTTTTATAGCAGCTGTTTTATTGTAGACACAGAGTCTGGTGAACATCCTTCTTTGCTCCTCTGGCCATCAGTGAGAGTCTTGACTGAAAAGCACTTGTGTTCACTTTCTGGTCTAGTTAGACCTGCATTTTGTTGCTATGTTGCAGTACAGGTTCAAAAAGAGAGATGAAGTGTCTCAAGCCAAAAAAAGGTATGACTTAATCAAGTATGGGTTTGTGTCTTCCGAGTGAGAAAATGGATTGAGTCAGCATAAGACATTTTTAACTAGTCTCGTTGTCCCACTGCAGCGGTAGCGACGAAAACGAGTGCATTGATCCCATTCCCTGCACATATATACAATTAGCTGGTGTCTGCCATGTTTTCTGAGAAATTGGATCCTAATGATGTCTGAGATGCTGAAAGTGCCTGGCAAGACTGGATGCATGTAAAGAGGTAGAAGAATTAAATGCAAATGATTCTTTGCCTTACAAACCACAGTATCTGATAACTTCAGGTAAGGAACAGGATGAAGTTTCATTGTAGAGTGTGCTGAAGTCTCACTTCAGGTAACTTGAATTCTTTGTGTCTAGCCTTTAGCATCTCACTCAGTCCTGTGTAAGAGTAAAATAACCTGAATAAAACGTTATGGACAAGAAACTAAGCTAATATCAATTTCCACATGACACCTTTCCTTGCTTATATATTCCACACTTCAGCCTTTCCTACAGCAAATCTTTTGGGGGGCTTTGCTGCAGTGTAGCTTGTTCTTTGGTGGTGCTTATTGCAAGATCTCCTGCCCCACTATATGTGAAGGGCTCATTTCAACTATGCTGCTAGGTGCCGGAAATGTATTCCGTTAGAAATCGCTTACCTTCAGAAGGCTCAAAGTGGAGTTTTCTCAGTTACAAAAATATTGAACAAATTCTTCTGAACAGTAGAACACTGGAACAAGCACAGTGACTGTAATTCCATGAGGCTTTGCAGTTTGCTTCTGCAAGTAATAAACAAAGCCTCTGAGGTTTGATGTTTCTTATAATTACTAGGACAGAAGTCTTATGGAGACTGAAATGCCCTTGCCAGCTAACCATGCTTAAAAAGCCACCTCTCTATCTGTCTCCTCTGTTGGTGCACTGAATGCTCAGGTATGCTCCTGCACTGGCCATGAAAACACTCTGACTGTTGTACAGAACTAATTTTGGAGGTTTTGGTGTTTAGGCTGGTGTGCTATCACAGTATTTTAAAGACATACTTTTTCATAATTGCTTCTGATTTCAGACGAGTCTTAACCAGGAGCATCAAATTGTGAGCATTGCTTAGCTCCAAACACTTGCTTCCAGAATCCTGACAGACCTGCAGCTAAACATTATCTGACATCACTGATAGAGGCCATGTCACCTAAATATGCTGCACTGTAAATCAGCTCCTTTGATACATGAAAACACATATATTAAAAAGTACTGCCTCAGGTACTTCATTTCTTTTAAACCTCTGCATCTTAAAATGATTATATATACAGTACTGCTGACATTTTTGAGGCAAAAGAAACCAGATGCAATATATTATTCCGCTGTAATCCATTAGAGCGTTGAATTTACAGTGACAAATCACAATTGCAGCTTTAAAAACTTCTGTATGTAATATGAAGAACAAAACTGTGCTCTTTGTTTATATTTTCCATCCCTTTCTTTTAAAACTGACAAGCTAACAAAAGGAAGCAAAACTAAGACCAACCAAGGACCTGCTTCTATGTATTGGCACCACCATGGAAGCTGGCTGCTCAGAGCTGCATTATGTCTACAGGTTTTCGGCACAGCACCAGTGATGCTGTAAATTACTCCAGTGAGCATTTAAAACAAACAAATCCCCTCTGAAGTCATTGGCTTTCTTTCTGAACATGTCAATACTCAGGAAAAAATTATTTTTTAAGGAGCGTCATATGAAGACCCTTCTTAATTCAAAACCTTGTAAGAAAGCAAGGATTCCTGTAGAGTGAAGGATATTATGTTGTGATATAAGTAGCTCATAATCTTAGGGTCTACCTTCTGGAACATGTCAGTACTGCTTGAAGTTTCCATTTCTTAGGTGCTCACTGATAACAGTGTTTGGCTGTAATAGTTTTCATTCTAAGAATAACACATGTAACTTTGAGGGAGTGCCAAGAAAGTGAAATTAAAAATAGTAATTATTATTTATGTCTTTCATAATGGACTGGAATGCATACTCAGTGAGTGGTACCTTTGCCTCAAAAATGCTTGCAATGCAAGCTAATAAAATATTTTAGAAATTCTTCTTTGCTCTTTGCTTCAATTTACTGCTTCTCTCGGTGTTGTGACTCTCAAATTCTGCACTGCAATATGATAGAGGATAAGTGTCAAGAGACACTCTATGTCATATGCCAAGGGAGAGGCACAGTCCTGCCTCAATCTTTCTCTGTTCTTTTTTAATAGCAAGGCTGCACAGCTGCCATTTTTGCCATTCCCCATTTAGTCAGGGACTGGCTCTAGCAAAACCGTCCAGTTATCTTGTGAAGACAAAGGGCTAGGAGAAAAAGGGAAAATGGGGAGAGAGAAAACAGTCAGCTCCCAGGTTGAAAAGTAAAAAGGAAGAGGTGTGAGGGTTGCAAGGCTGCAAAAAGTGGAGGTAACCAGGGACGGTCACTGAATAGAACATCCAGTATTCCCAGATGACCTCCCAGCAGCTGTTCAGCATTGTGTCCAGGAATGTGATGGGATAAGGGACTAGTGAGAGGTCCCACAGTGTCTTGGCTGCCCAATTCCACCAAATTCATGGTGTGAATGGTAGCTTGGGTGCAGCATGGTGGGCAACAGCATGCTGTGACTCTATATGGGCCTCAGGTGAAGATGGTGTCAGTCAAGGGGAGGCTGGTTGCAGTCCCTCTTCTGGCTCCTGAAACTCTTGCCCTGTCCCCATTACTTCCGCACATCCAGGGTGCACCTTCATGTGCCAGGAAGGTCACAGCAAAAGATGGAAATCTCTGGGGTACATGTCCTGAAATCCCTCCACAGCCTATTAACTGTGTGAACCAGGTAGATAGATACATACACACATATATACATCGATGAAGTTGCCAAGCTTAGTTAAGACAACAGAATTTAAATGGTGTGTCATTGATCTTATTGTCGAACTGACTTTAAAGCAAAAAATTTGCAACAGAAAATGCCCCTTATTCTCCAGCACAACTATGAAAAATAAATAAAACTCTTATATTTGACTACTCAAATCATCCATCTTTGTAACTGTCCTCATATAATTGTACATGAGGGCAAATAAACTTTCACATTCTGATACACCAGGGAAAAATACATCTTTTGTTTTGTACTAATATTCTACATTGCCGTTTCTGGTTTTTAAGTAGCTGTAAGTTCCTGATAATGGTATTAAAATAACAGTGGAACAAAACCAAAATACCTGGATTGATCCAAAGGAAAACACAGATCTGTCAGCTCTCATGGAAGCCACATGATGTTGCCAACTAACACCTTGTGTAAGTCAAAGACACAAGTAAGTATATTATTAGCGATCTGCCCTTCCCATTGCTTCACCACTACTGGCAGTGTTTTTGCTGGAAAGAGGTATTTGTGGCTTGGGTTTTGTTTCTCACCCTCACTTTGAAACATTTTGCAGGGACAGCTGTCTACTGCTTCCTGGAGGGCTGGCCTTTGGCACTGTGATGTTTCCAGACATATGTACAGGTGCATTGTTTTCCAAAGTGGGAGTTGAATCATTAAAAAAGGAAGACTCAGTTTGCTTCATTTTCTTCATTGCCAAGTCATGTCAAATCTGGCATAGAAGTGAGGTGAAATCTAGAAATTGCATTAAACTGAGTAGCTGGGACTGCAGTGAGAGGCAATATAATGCAGAAGGTGAAAGGTAGAAGAAGACAAAATATAAATTGATTTGAAAAATGTGGGGTAATAAATCTGGGAGAAAATAATGAAAAGCAAGGAGTGCGGAAGAATGATGAGCTGTCCAGAATGGAAAAGATTATGTTTAAGGAGTCAAATTTAATTTCTTGGCTCTGTCACAGAATGACCCAGGTATGTTGTCAGGGCTCAGGTTCAGCAAAGCTAAGTGTTGCTGTGGCTGACAACCAGTGGGGCATCCAGGACTTCAACTGGACATGCACACTCTCCATTGAGAGAGCTGGGAGCCTCAGTGGGGAGCTGCTGAAGCCAGATACTGGCGCCAGAACTGTGCACAAAATCCCATCCCTACCAGAAGCTTGGGCGCCACATCTTGCCCCTTGACTGATGGTTGGAATCCCTTTTCCCAGCAGGATGGGAGGCTGTGAATGGTGGGGTGCATGGTAGGAGGTGCCCATGTCCTGTGTGGCATCTGCTGCTCACCCTCTCTGCCGAAGCTTAGTGATTAGTGACCACTTGCACAGGATACAGGTGACTTTAGGCCAAATCTGTTTTCAACCCTATCCAAATCTATGTGGGAGGCTGTCTGCTGTTGATGCTCTCAGAGAGCTGGAGGAGTTCTGTGGGAGCAGAAGAAAACAGGAGTGCAAGTATGCAGGCTCTCAGTGAAGCACAAAAGGATGATGTTTGCAGAACAAGAACACTTTGCCTGTGTATAGCCACTTAATGCAAAATACAGAACTGCCTGGGAGCTGGCACTTAAGTCCAGGCTTCTGCCTCTGAGTCATGTACTCACACCACTGAATAGCAATGATGCCCTTTTCTCTCCTCAGTCAAATCCATTGGGTGGATTGAAGTAGATTCAACAGAAGGGAGCAACAATATCTGTTTTGCTTCCTTTTGTGGTTTAAGCCTAGCTCGTTACTAAGGCCCACACAGCAACTCACTCACTCTCCCTGCATTTGGGATGGGAGAGAGATTTGGAAGAGTAGAAGTGAGGAAATGTTTGGATTGAGATGAAGACAGTTTAATCAGTAAAGACAAAGCTGTGCACACAAGCAAAGCAGAGCAAGGAATGAGTTCACCACTTCCCATGGACTGGCAGGTATTCAGCCATTTCCAGGAAATTAGGGCTCCATGACATGTAATGGTGACTTGGGAAGGCAAACACAATCATCCCAAATATCCCCCTCTTCCTTCTTCTTTCTCCAGCTTTATATGCTGAGCATGATGCCTTATGGTATGGAATATCCCTATGGTCAGTTGGGGTTGGCTGTCCCAGCTGTGTTCCCTCCCAGCTCCTTGTGTATCCTGAGCCTGCTTGCTGGTGGAGCAGGATGAGAAGCAGAAAAAGCCTTGATGCTGTGCAAGCACTGATCAGCAATAGCTAAAACATCCCTGAGCCATCAACACTGTTTTCAGCACAAATCCAAAACACAGTCCCACACAAAGTACTGTGAAGAAAATTAACTCTATCCCAGCCAAAACCAGCAAAACACCTCTCCAGAATAAACAAATGCAGTTCTCAGTACCAACACAAGAAACTGAATAGGAACATAATCATGACATTCTGTTTTACCTCAAGAAATGTTATAATTCCACAAGGGATTATTAACCTTGCATTAAATTCGTGTTTCAGCTTCTAAATCTATCTATACACTCATTATTTATATGTGACTCACTTAAAATTCAGCAGAACATCTGTGTCATACAGGTCTATTTACATGCCATTTGTCACTAATCTGGGGTCACAGGAGGTCAGTCCAGTAGTATCTCCACTACAGAGCAGGTAAATCCTCTATGACTGCTTGTGATACCTTCTTATAAAATGAGAGTTTGAAATTCAATTTAAACTACCCAGATTTATACCTAGTAAGAGCCTTCCTGGATGTCCTATGTTTTAAGACAAAAACTTTTTGAAGAGGATTTGAGGGGGGGAAAAACCAAACCAAACCAAACCAAACCAAATCAAAAAACCAAAACAACCCAAAAAAAAACCAAAAAACCCCAAACCAAACCAACCAATCAACCAAAAAAAAACAACGAGAAAACACAACTAACCAACCAAACAACAAAAAAACCCAAGAAACCCCACCCCCACAAAAACAAAAACAAACTAAAACCCAGACCACAACAAACAACAAAACAAACACATGCACAAAAACACACGCACAAAAACACACACACACAAACAAAAAAATAATCCCAAACTATATACTTAGTTGTCTAGAGAACAAGAAAAACTCAGCAAAATAAAATTAAACCAGAAGGAAACAAGGTTACAATATGCCTTTTGAATGAAAAATGCATGCAAAAAAAAAAAGGTTTTTGTGAATATTAGCATTCTTTTATTGTTTTCCTGTAGTCCAGTAGAAATTCATTCTTCTGTAACCTTTTTGTCCAGAACCTCTCCCCATTGCCCCAGCTGCTGTGTGAACCAGCAGGTCTGAGGGTTCTGCTGAGGGTCTTTGGGCATTTCCCTGCAGAAGGACCAAACTAGGAGATGAGTGTGCCAACAAGGTAACAGAGCCAGTGTCAGCATCTTCTTGGGAGTGAAGGTGCTCTTGTTATTATTGGCTATTCTTGCTTAACACAGGCAACAGGCATGTTAAGTGACTGTTGAGAAGTTCAGTTACTGATTTTTTTTTTCTTTCTTAGAGACAAAAATTTAAATTCTTTGCAATCAAAGACTAAATTTCCATCAAAACATGAGTATAACCTCTATATTAAAAATCATGGACATCGGGTCACCTATTGGTTTCATTTAAATTTATGGGCTTCTGTGCAGATCTGTAACTGTAGCATACCCTGAAAACTTTTTGTCCTTTTTGCCTAATATTTGCTCTTTTTTTTTCCACTAGAAATAGAAACAAGACAAACCTGATGATTGCTATGACAGCCTGAAGCCAGAGCTTTGACTGAAGACTTTTGTTTTGTTCTTGAATCGTGTTTTTCTTGGGAATGTGGTTTGGCGTTTATCCTCCTTCCTGCTGAGCAGTCCAAGTCCTGAGCTGGGGCACTGGGTGATGAGAGAAAATACTGATCTCATGCGCCTTCTTTTTTTCTTTTCCTTTTTTTTTTTCTTTTCCTTTTTGATTTTCTCTTCCTTTTTTTTTTTCTTAAGCATATTTTCTCCCACATTTATCTGTGAAGAACTGATCTTCTATGATCCTATTCTTGTCATTTTAACTTCTTCCTAATCTGCGCAATGTATTCCCTCATCTTCTACTATACCCCAATGTTTTAAACATTGATATCTGAGACAGAAGCTATTTAATACTTCCATTATAGTATATAATGTTCTGAGATGGATAATACTGCACCTGAAATATGCAGAAAAAGTTGCAGTTCAGATACTAATAGTTTCCACAGGCTTCTAATTGCTCTTTCATCTGTACCACATATAGACTGATGTTCAAACCTTTTGTAGTTCTCTGGCAGGACTTTTAATGGTTATGTTGTCTCTGGTCAGTTTTCTAAAACCATTCTAGTAATTTTGAAAACATGCTGGCAAAAAAAGTCTGTTCCAAAAGACTCTTGGTTTAATTCTTAGACAGTGGCTTTCTGGTGAATATTTGTGGTATCACTCCAAAGTGTGGAAGTACATGGGATTTTTAAACCCCCAGTTTCCTGGTGGAAATAATTCTGGATGGATGGTTTTACTATCCAGATGACAAACTAATTGCCAATAATTTTGTAGAAATAAAAGTCTTATTTAAAATGATGCCCTAATTGCTATGTAAAAGAACATACTATTGTAAATGTTTCATTGTGTAACATGAATCTGAAGATGAGCTATGAATGCTGCCTGCAGATCATTCTGTTCATTACACTTCGTTTGACTTGTAGCTTGATGTTCAAGGGTTCCTGTTCATTCAGAGACATAAACCATAGGGAAATTTTGGCTCTCATTCATGGAAATAAAATCATTTAACCCACTCCGTTTGAATTGGAAATGAGAAGTAGACCCCTTTCAAACATACCTTGAACCAAAAATGAGGGACAGCTGCAGTCTGAGGTTAAATCCAATTATTTCCACAGTTTGGTAGAGATACTGAGATTTGGATTTTGGCCTTTTGATTTACTAATCCACCCAAATAAGCAAATGACATCACTTGTAATCTGCAAGAGGGTAACCAAGTGAGAAAAGCTAAGATACAGTATGTTTGTGGCTGAACTGGCACATGAGCGTGCTTAAACTCATGTAACAAGCATTCCACAGATCTCTAACCCATGCATTTCATTCCATGTCACTTGGATTTCACTTCCGGTATCAGCTGCAGTCAGTATCTATATGGGTACGAGGAAATCCCAAATTGCCCCAGGGCCACCATGTGTCCTTCCCACCCATCTTCACATGCTCAGTTGTGAACCTGTGTTTATGCAGACATCAGTATTTTAGCCACCTATCACCTGCTTTTCTATTACATCAGTCATGTGATACAATGAATGGAGAAGCAGAGGCAGCAGTGTTTGGGTCTGTGCCCATCTCACTCATTAACAGCCTCAACACCAGAGGCCGCTCTGTGATGTCTGGCTTCAGGCTCTTCCATATACATCCTATTTTATATATCTGCAGAGTGCAATCCTCAGCTCCATTGATCTTAGTCTTTTGACATTACATAACAGTAATTCCCTACATTCACAGCTATTGTAGG
Organism: Campylorhamphus procurvoides; assembly: GCA_013396655.1. Classification (NCBI taxonomy): domain Eukaryota; kingdom Metazoa; phylum Chordata; class Aves; order Passeriformes; family Dendrocolaptidae; genus Campylorhamphus; species Campylorhamphus procurvoides. The sequence goes on along the minus strand of WBMV01006632.1, from coordinate 202,010 downwards.
AATGCTGCAAGAATGTGAAATGGCAAAACTGTGACTTCTTGTAATGGCATATTGGCTCTTCTATGCAGATTGGATTCCTGTTCATTAAATTCAAATCAAGTCACTGAGTAACATCAGGTCCTTACGTCTCATTCTTTTTATCTCTTCACTTGAAAGAGAATTTTCTGTTTCATCTTTGTGATCAGTGTTTACCAAAGGTGACCTGGGTAAAATAAACAAATTACCATGTATTTATATTTATGGCTAGAAAAAAGGCTTTGTTTCAAACTCATTACAATACTCTTTAAGAACAGCATGCAAAATTTAAGCCTGCCTGTTCAATGCCAGGAAGAAACACTTGCATTAAATTGATAAATAAAATTAGTCATTGATTCTATGAAACATAGATTAAGCATGCTGTTAGTGATATAGCCTATTAAAAATAAAGTTTGGAGCCCTAGCAGTCAGACTGTAACCAGCTTGGACATCTTCATATATTCTTATAAGTCTACAGTGGTTTGTAGTTTTCTTTCCTTCAAAGAGGAAGGAAAATATAAAGAGAAAGGCACAGTTATGATTTGAGGCAAACAAATATAAAGACACAGTTCTGATTTGATATTACGTAGCCAAAAGTTGAGGCCATGCAACTGTGTCACTTCATTTGTCCAACAGCACTGATGTTCTGTTCTGTCAGAACTCCCTAAATCTTCAAGTCTGTAGCATAGACAGTAAATCCAAAAGAACCACATTTTAGTAACACTAATCAACGAGCTGCTGAAAAAGACCAAAGACACAACAAACAAAATAGGATAATGGTAAAAACCTCTGCCCAGAAACCTAGCTTGTGGTCGTCTGCAACCTTGCCACAGCATTACAGCTTGTCAGATGCTGACTGCATCAGTCTGCAAACATTCTACTATTCCTTTATTTAAGAGAAGTTGAGGATGCATGGTAGATGACAATCGTTGTGGATCTTTAAAAATAAAAGGCTGAGCTAGGCCTGTCCAGGCTAAAAAGCAGTTTGAATGGCCTAACTGATGAAAAAACATTAATCTCTCAGAAGAGTATTGATATCTCAGAAACTAAAGACAGGCAGCAGTCTGGGAGAAAGGGTCAGCCAGGCTAGGAGATCTTCTTTGGCTTAGAGAGCATGTTGCATGCCATGCTAGCACCTGTAGTTCATTTTAGAGCCCAAGTTGTCACAGTTTGCCTGGGGCTTAACCCACCTCTCTCCAGAGTGGAAAGGAGAGCAGGCAGTGCTCCGTGGCAGGAGCAGCCAAGCTCATCCAGCTCATCCAGCACAACCATCCATGGCCCTCCTGTGAAACAGATCTTCACTAGTACCTCTGCTGCACTTTCAGTGACAGCACTAGAGCTAAAATACTGACCCCTCTGCAGAGTTGTACAGCATGTGCATCCCCCAGACGCTGCCCTAGGTTTTATAGGAAAGCAAAGCATGAATACAACCAGCAGGAAAAAGCCCTTATCTGTATCAACTCTTGTCCTCCAGCCAGCGCACATCACGGAAATACGTTGAAATACATGCACTATGTATTTCTACGGTATACAAAGAGATCAAATGGTTTCAGAGATATCAGTATTTTATTGTGTTTTAATTGTAGTGTTATTTCTAATTCAATTGTTTTATTTTCTTTACTTCCCACACATCCCAGTGGGTCAAACAGTTGTCCTGATGTTTCAGAGACAGTCAAACTTCTCCTGCTGATGAACATCTGTGTCCCTTGAGAGAACACCACTGTGGCTCAGGTGTGGCTTTCCATGTGATGTATAGGGTACAAAAAGAGGTAGAGAAAATGGTCATACTTAGTGACCACACAGCAAAAGTATATGGAGATGACACTTCCTGCTCTCTCACCCCTCTAAATTCAAGGCTGGTGGCTCTGCAGTGAAGGAGGAAGCTCATCTCTTGTTGAATTTGGCAACATATCTGGAGGAGGAAACATCCTACAAGCAAAGTTCCTAACTCCACTTCTGCCCCTGGCCATGGCTCCCATGTTGGCAAGTAGCAAGTTGTGTGACAGATAATTACAGTCCAACAGCCTTTCACATTTCATGAAACTTGAACTGGAATTGAATCCCAGAGCTACTGTGCCAGCTGAATTGTAAGGGTGTTGTGAAAAGTTTGCTTTTGTCTGAAGGAAACGATCTGAGTGTGACAGAGAGGAAGAAATAATTATACAGAAGAAAACTGCTTCAAATCCAGTGTCATTCAACCAGTTCTAATACCACTTTTCTCTCTCTTTTCCTAAATGTAATCGTCAACTCTTCATTTATCTCTTTTTCTTTCACATTTTTCTCGTGCCTGATAGGCTACCCAGTAATTGAGATGGTTGGGCAAGTAACAGGGGAGCTTATTTTGTTTTACTCAGTGTTTATTTTTTAAAAATCTGTGAAGATGAATGGAAAGGAAGTCTTGACAATACGAGCATTTGATTAAACAATGCTAAAAATAGTGTGTAAATCATTTTCTGTGATATTTGTTCTAAAACAAATACAGTACCTAACAAGTCAGCTACTTTTAAAGTTGTGAGTCTTACTGATGTATCTCAGAAAGGGCTAGTTTTTGGCAGGTTTTTCTAAAGAATGCAAAATTGCTTAATAGGGACTTATCCATTAAAGAAATGTGAACCTTTAAAAGCCTGTCAGGTGCTGGCAGAGATTGCAAATGTCTTGAGCAAAAAGGTTATGCCTTGTTCCAGATCATGTCCAAGTATCAAAGGAGATGCCGCCTTGGTGGGTTGACCCTGGCTGGATGCCCAACAAAGGTACTTTATCATTCCCCTCCACAAATGGGCACGGGAGAGAAATTAAAATTAAGAGTTCATGAATTGAGATAAGGACAGGGAAAAATCACTCACTGATTACCATCCTGGACAAAACAGACTTTACTTGGGGATATTAATTGAATTTATTACCAGTCAGAATCAGAGCAGGATATAATTAGAAGTAAATAAGTCTTAGAAACATCTTCCTCCCACTCCTCCCTTCTTTCCAGGCTCTACCTTCTCCCTACCATTGGCACAGGCAGACTGGGAATGAGTGTTACGGTCATTTCATCACAGGTTGTTTCTGTGGCTGCTGTGGCTGCTCAGGGAGAAGTGTTGCTGCAGTGTGGGATCCCTCCCACAGGACATAGTTCTCCATGAACTTTCCCAGTGTGAGTCCATCTCACAGGTTACAGTTCTTCATGAACTGCTCCAGTGTGGGTTCTTTTCCATAGCAGAGCCCTTCAAGAACAGCTTTTTCCAGCATGGGTCCCCCACAGGGTCACAGGTCCTACCAGGAAACCTATTCCAGCATGGGTTCCTCTCTCCATGGGTCCCCAGGTCCCTGCTTCAGCATGGGCTTCTCACAGGGTCACAGCCTGCTTTGGGCATCCAGCTGCTCTGGAGTGGGATCCTCCATGGGAGGACCTTTGCTTCATCATGGACCTCCATGGGCTGCGGGGTCACAGCTGCCTCACCGTGGCCTTCCCCATAGACTGCAGGCAACCACAGCTCCAGCGCCTGGAGCACCTCCTTCCCTTCCCTTCTGCACTGACCTTAGTCTGTGGAGTTGTTCTTCTCACATATTCTCACTCCTCTCCTCTTTGAGTGCAGTTACATCTGCAAAATAACTTTTTTTGCTTCTTAAATATCACAGAAGTGTTACTACCATCTCTGACTGACTCAGCCTAGGCTATCTTGGAGCTGGTCTATCTTGGAGCTGGCTGGCATTGGCTCTGCTGAACACGGGGGAAGTTTCTGGCAGCTTCTCACAGAAGCCACCTCTGTAGCACCCCCTGGTCACACAAACCCAATACACCATGACAGCAGCAGAATCGAAGGAAAATATTTGGTTTAGAAATCCTTATCTCTCTCTTCGTTTTATTGTCAGTATATTTGTGTGGGCACCACAGCCTGGGTCTTTCAAAGAGGCTGAAATGACAATACTTGTCTCTCTCAGGATGATGTTTTTCCTGTCCTAGTTTGTGATAATACAAAGAAACTCACATGTAATAAGCTGCCAAGAAGAATGGGCTCAGACTGTGAGCCAAAAAGTGGGTTTTTAGGGTTTTCTTTGCCTGTTGAAAGCTACATAGGGAGGAGAATGCAATGTGGAAGAATCATTCTGGATTTGCTGGAATATCTGGGTTTATCCAATTGCCTGATTCCTATTCTGCCTATGTAATTTCTAATAATTTTGGTTTAAATCCTACTTTACATTTCATTTTTTAAAACATGATATTCCATCAATATTGCTGTATATTTTCTTGTTTCCTACATGTTATGAGTCCAGGTTCTTCAGTTGCAGAACTTAATTCTACTGGTATCCATACTTGTCACTTGAGGAATTAAAACATCTCTTATGCCAGGTGAAATTTTAACTTCCCATCTCCCCACCTGCTACATGCCTACAGTCACTGCCCACCACACCTGTGCTAGTCACCCTCTTCTCCAGGCAAGCTCTCCCCCATCCCAGGTGCTTCTTTCATGTATCCCTCCTTCTTTCAAGGCATTCCCAAGCAGCAGAAACTGATCTGTTGGTTTTACCTGTGGTAGCATATTCAGAATACATTTTTTTGTTTTGGAAAGCATCTAGTCAGGTAAAATAATTTCATCTATTTTCACCACGAGTGAAAATAAGCACATAAATCAGGTGAAAGTTACTGGAAATGTTTTGTTCTTATCAGCATGGAGTAAGAAAATTTGTGTTCTGATATCAACAGAACATGGCTTTTCTGGGTTAAAATACATATTTACCTCTGCTATTGCTTTGGAAATGTTTTAGGAATACACAAAGGATTTTTAAAAATAAAAGCATGGTGCCACAGGGAGTACCGCTAGTTTAAATAACACATGAAAAGTATTTATGAGCCTTTTTTTATGAGGTGGTCAAAGCAAAGACCATCCAGCATGTAACATAAGACTGGCTAAAGAAGAAAGGTTTTTCAACAGCACACTGAAGAGTTAAGCATGAATGGAATTTTATTTCAGTCTCTATTTCTTATTTAAATTAATGTTGTTTTCAGGTGGAGTCTAAATGATAATACAGATCAAGGTGAGTTTTGCCAGGGAGCTGGACACTAATCTGTTATTCAAAGAATGTTACTGACTAATGTTGATATAATCCTAAACAGAAAAGATGTATAGCAAAAATGAATTTTTAAATAATTTCAAACATTGTCAAGTGCACTGGAATTGTGTTGACTTATTCATTAGAAATGGAGATTCATACTTCTGAATTGTCCCATGTGCCTTGACAGCAGATCTCCCACTATTTATCTAGTGCAGCCACCAACAGAAAGGTGCAGAATAAAGGTCATTGCCTCTTATTTGGTCAGGCAGTACCAGCTCAGTAGCTCCTGCTGTGTTTTTGTAGAATTAATGAGGTTTTCCCAACTGCAGGAAGAAGCTCCAGTCTATCCTCATGCCAAGGGATCACTTCCAGGTCTATCTCCTGAGTTTACCAAACCATGGCAAATTTCCTGGAGCTCCTGGGAAGATTTCAAGTGCTATGGCTCCAGACTGGCCTCTCACACTCTTCCACTTCATACACACTCATTCACACTCTGGTTCCAACTTTTCTCTTCCTGTCTCTAACTTTCCTATCTCTACATAGGCCTCTGATCTAGAAGATTGATTCCAGACATTTGCAATCCCAGGTGTTTTCTGAGGTGCTACATATCCAGGGTACGTACTGACCAAATACACAAGTCTCAGTACGGTGACCTTTATTCTTGGGCTACACCTCACAAACCAGGGAGACTCTGCTGTCTTCATGTTATTCACTGATTCTGCATTTGGCTTCATGGCAACTGTGCAAATACTTAAATGATTTGCAGAAGTACAGGATGTTGAGTGAAACTTATGAATAGACATTCTCTATTTTCTGCCTTAACTATGCATGTGCATAGTTAGCTAATTAGGACATTCATTTGAAATTAGTTTTGCAATCACTGTTCTAGAAGTAGGGCAGAATTGAACAAGACTGATTACAATAGGACTGGCCTCAAGTGCTCTAGGTAAAACATGGACATAGAAACTCAATTTATCCACAACAAACTTTATCCGAAAAAAAGGAGAGCTTCTAGCATGCTATTTCTATTACTTCATTGTGAATGAGATTGGTGAACTGATCTGGATGCAAAATCAGTGAAAACTATTTTTGACTATGTTTTGTGGGGTTTTTGCTTGTTTTGGTTTGTGTGTTTTTTGGTTTGGTTTTTTTGTTTGTTTGTTTTTTTGTTTTAACTGGGAAATTCCCCTTAAGCCGGTATCACTGTTGTCCCTTTTGTAACATCAAACCACAGCCTCCTACAGGAAATGTAAAGAAATCTTGGTGGCATGGAACTTCAATAACTTTAAACTGTTTTACACCTAAATGAGTGCATCTGTGGAAGGGATTACCATGCTGTAATTTATGTGCAGTACTCCCCACCTGGAGCTGGTTTGCCTGAACTTTCCAGTGTGTCCCTGGGCAGATAAGCATGGAAAGAGCCTGGGCTGCACTGGTTCGGTCACTTCAACGAATGATTCCATATATCTGGGTGTTTGAAAACAGTCCTGCACAGAGACTCCTTGATTTTGATACACTGAATGAATTCAGATTACTCACAGCAATGCTGCAGCTGAGAAGTTTTTTCAGTAATTTAACATTAGTGTTGCGGGCAGTAGGTCTGTCTTGGTAACTATTGTTGTTGAAGAGCATGCTGTTGGCTATGATGATGGAGATTAAAGCATCTTAAAATGAAACAGCTGCTGTCTCTCAGTTGTTATTCTTTAATTTTTCATTGCTCTATTTGTTTTATTGATTTTCATAATGAATAAAATACACAAAATGTTCAGAAAATTCTATACCAAATGGAAGAGCAATACAGAGAGAGAATCATGCAGTGTGAGGAATGGCTACAGTGGAAAAGGCAGACTGAGATGAGCCAGGCATGAATTCACTAAAGGTAGTGGACTAAGCTGCCACCCTTCCTTCAAAAAGGCTGGGTTCAGGAACACAGGGCTTACAGATACAGAAAGCTGCATACAAGCTATCTGACTCCATCCTCAATTTCTCCTCTTAAAGAAAATAATATAACCTTCAAGCCTCCAATTATTTTGCCATAGATAATCAAGCTGAAAAGGATAACAATATAATCTGCATGAACAGTACAAACTGTGCCTGGTGGTCAGGGAGCCAAAATGGCATCATTCAAATCCCAGGGAGGCCAATGGGATGACTCTGATTTCATCCGAAGTGTGCCTTGGGCCAAGTCCAGCAGTAGGACATGTATCATCTAAGCCTCTATTGCTTCCCTCACAGGGCACCCATTGTCTTAACTTTAAGAGGTTACAAAACAGCAGCACTCTGATAGCAAAGATGTTACCCTGTCACTGTGCTGCTAGTTAAAGACAGAGAAGATACATCAGTGAAGCACTTCCTCCTGCCAAGGACCACTCCTGCTTCAAAAAGCGGAATCTTGTCTCTGGTGCTGCCTTTGTCCCTGCCAGGGTCAGGGCCCTGAACATATGCAGCCAATATATGCCCTGACAGGGATGGGAGCATCTAAGGCCTCCAGGCAAACCTCATGAAGTTTCATAATGTGATTCCCAGGCCATTTTGGACACTCTTGCCTTGGACTGCATGCACAATAAAGCCATAATAGGATTCTCAGTCTGCCTGGGCTCAGTGCCGTATGAACAGCAGTTCCTGGCAAAGGAATAGTCTAGCCCTGGGCATTCCTTTCCTGTAGTTTGGGAGTATTTCAGGTCTGACACCTCTGTGAAATTGGCCTGAGAATAGGGTTTGGGTAGGTGACTCTGGCTGAACATGTTACTTGAGGTTCTTATTGAAGTGCTTTGCTTTTGGTAGCCATGCACTTAGTTTGCAATACAGACTATCAGCTTTGCTCTATGGGAACCAAACACTGACCTTCTTCCATTTCGTTCTCCTAAAACCTCTTTTCCTGTGATATTCATTTGCATTACTAAATAGTCCAGGCTTATCTGTTTCTCTCTAGAATACAACAAGCACTTATCTAGCACTATAAATGTAAAAATTATAATAACATAGATGTCTCTAAGTATTTATTTAAACACACCTGGTATACCCAAGGGAAAGGCTGAATGCAGTGACATATTTCATTAAAAGACAACGGATGTTTTCTTTTACTCAATAATTAAAAGTTTTACAAATATCACCTCAGGGTGGTTTTTTTAATAGCTTGGTTTCAACTGAATGCCCAAGTCAACAGGTATGATAATTGTCCAGAAGAATAATTTTAATGTAAGTAATAAATGTTCTTACAGATTCAAATATGTTTCCCTCAAGACAATGAGAACTGTTTCTATAGAGATTATGATGAGAGTATAACTTAGTCCATCATTCTTCTGTGCACAAACCATATAAGGTTCCCAAATGATTTGAGTAGGTAAATTACTGCATCAGGTCAGTGATGGTGTGGAGCTTTTAAACAATGATATTCCATGGGTTTAGCTCCCATAAAGAGAAATTTTTTTGCCTATTGGAAGGGCAGTATATTGCTCAAAATACAAGATGTAAAGAAAAGAGATTCTGACTGCCTAGTTGCCAGATTGGGGTTTTTGTTTTGTTTGGTTGTTGTTGGTTTTGGTTGTTGTTGGGTTTTTCATAGGGTTTTTTTAATGAACTGAGGATTTTTGGAGGCATACAAAAGAGAAGTCAGTAGAGCAATGTCTTGGGTGCAGTTAATTAGTGAGAACATGATATGAGAAGGGGATTAAACTTTCCTTTTGTATTAATGAAATGGATGCTAGCTCCTACATAGTCTATTCCCAGTCTGATGCCAAAGCTTGACAGCATTTCTCACACATTAGGATCTATAAAATATATTCTCATGCTGTCACTCTAGCTGGTATTAACTCTGTCCTTTTTATGTCCTCCCAATCTTAGCTTTTTTCCCCCTCCATGCTGCTGTCTTCTAGATGAAATAGTTTCTTAAGCCTTTTGTGACAAATCACTTCTCCTTTCTTCTCCCTAAGGGAAGAACCAGTTGTTATGTTTGGGCTTATTTCCCTTCTGCATGACACACTTACCTTACAAACCTTGTGGTGCCAGAAGATGTTATTCACCCTGAAGGATGTTTGTCATGCCAACACAGTCTCAGCAGTAAGCAAGGTGAGTTTTTCCTAATCTGCTTTAATGTACAGTTAATGGTTTAACCCAAACCACATTGATGAGTTCTGAAGTTTATCTGGCCGTGTTTACCCTGAGTGGTCTGCATAGTGTGGAGCTGAAGGCTGACAAAGTCCAGTGAGCCAGCAATGCAGATACAAAGACAGCTAGGTCTTCAAGTACTCCAGTTTCATTTGGCAAAATGCAGCATTCCATGCCACAAACTTTCTTTACAAGCAAACCCTGATCCCTTAGTATTTTCTGCCTTGCCTTGTACACATTTAAATATGGATGAAAAGTATTTGCAAGGCAGGGATTTCACACAAGTATTTGGGCTCTACCTGTCAACAGTAGGTTACATCATTATTGGCCAACTAAGAACTTGACCCTTTTTATTTTAGGCATGTATATAATGCTATACATATGTGAATGACTACAAGTGAGCCTTGCAGTGTAAATGAGAACAATCATAATCTCAGCGAAGTATGAATTTGAATTGTTATAGAATTACCATAATAGTGTTTACAGTAGAAGGTATAAATGGTACCATGAGTCTGATTAAAGCTAAAGAGCTACTTTTCCCACTCACTGATTACAATTAGCTCTTCACTAAATTGCTTGCCAAAGGACTTCATTAAACTACAGTCAACTGACCTTACAGGTTGTATCTTTTTGTGTGCTTCAAATGCATAGATGAAGATTTTCCCGTGGGGAACTACTCGTACTCTGACCACAGGTATAGTGAGTTCAGTGGAATAATCTACCTGCAGCAGCAGAAATAGATGGGGCTTTGTACCTGCTGTTACATTACACATTTGCAAGCTCTCGTAAGCTTTTAAAAGTCAAAATCTATCACCTGTTTCTCTAGCTTGCAGGTAAGTCTCCATCAATCTGCTCTCACATTTAGGTATGTCATAGGATCACATTTCAGGAGTTTGAGGGGAGGGAATCATTTCTGCATCCCTAAGGGCCACCAACTGAAAATGTGATCAGGGTGTTCAGTTTCCCAAAGTCCATTCCTTACTCATGGTAAGTTTTATGATGCTGTGTTTGTATTTGATCAGTCATTATTTTCAGTAAAAGAACAGAGCCTTTCACCTCACAAATCTCACTTTCTCCATTTCTTTCCTCCAAACTAAACCTTCTCCCACCATTCTGGTAAGAGTCTCTGATACGGTAGTTGATATATAGCCAGCTCTGTATTTTCCTGGTATCTGCTTTTGCTTTTGTAACTCAGCAGGGTCTATTGCTTCCTCCAAGTCTCACCAAAATTTGACACAAATTTTCACACCCTCCTCTTTGTTTTAATACTTGATACCCCCCCAACCACCTTCCCTGCTGATTCCCTTAAAGCACCATGAAAACTGATTTTGATCTCCCTGTGAATCTGACCAAATAAGATTAGCATTTAACAAAAAACCCTTTTAGAAACAAAGCCCTGAAGACTAAATGTAATCATGCTCATTCTGAGAGCTGCAGTCATTTGTCCTTGGCTTGTTTTTCCCAGAAATGACTAGCACAGGCATATTTTTTCATGAGGATAGTTGGCTTTGCTCTCACTTGGCTGGTCTTAGGAGATGATTTCAGTTACAGTTTCATCTGCCAAGTCCCATATTCCCTTGTGACCTAGGTTGGATTTTAGTTTTCCAGCTAGACCACCTGCCTGGTGTTAATTAGTTATGGTTTCCTTTTCATATGCAAAACTGTTTTAACTTCATGAGTTGGCAGAGATTTGCCTGGGCTTCCCTCCTAGTCCTACTGTACAAGCAGCGCTGCCTGCCTAGACCTGTCATCTGCACTGTAAAATCAGCCAGCCTCAATCAGATATGACAAATAGTTCAAGGGGAAGGGGTAGGAGAAGAGAAACAGCAATTAACTTTCAGCTTTCCCACTTTGAGGCTGTTGATCTCTCTCTGGACTTAGAAAATCCTTGTCTGATTGAGTTGTTAGTCTTTTTTCTAAAAAGCTGATGGTTTTTAATCCAAAGCAGAAGGAGAGGTAAAATGTCTTCAATACGTACTAGAAGCCCGCGTGCCCAGCTATTTATAGTTGAGATACACAACTCTGGCTGGGTTGGTTTTCACACCCAGACTATTTGCTTGTTACTATATCAGGCTAAACTGATACACTGTTACTATGATAGGTACACCAAGCAACCTCTGTTAGTCCTACTTGGTTCATTTCCCTTGTAATTGGTGTTAAGGAAGTTGTCGCAGGCGCACATACCACGGAAGAACACCACCCGACAAGCTGCATGGCACTGAGGCTGGCCACCAGTCTGGTCCTCATAGGGATGCCACATTAGCACACAATATTCTGGGATTCCTTTTGTCTTAACAAATAACCAGAATCTTCTTAGCTTTTTCTTGACATAAGTATTCTGCTTGCCCTTCCTTCATAGCAACCTTGTCTTTGATCCTGACCAACAGGCTTCCCTGTTCATAATACAGATTTTTATTCCCTGGATTTTATTTCTCCACTTTCTTCACTTCTGTGGTCTCAAGACTTACAGCTCACTTTTTGGAGGTTTGTCATTGTTGATAAATGATGGTAAATGTGGTAAATAATGTTTATCTTTTCAAATCTTCTCTCAGCTTTCTCAGATGCCCTTCAAATCCATCACAGCACAAGATGCCTACTTCTTGGCTGAGCTGTATTGCTTAGTTATTGCAGTGAGTGCATGGCTACCCTGATTCAGCAAGAGCATTCACGGCACCCAGAGCTTCATGTGAATAAATAATCATCAAAACTCTGTTATCTACCTGGGAATCCCTTGCATTACGGCAAAGTTTCTGCCAGCTATTAAAAGCAGCAACAAAGACAACTGAGATCTGCATTCAAAACAACATTGTTGTTGTAGCTTTTTGGTACAAAGGCTGTCCCATACCAAATGATGCCATGTCAAACACTGATGCTGAGTATGCTGCTTCCAATTCTGGTAGACACAAACATGCAAATTCCTCTCTGTGTATTGTATGCCTACTTAATGTCTTGCTTCTTTTATTCAGTGCATGCCATCTCTGCAAAATTTCATGGACCAGTAGGTTTCAAACACAGAGGTACTGTTAAGTTCCTCTAATATGAACATAGACCACACAATTTCACTGAATTATTCCAGACCCATTATATCTAACTGAAACAGCATCTGTTTTTCAGAAAGGTACCCAAATCTTCGTGTAAGGAGTTAAAGTAGGATTTGCTTCCAGCTATGTAAAAGTCAGGTCCTTAATGTACAACCACCTCAAGATATATTCAGAAACCTTTCTCTTCAAGACCATTTTTGAGGTGCTATAACTTGTCTTCAGTGTAGCTTGTCTCTCAAATGAAACCTAAGCTAGGTGAGATCAGAGATGTAGTGTTCAGATGGTAAAACTAAGTAAACCACACTTTTTCTCTTTCCATCAGTGACAAGTGTACCAACTTTTCTTGCTTTATCACCTGCAAGTTTTGAGTCAGACATGTTAGTTGTCATTTATTTGGTCTTGGTCCCTAAGCTGTGCAATTTTGAAGATGCTGATTTGGATGACAACTTAGGTGCTGTCATCGGTCTGTTGAGACAGATGATAAGAGGAATCACCACCTGATGCCTTTTTCTGTTTCTACACTATGTAGGTTAGGTCTATAGTAACTGTGCAAGTGACCAGAAACCAAATATTTCACTGCAGATAAAGAGAGTAGTTGTACTAAAAAAGGCCTAGTGAAATTGAGGTGAATTGGTATTCTTTCTCCTCAGATACTTTTCACAATGTAACAAGAGACCCTCCTGCACAGACTCAAAATCAGTGAGGCCAGACAGCTCCAAATTTGCATACCTTAGGCTCCAGCCCACAGATGGGACAAGGATAGAGCTGACCTCAAGTGCATGAGTTATGCTGCTGACCATCACAGAACTACTTACTTGGTACATCAAAGTTTCTGTGTGTCCACTGTCAGTTCCTTTGAAATGAGAGGGGTATTTTATATAGCCTTCAAATATCAAAGAGGTAGAGGTTCTTTAATACCACTCAGATTGTGTCTGAACTAATAAACTAAACATTCTTGGAACCATTCTCTAACAGTGAGCGCAACTGGCACTTGGGTTCACATCATCACACCCGTGCCCTTCAAAGCAAGGTCCCTGAATTCAGGTTGCCCAATGGGAAGGCTTTGCTTCCCATTCTTGTCCTCAGGCCATGCCTGGGTATTGTCCAGGAGAGTGATATTTGATGTGAGCCAAAACCATCCCTAGGACCTTTTGAAAAATTTAAGAGTAAAGGCAATTGAAACCCAGAGGCTGGGAACATTCCTTTCTACTTTTTAATTTACTAGAATAGTTGTAGCCTCAGAGACTGAACATTCCTCTAATGTTACTTACACAAGCATGCACAGAGGCAGGAGAAAATTGAGAGGCAGATAGTTAGGAAAACAATCACTTTGTACTTTCTTCAAAAGCCACATATACTTAACTGTGATAATCTGGACAAAAGAAAATGCACTTTCCCTATGCTATTGAAATGCTGAAAGATTTCAGACCATGAAAATACTTACGTGCCAAATCCAAACCTCTATCCAAAATATACTTAGAAGCCATAGCTGTTTTAAAAATTGAAGTGTTAATATTTGTTATAAAATATTATTTTGTGCATTTAAAAATAAATAGATCATGTTTTGTAAACTAATGGAAAAAAGGGCAAATAAATTACTGCAAGACAAAACACTCCTTCAGGAGTCTAATCCAGATTGAAAGGTTAAATATAAAAGGAGAAAATTCCCAGGCAGCTGTAAGCTCTTGTTAAATCAGCAGCATTACTGTTCTTATCATATAACCTTGAAAGGCCATCCCCATTCACTGGGTTAAGACTGTGTAGTCATAAAGAACTACCATTTGCACTGAAGAGCCCCTATTCTAAACAGATCAGGTAAAACATCCTTGTCCAAACGTAGCACATCTCTGAAAACAACTTACTATGCAACATATAGTAAGCCAAATTGCACTCTATGAAACCTGTGCAACTTGATATCTTTGCAGAGCATCTCAGAGAGCAGAATATAACTGGTTTCAGCATATGCCCTCGTTTTTGAATTTTCATAGAAATTAAGTGTCCCTGCTCTAAAATTATGGGAATCTCTTCCCTTCTCCATCAGTGCTCTCACTGCATTTGCAGGCTGTGTAAATAATTTGCTGATGTGCAAGATTCAAATGCAGCCCTGCTACCTGCTGGAACTGAGGCCGTTGCCTGAAACTTCCTTCTTTCCAGTCAATTATGCATACTTTAGTGAAACTGGATACATTCATTCATCCATCCATGCTTTAAGAGTACCAGTTCTTTTGAAAATTTCTGAGAAAAGACATGAGAGCTGATGTACCTTACAGTATATGACTCTATTGAGAATAAACGAGGGAGGAGAAAACTGAAAGAAGGGAAGAAGAATAGCTGAGAGTCTCAACAACAGCACAGAGCCACAGGAAGTCAGTAATGAAACCAGATCCCACAGCAGCTGTGCTGTGTTCATACGGCATATAGCAGAGGTTTCACTGGACTGTCAAGAGGATAACAGGAGGACGTACAGCCTGGCATTCACATTACAGTTTGCAATTAAAAAATAGTTATAGAACCTTTTTGAAGGGACTGCTTTGCTGACAAAAAGTAATTAAAATAAACAAGGGATGTTTGAAAAACGTAAGCAAATACTTGAAATTTATTCAATCCTGTAAGAGTTGTCAGCTGGATTTTCCCTTAGCAGTGTTCATGCTGACAGAGATGTTCAGCTGGGTCAGTTAATTTATTAGAAATATAGTTACATTGTTTTACCAGCTAAGATCAAATAAGTTATTTCTGAAATTCCAGAGGTGGTACAGAACAGAAGCAATCCAAGTGGTCCTGAAGTATACTTCAGAATTGAAAGTGGGAAACAGTGTAACTCCTTAAAACACTAGTTCTCAAGGAGTTACAAAGCTATCACATGAACAGGACAGCCTTTGAAACTCTTTCCAGGTCTGTAGGTTGAAAGGAAGGAATTTTTCACAAAGAAGAGTAAGACGAAACCCGTAGCGTGAGGAGGAATCATCCCACTCTCTAATTCATCATACATAAAAGCCAAATGCAAGCTACAAATTGAGCTGGGATTACTGTGGGTCTTTTAATAAACAACCATCTTTCTAGGGCAGAGCTTTGGTCAGTGACCATGTGGAGTTTCATTTGAGGCTGATGGGGAATAAGATCATGCAAATTTCACAAATATATAGGCAATTTGTGTGATACAGCCTTAGGTTTTGAGTAGCCAATAGATACTACTGCAGATGTAGCCCTGCTTGAATAGAGTGCTGACCTGAGAATTTGATAAAATTTTTTTTAAAGGTAGGTTTTACAGCCTGAACTGAGCTCCCTCCTGCTGTATCTACTTGCTCTTTTTCTCTGAGCTAACCAGTTTTAAGTCAGTGTGGCCATGACTATATCATATTTATCCTTTAAAATTGCATTTAATCTTCCTAGATTTTAACTATCAGAGGTTTTCAAGATAGTCTATTCTACCCATCTGGGACAGGGCAGCCTGACTCTGAACACAGGACTAATGGCTATAATAAGAGCAGCAAACACATGAGGAGCACAACGGGCAGAAAGTCTACTTCTGTCCCACTGCAGGTTTGAAATGGGTAAGGGGAACTATGACTCATAACAAGGAGGAAGACATATCCTAGACGAATCCCATGCAGTATTCACTACTGTTACTAAAATCTGGACAAGCTGATGGCTTGAAAGCTTTCTTAGATCACTGGAAGTACCAGACCAATCCATATAGCCTGTTTTTCCTAATCTGTGCTGTTGTCATCCAAGGAGACAGAGTCAGATGAGCTGCTCTGAAAGCACCTAAGACTGATGAATCTCCTTTTGGATGTGTTTGTCTCTTTTCTGGGCACCAAAGAGAATTTAGTTCATGAGCTAGGACAAGCTCATAACTTTTAGCTAGGTAGACGCATGTGAAATTACCCCAGTGGGGCTGAACCGCTGTAGTTCGTTGTTGCAACAAGCCAAAGAGAGCTGTGGTAGGCAAATTAAGTCAACTGCTGCTGATGCCCAGCTGCTTGCTCCTACCCGCCTCCCTGAGGCTATTGTGTCCTCACTTCTGCTTGTGTAAATAATTGCCAGTGAACTTTGGGGTAGAGAATGAACTAGGGGGTAAAATATGGCTGAACAGTTCATTCTGGGGCGGAAAGCACCAAATGTGAATCTGCAGCAGATGGGTTGCATCATCTGTCCATGACTGAAGTTTTAATTAGGTGGTCTTGAGTCTCAGCCATGCCTGGCATAGTATTCTGTATTATTGTAAAAGTCATCTTACCTAAGGAAAAGGGGAAGAACATTTCTCCCCTGTGTGTGAGCACAGAAGAGAAGCAGGGAAAGCCCATGGTAACTTCTCAGGCAGTGTGAAACAACAACCCTGTGAGGGTTCTTCAATGGCAAACCTGAGAAATCCACTGTGTTGCCAGTCTGACAACTCAGCACCACATGATAATAAAAAGGGAGGTTGCAAACAATTTTAGCTCTGAGATCCTCTCAGTTAGTTGTATTGTGATAGATTTCCCAAAATACCTTTCTGTCATCTGCAGAGAAAATTCTCAGTGGTAGGTCATGAAAGAAAAGCAATATGTGTGAATATTCAGTTCCAGTTGAACAACTCTTATTTTTTCACTGGGTTTTTCTATGCACAAGATGCTACAAATAATATTCAGATGATATTATGTTGCTTCTGGTCCCCTGAATCCCTAGTGGGTTAAAAGCTGCAAGCTCTGTGTGCACTCATATCCCCTGGAAGAACTACAGTAATATGCAAATAGCACATGTCATCACTAATTCCTGGGAAAGATAGAGAAAATATACAAAAAGTTTAATGAACGGAAGAAGAAAGAGAAGTGGTAACTGACATTTCTAGCTAGGGAATATGACAATCAACAGCACGGCTACCAGCCAAATCCTCTTATATACCCAAAAATGCTAAAAGCTTTAGCTGAGTGTAAACAAATGCTATGTTCAGTGAAAAGCAGTCTTGGGGGACAGATCTGTTAACCATCAGTGGGCATGTTTCATCTTACCGCTCCTTTCCAGTCAGTTAAAGGAAGCTTTGTGTACCTGCCTACAGACAGGAGCTGTGGCTCTGTGACGCAGGAAACCATTGCCTTTCCCTCAGGCCAAAAAGGGAAGGCTATAGCTGCTGCCTACATATATAAAATATAATATAGACCATTTATAAACAGAGAATTCTTCAAACACTTTCCCTTAGGCTACCACTTTTCAATTTATACACAAAGAGAACAAGGGAAATGTCAAATTCAGGTGAAAACTGAGGACAGATTTATTTTTTAATTTAGTGTATAAAGTGAACTTGTCTTGTTACATTAGCCTGCAATAGCATGAAGCATTGTTTGTTGCCTAAAAAAAATGAAATCGCCTTAAAAATCTGTGTAAGGTAAAGCAGAAACCCAGGAAAGCATTTAACTGTTAGTTTCACCCTCAGCTCAGAAGTTCCACTGTAGACAATGGCAATGCTCATGCACTTGATGCCCTGCCCATGCTTTGATGTACGCTTCCCTTGGGCCTCAGTGACCTCCTTCCATGAGAGAAACCAGACTTTCCTCTTCTGAGTAAGTATGCTCTTCATTCCTGCACAAGCCAAAAGTCAAGACATTACGATCATCCCAAGCTCCTAAAATGTTTATTGAAATGTCACTTGTGACAGTGAGCTGTTCAACTGGTGAATCATAGCATCTCAAAGAAGATATTTAGCAGTTTTGGTTGATTTTAAGTTTTTCCCTAGATTTCTTCCAAATTATATAAGTCAATGTAAATATCTACAGAAAGTGACAGCAAAGTCTGACTACACTCTTTGTGGGGGGGGATTGTTGGGCTTTTTCTGTCTACAGCTGCATGACATGAGGTTGTAGCAAGGCATCAGTCTCTTCTCCCATGTGACAAGTGATAGGATGAGAGGAAATGTCCTCAAGCTGTACCAGGGGAGGTTTAAATTGGATATTAGGAAAAATTTCTTCACCAAAAGAGTCGTCAACAGACTGTCCAGAGAAGTGGTTGAGTCACCATCCCTGGAGGTATTAAAAAGGCATGTAGGTGTGGCACTGAGGGACATGGTTTAGTGGTGGACTTGGGATTGGTTAATGGTTGGAGTTGATGATCTTAGATGTGTTTTCCAAAGTAAACTATTCTATAATTCTATAACTCTATGATTCTGTGACTTGGTGATCTCTAGATAGATCCCTTCCAACTTCAGCTGTTCTGTGTACCCTTAAAAGAAAACCTACAGGAAACTAAAGCAATGCTGAGAAACTCCCCCAAGGAATTGCCCAGCCTGTGCTTGCTGTAGTAGGAGTTCTTCCTGCAGCAGTAACTCACTGGGATCAACCCACCACAATGAAGCCCTACTACATCAGTGGGGATCTGCGTAGCCACAGAGGCCGAGTGATGGGACTTACAGGCCAAAGTGTGCTCAAGCATTACTCCACTGCAGAATGGGGAGCATCCTGACAGCAAACCAATTCCAGAGATGGCAGGGCCCTCTGGAAGCTGGTACACTTTTCCTATCACAGTAAATCAATCTATAGTTAACCTAGCTTGTGGTTCATGACATTAAAATAATTACAAATTGATGAACAAACTCTTGAAAAAAATGTTCTCATTGAGAAAAAGGTGTGTTTGAAAAATAATGCAAATCATACAGTGAAGTCAAATCAATTTACTTTTCTAGGACTGTTTAGCAATGCCAGTCACACAGGCTCCTTTACTTTTTACACTGTAATTTGAGCGGAGCTCCCTACAGCTGTCTTTTTTTTCATCCAACAGGTGTTTTGGGTATATCTCACCTGCAGACTAGGATTGTTTACAGGTATTTTTTCACTGGTAATTTCGCAGTGGTAAAAGGTTAACCTTGTTCCTTCTTTGCAGTGGAAAATTTTCTTGTGATACCTTCAGGTAGCATATTAATGCCTCCTGACATAATCTGAGCCCTAAAACACGATCTCTGCAGATATTCACATGGCTTCAGGTTTTTATTTTCCAATCTGAAGAAATGATTTTATAGTTTTTAATCTAGCCCCCTGGCTTATAGCAATATATCTGTGAGTTCCTCACAAGGCACAGTTAAATGCCTAAGGAGTTACCCAGATAGATGAAATTAAATTAAACCATCAGAGATGTTCTGTGTGTTCTAGATTTTTGACCTTGCTGTCAGCCAGAGCTACATAGTCAGCAGTCTCTAGGTGAGATTCGCAAGCCTTATTCCCATCCTGAGCACATGCTGCCTCCTGCCTCCCCACAGCATGACCTGTGTCTTACCCTTCATTGGGTAGCAGATGTGGTAAGCCATCACCTTTTCTTGCCAGGAAAACCAAATGCAGTGCCCATTTGGCTCAGACTGTCTGTAATGCGCACGCTTGCTCCTGTAGAGCATTCTTCAGGAGAATCACCCTGGGCCTCTCTCACAAAAATAAAAATAAAAACCCAACCCTGACCCATCACCTCCACCCAAAACCTGAGCAGCCATTTTCTTATGTGAAAGCCAAGAGTTTATCTTTCCTGTCTGCCTGTCAGAATTCTGGCAAAATGTATTCACAGGATAAAAAATGTATACCCAGGCCAAATGTATTCACTTTTGGAGTCATGTATACCTGCAGAAGAAGAGATTCAGTTTTAAGGTGTTATCATAACTGCAAACATGCAGTTGCTTTGATAAGATGTAGACCTACCTCAGGGATAAAGTACAATTTGAATTGATTATTACCTTCTTTATATCCACTAATTCATCTTTCCTAAAATTCCTTCTAACAACTGAAACCACTCTGAGAAATTTCAAACAACATTTTTCAAGTACAAGAATCATTATGTGGCCAAAAGAAGCATCTTTCCTTTCTCCTTCAGAGCTGAATATGCCTGCATAGCTGGACAGGGAAAAGCCCTCTCGCTGCACTAAGTATCTGGCACAATGCTGTACATGAGATGCCATGCAATTGAATGGGACAGTTTCTGTAATGGCAAGGTGCCTAGCAGGACGTACGTGCCTTCTAAAATCAGGGAGACATTGACTAGCCCATAAAAATACACAAAAAGCCACTTATCTTCTGTTTCTTACCATAAATTATTATGAATACACAATCTAGTGGCTGTAGACATTCCAGTGGCATTCAAGAAAAGTTCACTAAGTCGGTTAAAATACAGAACTAGAAAATACTTGTACTATAGTTTCATGATGCATGGTGATATCTTTTTTGTTGTTGTCACTGGTAATTTCAGTTTTCTTCAGGAATTTCATCAGATGAAATGACTGGTTATTGAAAGGACAGCAGTAAAACATCTTCCTAAACATTTGTCTCCCAGGAATAGGGAATTTTTCTCATTGGCTTCTTTTACTATAACATTCCTGTCACCATTCTGAGGCATATCAGTAGTGTGAATAATGTTGCATTTTTTCGTTCCTATATAAAATCTTGGGAATGGTAGAGCCTTGATACAACTTCTAATGCCTTAGAATAATTGTTAGGGAATGTAGGACAGTATTGACACAAGCACTTCTTACCCACTCAGTGAATGGAAAACCAGCAAGGTGTGAGACCCAAAGAGTTTGGGAGACATTCATGAGCTCTGATACTTGACTGAACTCAGTTTCTGATTGTAAGTGTAGAAGTCCAATAAGACAGACCCACTGTAGTCCAAGTGTAACATTCCAAATTATGAGATGATCCTAAAAAGAAACTTTTCGTTTTTTTTTTTTTTGAAAGCTCTGCTTTAAGTTATAAAAGCAAGGAACAGGTCAAGAAAAATACAATATATCTTGGCAAACAGTCATGAAATGTGTACAAGAATGTACTGGCTTTGCTCTGCAAACTTTCCAAGTACCTGATGCTTTAAGTGATCATTCTTGGAATGTATTATTCAGTTATAAATATGTATTTAGCAAACAGAATAAGTATTTGAGGGTTTCAGTGAAGTGTAAGGAAATACCTAAGAGAGCATAGCCAAAAGGAAAGTGCTTGTCCATTGCACAGTAATGTATGTGTGTGGGATTCAAAATACAACATTGAAGTAAGAGAACACCATACAGCAAGGCCATTGACTTGCACTGCCACTGATATGGCTGAAAATATATTTTGAAGAGCTCTGGAGCATTAAATAAAGGAATTTTTCTATCAGAAGTCAACGGACCAATTCAATATTTTCCATTCTACAAATGTACCAAATAGAAAAATATAATTTCTGTTTAAACAATAATTAATTTTACTGAATTTTTTCTCTTGTGGAACATTGCAATTGGGAAAAAAATAATTTATACAGTTTTGTTTTCATGCTTAAAAATGGAAATCCTTTCCTGCATAAGATTCTTTGTTCAAATAATGGGATTTCAAGGGGGAAAGTTCAGATTAATGGTACAAAGAACAACTACCCCAACTGAAGATTAACTCTTGTCTTGGTGAATTTTGAAAAAAAGTAACAACAGAATTAGAAACAGAGGAAGCACAGGTACCTTCTGAACAAATGAGTCTAGTGTCCCACAGCTTACACAAGTATGTTTCTTATGTGCTTGTAATTTCAAGGTAACCTTTCATTCAGTTAGGGGGAAAAAAAAAAAACATGATGAAGAGTCCCAGGGGAGGAGCATGATGACTAAAATTTTAATGAAATAATTAGGAATTTCCTATTACAATATTTAAGGTACGTCGCAAGAATTGGGAAGAATTTACTAAAATGTGCAAAAGCTAAGAAGAATATTTTTGACATCTTGAACTGAAAAGAAAACATTCTGGCAAGAGATGAGCTTTGAGAAGAAGTTCAGATAATCTGGCAGAAAAAAGATAAATTTTGAAAAACTTCGCAAAACAACGTCAGGGTAGTCCAGCAGTAGGAATTTTTATCGTAGAAACTATCAAGCAAAGACAGCTTTTTGTTATCATATTGTGGGGTGTCTTTGCAGTTGCTGGGAAAAGTGGTGGCTTTGTGACTTCTGAGCAAAATGACACTGCTACTTTTAGCTATTCCATCTCAGTACCTTCAACTCTATTTTTTTTCCTCAGAGATTCTCCAGATTCAACCAGATGAAAGGTAGCAACTGGGAAAAGGCCTTCTCATGTTGAGGAAGCCATGATGGATGCACTTGAGTCACTGTCCCCATCCTACGCATGTGCTTTTTCTCACCACAGGAGAGGAAGGACAGTTTTTATGGCCCTACTAAACACAATCATTGTGGCCAGGACCTCTCTTCAGTGACATGAGAAGAGTGAAACTCCAGCAGAAGCTCACTGACAAGAGGCAGTGTCTGGTCCCCACCTCTTCCCCTGAGAAAAAGCCATACACAAGATGCCTTAATGCTGCTGGGAAGCTAAAGGAAAGCAGCTGAATTAACAAAAGTCATATGTGCTTGCTCCCTCATCCTTTCTTTTCCAGCCAACCGGTTCTCCTGTACCTGTCTGTTCTTTCCAATCCCACTGAGATAAGAAAACAGGAACAGCAAAGCTAGAATTATTTTGAATTTAGGATTTCTGAAGGCAATTCTGAAGACTTAAGTTTTATTAGCAACTGACATGTACAATTTTTTCCCCTATACACTGGTATAATAATTAAGTGCCCTAACAGCAAGAGCAATAATGCACTCCCAAACCTCTGTACTTTTCTCTGGTGGTTTGGTGAACTGATGACTCCTGAGCCACTGACAAATAAGAGACTTCAATCAGACTACCTGAAAGGATGCCAGGAAGCATGATAAATGAAGGTAATTAGTCACTGTCCTTACAGGTCTGCCTGGTCTGTAAAGCAGGAGACAGTCTGCTTCTGCAGACAGGAAATCACATGCAAATGGGGCTCTGAATGCATCACCTCCAAAACTAAACACCAGCAGCACTGAGAAAGAAAGAGACAGAAATGAAGAGAACATTTTTAATGTCTTGATTTTTAATTTATTTTTATAAAAGCAGCCACAAACATACTTTCAACACAGCAAATTAGGCATTTTTCCCAAATAATGCCTTTGATTTTTCTGTACAGTATGCACAGAGGTGGTCAAAGCTGGAAGTAGGCCTGACCCATCGGCTGAAACCGAGGACTATATCCAATCTCTTTCAGAGATCAAGGCTATTCAGTCTGAGCCATAGCTATATTATTACAAAGGGACTTAAAAAGCCACTCCTGATATAAGACACATATTGCCACTGTAACAAGTTTAGACATAAAGAAACATTTCCCATAGATCAGGTTACAAGTAAGAATTGTACATGCATTTCTATATATTTAAATTCCTACTAACTAGGAGGTGAGTGTAAGTAGTAACCACTCTGCAGGGCCAGCTGTCCCTTTATGGTTATCAAGCTATAAAGTTCTCACATGAGAAAAGGTGTCAGTATACCTAAAGACAGTAAATCATGCAGAGGTGTTGAAGACAGTGAAGATTTACTGCAGACATATGTAACCAGGCATTAACTTGGCTTGAAGTCACTGATGCTGTTAAAGGAGAAAGTATTTGCTTGTCTCACAGGCTGTGGTATTTCACACTTTTTCCAATGCAGTTTTTCATATCAGACCACCATATGTAAATCTTAAAAACACAGTAAACATAATTGCAGCTAAATCCAATCTAGCCTACAAAAAGACAGGTAGAAGCTGTCCTCTCACCTGTGACTTTAATTGGGATCAATATGGCAGAACCAGAGCAAATCCTGAGCACTGGTGCTTTCCCCTCTCTTCCTGGGAGAGATGCTGCTCTGAAAAGGGAGGATGTGTTTGGCCAGGAAGGGCAGAACTCTATGAATGGACTAGCAGATCTTCTCTATCTTTATGCAGTTGTGCCAGAGCTTCAGGGTCATCTTAGCCCCTTCCTCACAAGGTCCCCTGCACTGCTTTCTGTAGGACAGATGCAGAAAAGTAGTTCCTTATCTGCAGTTAATAATTTAGGACTGAAAATGGATGGAAAATGAACTAATTAGACAACAAAGTACCTTGCACATGTCTCAGAGGTGCTGAGAGAACTGCTGGTTGCTGACAAAACCACCCCAAGGGGATGGTGTTGGGGGGAAGACAAGGTGAAGATTTTGGCCAAGGACAGCCATGGTTATACAAAGAGCCTGCAGAGCAGAGCAAGTGCTGGCTTTCAGACCAATTGTTGTAGATGAATTGTGTTTGCTAAGTGGTGGTGATGCTCCTCCAGACCACTGAAGAGTACAGGTGTAAGCAGGGCCAGATGCTGGTCTCTGTTAGTAACAGTGTAAATCCTTATGAACTCCCTGGAATCAGTGAATCTTGTTCCAGATTTGTACAAGCTTGTCCCACTATGTCTGTTAATATACTTAATTAAATCTTGTTATAATTTGAGCAGCATACTATGCTGGAAAACTATAATCAAAGACCTATAGAAATGCAGATACTAGGCATAGAATAAGCCCAAACTGGCATTTTATTTATAGGAAATGTGCTATAAAGACAAAGATTTTAGCCAATACATGCTATAAAAACATCCACCTTCTTAGTGAACAAAATGGTCAAGATCCATTCAATACTTCAACTATTCTTACTCTTGGCACTGCAACAAATAATGAGATCTCATTTAATGAACCTGTTGTAACAACCAAATTGTCTGATATGAACCAGAGAACTATACTGCAATTCACATATATATGGCACTGGCAAAAAGCTGTAAGAAAAAAACCACAGGTACGCATTCTTGGAGAGCTTCCTATGAGAGGTGCTGATAAAATTTGTGCTTTACAGAATCAAAATCACTGGAAAACCTCATAGTCTGGTCTTAATGTGCTCAGACTCAGAGTAAGCTGCATGTCTATTACAGGAAAAGTACAATTAGAGCACAATTTATGCTATTTATTTCTGTAAATAATGGAACATTTATTATTGTAGATCTGAATTTCCTCTCATAAAAGATAATACAGAGTATATTTGATTAAAAAAAAATCCACAGTGCTTATTGATATTTCGTCTCAATATTTCTAGGTGAAAAATAACATCCCTGACACATTTTTTGCATTTCTCTAATACCACCTATTTTATTAAACCCTTTATGTAAAATCACATAAGTGGTACTGAGGGAAAATAATACCCCCACCAATTTAGATATAGTCAAATCAAAACCGTTTTCACAAATGAGGAGCAGATTTTTGCATTTGGTTTAACATGGTTGGGCATGTTTGTTTTTACCACTCAGTTTTTTTTAATGCATAAATTTGTTTAGACTATGAGGAACTTAATAATTGTAAATATTTTCTGGCTGGTTATTGGAAGGAGAACTCAAATACTTTTCAGAATGTATTGATATATAAAGAGCATAACAGGTTGGGGGGGGTTTATCTATAGGCATCAACATAAATGAATATCGCATATTTTTCCTGAACCAAACTCCCCGGGCTTTTCAGCAAAAGACCCAGTTGAAGACAAGGGAAATAGCTGGAAAATGTGGTACCACCATTCCAGCTTCCAGCTCAGCCTGAACACAGGCACTCAGAGGTTATTTCAAAATATTCCTGAGGCTACTAAGTTTCACAAGGATTTTCAGCAGTTGCAAAGATGAAATTGTCTTGGTCTCGTCCTGTTTTCCTTTCTTGTAGTGAATGTAACTTCATAAGTTTGAATCTAATTTATTTGCCACAATAAAATTATCACACTTGCAAGGTTTGTCAGACCCAAGTTTTGAAATTCTTACTCAGATCTAATTAGGCAAAAGCCTTGCTCCAATTAGAAAAAAAATATCTCATACTCCCAACTCACCTGCAATACTTCACACAGAACACAATTATGTTCTCCACTGGAAACATATTTTAGCCTTCTACCACAAATGAGAAAACCCACCATGTAAAAAGTAATGTGTTGAAATGAAGAGCTCTTCAAATTATTTGAGTTCTAAACTAACACAAATATTCTTAATATTAGATTTTATGTAAGAAGTAAAACTTCTAAACTGTTTAACTAAGAGCATATGCCTGAGAATTCTTGTGGTTATGCACCATATTTCTGATGCTTGTCCTATACATCAGGTTTCCCATTAATTTCTTTAGAACAAGGATTTCCTTCACAGTACTCTTTATGGAACTAAACAGTTTTTCACTAAGTTCACTTCCCAGTTTTTCATCTGTGTCACATTCATTCATATAAAATCTAATAAAAAACTCAAGTCTCAATTTTCGCTAATATTTATGTGCTATGCCCATAAAAAGTAATCGAACTGTTCATATGAGTAAAAATTTGGCCTTCTAAATTGTATCAGATGTGCAGACAACAGTCTCAACATTTCATCACTCTTGTAATTTAATAAAAATTTCTATATGCTGAAGATAGAAGGCTGAATAAAAGAGATTCCTCTGCCAGACTGGTGAAAGTTTAGAGCAAGTGTATGGATTTAAACTGAAGAAACACACAGGCACTTATGCCATGCTTCAGTTCATCTGGTATGTGCAAGGAACCATAATTACAAACACAGGAATGTCTGACATGTACTTGCCCACATAGCACTGCCGTATCTCTGCCAGGACAGGCAGTAAATATATCACTGGAGACTTACTGTAGAGATAATATGAAAACAATTATCATGGGTAATTTCAGGCACTTCTGCAGGGTAGTCATGTTTTCTGGCCCATACTAACTCATTTTCCCCTAATTCAAACAAATTTGAACATGATAGGTTTGAGTGTTTAACTTAAACAGAAATATTAAACTATTTTTGGGTTGCCAAGAAGTGATTAAGAGAGGGATAAAAAAGAACAGAGGAAATGGCAAAGATTGTTAATCATAAATTTCCTATAAATTACGCTGAAAGTCAGTCTCAGTTGACTGAAAACTGTTTTCAGTGGAGCTCAGCTTTTCCACCAGAAAAATGAGATGGAGACACATTGTCTTGCTAATAATGACTACACCTGTGTTTTTCTGAAGAGTGAAAGAATGCTATTCTTGCTCTTGCAAAACCATGACAAAGGCGCCCTCTTAGAAATCTGTCTTCTTTTCTGGAAGTGAATTAGCATGAGTAATGAACAGCACAAGACATCAAATGGTGGGAGCAGTGGGAAGACGGAAGGCTTGTAAAACTTTCTACCATTTTTGAAGTTATAAAGTAATGTATGAAAGTTATCAAATATAAGACTCCAAGACTCTTGCCTTGATATTCACTTTTCACATGCATATAAATTACTACTAAGAATATTCACCCATGCAAATCTAAATGAGAAAAACACTGAATTGCAGCTGTCCCTTCCAAATGTATGAACATGTTCCTCCACATAAACATAGATTTATATTATTAGTACCACAGAAACATAGATTTATAGTATTAGCGCCACAGTAACCAGCTACAGAAGTCCCCCTCAAAAACAGGGCAGGATCTGTCTTTTTTCACAAATTATTAAGTACTAAGTTGCAACTTGCAGTATGCTCAATACAAACCTGGTTTCTGTAGGATGGGAGATACTAGGGAATTGTTGGAAAACATGTGTATCTGTGATTTGTACAGGTTTTATGGGTAATAAACTGTCTCTTATAGGAAGCCATATAGGACTATTTATGGCTGCAGCCAAACTATGTGGTCAGTAGCCTGGACTATCTTTCAGCAGGTGATTACAAGATCCAAAGAATTCTATGCTGAAGTGTGAACTTTTATCTGCCTTTTATGGAAACATAGTGTGGTGAGCACAGCTCTGAAATCATCCTGTAGTCAATTCTTTTCCAAATTAATGAAACTGAGATTTAAGGTTTGTCATACTTGCCAGTTTGGTGGTGCCCATTATGACTTTGAGCCATTGACTATTACCCTCTAGATGTGACCATCCAAAAACTTTCTTATCCATCCAACAGTCCACTTATCAAATGCATCTCTCTCCAGTTTAGAGAACAGGACATTGTGACTTTACATAAATCCAGATAAGTGTAATCTGTAACCCTTTGCTTGTCCACTAATGTAGCAAGACTCCATCACAGAAAGACACTAGATTGGTCAGACAGGACTTGCCCCTGGTGAGGCTGACAAGTCAGTAGTTCCCAGGGTCCTTCTTTCTACTCCTTTTACAGATAGGTATAATTCTCTTTTTCCAATCACCTGGGACTTCACCTGATGGCAATGACATTTCAAATATCAGGGAGAGTGGCTTGGCAAGTACATCAGTCAATTGCCTCAGGACTGTGGGATGCATCTCATCAGGTCCTATAGGCCTATGTACGTTCAGGTTGCTCAGCTGGTTGTAAACCTGATCTTCTCTTACAGTGGAAGGGCCTTTGCTCCCCCAGTCTCCATACTGCAGTCCACCCACTCAAGAGATACAGGAAGAGAGGTTGCCATTGAAGAACAAGGCAAAAAATTGTTGAGTACTTCAGTCTTCTTGTTTGTTGTCACCATTTTTTCAGCAGGAAGGATTACTGCAATCAAGAATTGGCCATGAAGAAATATGTGTGCATGGACAGGGAAGTGCTGGATCCAGGAGCACAGTTTTAAAGAAGCATCAGACCCTCTGCACATTCACCACACACACAGTATGTGCACATGTGCAATAGGTTTAATGTGAGACAGAAGTGTTTGATTTACTGTGTACATGCAGTAAAGCTCAGCTATGACTATAGGGTGAAGGTGTTTGGTATGTGGGGAGCAGAACTTGGATTAAAAAGAACTGACACTGGAAAGGCAAGAAGTTGGAATGAAAAGCAAGGAAAAACTGGGGATACATATCCCACAAATGTCAAAACTTTCCATGATCCAAGTAGCAAAAAAAGCCAACTGAAAATCTGGATGGTAAGTACTCTTCTTGCTCCTAACTACCAACTGTGTCGTTCTAAGAAAGGAGATTGTTAGAAGCTTTTAGAAGGAAATACAACACCTTAATAGCACCTCCTCTACTGAAGGATATATCACTACCTCAATGATTAAACACTCCGAGGGCTGACAGTGACAGTTGACAACTCTGTTGAAACTAACCCCAATTGTCTTTATGGCATAGACATGTCTGTTCACACTGGAAATGGCTTTTCTGTTTCCTTCTCTATTTGGCAAAAACCATTTTTCTTGCATACTTTTCAAGTTTGGGATAATTAGAGCACTGATACTGAAATCTGAGCCATCATGGGGTGGATACGGAGCTGTAGTTTGTGCAGAGTCTTGTGGGTTTCAGGCTCCAAAGTCCCATATCTGATTGTAGATTTGGGACCTTTTATTGCATGTTCACACAGGAATATTCTGCTGGGGATAATCATAGCAAGTACTAGCAATAGAAAACTCATATGTTTTATAAGGAAGAGAAGACTCATATTTTTATCAATTGCAGCCCAGATTGTAAGGCTCTGCCTGATGTACAGCATGCTAGAAAAAAAATAAGGTCTGGCTTGCAGGAGATTTATTGCACCCTCTGCAGCTGCCTTCTGAACAAGGAATTACTTGTAGCCCGCTCCAATATACTGTAATTCAAGAAAGAGTGAGAATCCAGTTAGAGCACACAGGAAACAAACAAACAAACAAACCAAGAAGCTGAGAAGTATTCTTTTCTTCCCTAGGTATATTTATTTTCCTTTACAAATTCATATAACTGTGCTAAACTAATACACAATCTACGAAAAACTGCACTATGTCCACTTATGGTTCCATTTTTTCAGAGGATGATCTTTCTACAAGTCATTGTTTTACTCATATGCAAATGATCTATACAAGAGGAACTGCTTCAGTTCACGGACCATAAATACTGTGTGATTTTTGGTCCATTGCCTTTAAAAATCTGACACATTTGTCAAAACACTTTGGTACAATCCTGTACATCAAGGGTTAGTTGATTCCCACAGCTCACATGACTAATCTGGATCAAGAGGAGGAAAACTGATGCAAAAGGGCTATGCAGGATGCAAGGTGTGAGCTGAAAAGGACAAGCAAGTCTAAGCACATCTATTTTGTGCCTGGTTCTGCAAACAGATAAAGTGAGTTCAGAGGTGAAGGTCAAGGTCAAGAAACATCCTGAGCAGTTTGTCCTTTTGGGTGGTGAGTTTGCAGCAGAGATGCAATCCCAATCAAACAAATGAGATACATATATACATAGGAATATAGAATAAAATGTGACTGCAAAATTTTTTAAAAATTATACTTTGTGTATTGAAAACTCTATTTCCTGTATGGCAGACAAGTTTTTCAAAAATATTTTCCTTTTTGGGGGGGGAAATGTTGGTATTGGAAAACCTTCAGTCAATTAGCAAGGAAATAATAAGAATGATTCTGGGCTTGCAAAATCTTCTCAGCTGAATTGCTTCAAAACCAGAAGCTGAGCCAGCTTGTCACAAGACACTACATCTCTGCATCCTACTGCTCAGATTCCAAACAGGCTGCAAGAAATTTTGAGTTTGGTGAGTCTCCAGCTAACATTTCCAATACAAATTGTGTTATCCATGCAGTTTTGATACACCTGGAGTGCCTTGATTTTTTTTGCTAAGTTGCTTGAGATGTAGCAGCAAGTCCTGAAACATGGAACACTCCCCAGATCCAGCTCTGTGGGTTTACCTGGTCTCTGGTGAGCAGCAAAACATCTGGCTAAAATGGATACGGTTTGCTGACAGTGCTGGTGCCTAAAAAAAGATTGAGCTATTTTGACTGCCCTGCACCAGTCACCACTCCAAAAGCTTCCAGTCCTCTCTGAGCTCTCCTTAAAAACCGGGGCTGCCTCAAATCAGCAGTTTGCCACACTGGGAATTGTTAATCCTCTGGTGCCAGAAGTCGCTGCTGAAGTTTAATGATCTTGCGTAAGGCCTAATCCCTTCCTTACACCCGACACCATGCAGAACACCTGCAGGGTGTCCCTGCTCAAAGGCCCAGTTCCCACAAGTGTGGTTGTCAGAGTAGACCCAGGTTTCAGGAAGAGGACCTGCATGAGATTTGGAACATGGATCATGCAGCAAGGCAGGCTCCTGCAGCTGTTTTATTTCCCACTTTGACACCTCTGTGACTGTCTTTGTACCTCTGCAAATCCTTTCTGAAGCTGTGTCCTTCTCTGACTGTTTAAATGCTCTTCTTCCAGCTCTGCAGCAATGAGGTATGCTCAGTACTGATTTGGTTCTTACGTTTTATTTCTAGCTTTCTGTGCTCACCTCCCCTGGAACTTAACTGGAATTGTGGTGCAAAGAAAATGTAGTGAAGGTATTTAAGACCTTCCCATTACCTGTTTCCTTCAAAACTTGACTCATATTCTTTTTGTTCACAAACCCAATAGAGAATAGCTGATCAGGAAGGTCAAAAGCAAAGCAAACAACTGGCCCCCAAAATCAAACGGCCTAAATGAACTTTCCACCTTTCCACAATAAAGCATTCATAAGCACGGTAGTTAGATACTCCCATTATTAATGATTCATTAGCAGTGTATTCATTAGTAATAAGCACTAGTGCCACGTCAATAGTGCATCTAAATTGAGCTAATTACATTACCTGATGCCTCATATTTTACGTGTATAATTTATTCCCTGTGGGATAAACACTTGGCTTTTCTCCAACAATGGGCAAACAGGCCTGGTGGTTTGTTCTCCACTGCAACAAGAACAAAGCAAAATGCTTTATATCATGTCCTGGTTGATACCCTCAGATCTGTTCCATGGTCCAAAGCCTGCAGGAACTGCGACATTTCCCAGTTTTTCTCATGCAGAGAACTTTGAATGGTGCTTCTGCCTCATGTTTGCTCTGCTTTTGCTTTTTGTCCTCACTTCTTAGCCAAACCACCGCGGCAGCTGCAAGTCACAGCATCTCACCCTCGGTGGGACAGGGATCACCACAGACACATTGCTTGCCACGAATACCTCTGGGAAGGTGCTATTACTGTTCCTGATCAGTATTTCTGTGTTGCTTTAATATTACCCTAACTGTCTGCAAGTTGATATGCTCTTTGAAGGGTTTCCAGGCATTGAAAACACACAAAAGTTTCTGAGGTGTCATCCTGCCTTTGATTAATCCCAAGCCATTTTCATGTCCTGATATAAAGTGAAATAGGCACCATTTCCAGAAGTAATATTCTTCTCGAGAGGGTATGAAGACATTGTTCACAGCAGGGAAACCTTCAAAACATTTTCTAAAGATTTTTTTATTTAAAATAGGGACTTGTTCCTTTCTAAATATTTTGGCTTAATTTCTTCACTCTTTGGTCAGATGTGGTTGTTTACATCTTTGCATTCCCACCTGCAGATCATCCACCTTTAGTAATCTAAAGACTAAGATAGCAGAGATGAGCCACAGAGACAGTCATACTGTCTAAGTTCAGGAACCTAACTTTAGTAAATAATTTATCCCAAACAATTACCCTGGATTTTTTTCTGTAGTCAGTGAAAAAGATACTTCCAGGCATATATTCAAAACACTTAAATTAAGTGATTAAAGTTCCTAAGGGTACACATCAGATGCAACCTTCTTATTTGCATTAGGGGTGATAATTTGCTTTCAAAGGAAAATTCAGGGAGCTTATGTACACAAATAACCTTGTGCATACTTTATCATATCTCTTTTTGCAGTGCCTTGATAAATGTAAGTCTAAACACAGTTTGGCCAATCTATTAAAAATGGTGTATTGAAAATTGAGTGATGGACTTGTATCTCTGAAAACATGCTACATCACATCCCTCAATCAAAAATGCAAATTCCAGAGAGCATAACATGACATGACTGTGAGGTTTTCAGGACCTGCCATGTAGCTGGGACATGATTTGGACTTTGTACATCTTCTGCTAGCACAACCTTTAAAAAGAGCTCCTGTGAAATGGTGCATCCACCTTGAGAGAGGACTACATTTGCCTAAAAGCCCTGTTCTCCCCATTTATTTCTGCAGCTCTCCTCTTAACTACATGGCAAAAACATGTAATGCTGTTAATTAGCTGTTCTGATTTACCACACACGTACTGAACTTTTGCTGGTGAAATTCTCCTGGGGCTGTGAATGGGTCTTTATGTTCTTCTGAATTAGCAGAAACTTTCTGAGACAAACTACTCATCAAGGGATGAAGCTTAGACACTTCGAAATTCAGATGTGCTAGGGGGAATGAACCCAGGCAACTCCAATACATATCTGCTCCAGATACCTCAGTATCTTATGAGAGTTCAAGAAACACCCTTTTCAGTGGTCTGTTT
This sequence comes from Campylorhamphus procurvoides, assembly GCA_013396655.1. Classification (NCBI taxonomy): domain Eukaryota; kingdom Metazoa; phylum Chordata; class Aves; order Passeriformes; family Dendrocolaptidae; genus Campylorhamphus; species Campylorhamphus procurvoides. The sequence continues at coordinate 168,801 of WBMV01006632.1, read as the reverse complement.
TGTGGAACAAACCTCAACTTCAGTAGTGGAAACAACACCAAAGGGCAAATTTGCACAGCTGCTGCCAGCTGCCTGCTGCACATTGCCAAGGGTCATGCTCTGAACACCAAAGCCCAAGGAGGTTTCTGTGTTGTCTGCAGTGGGGCTGGGACTTTTCTGTCAGTGTCCTCTCCTCTTGTTCTGCTTCTTGAAGTGCTGGAAACAAAGGAACAAATTCTTAGAGTAAGTGACTGAAAGCACATAAAAAGTTCATTCGGCAGGGACTGTATGGAAAAATCTGAAGGAAGCCTTGACATAAAACAAATCCAATACCTATCCCTACCAGAGTCTCATATTACAGTTGTATTGACTGACATGTTATAGCTGGCAAAGAGTAATGCTACTGTAAAAAATCCATGATGTCAGTTTGGCTGTTTAAGTACTCATGAAAATAATTTATGAAAAACTTCCTATATAACTTTGACTACAAACACAATATAATTAACACCAGGCTAGAAGTGGAAATTGTTGTTTCACTTAAATTGAAACAATACCATAAACTGGGGAAGAAAAGCACGTTGTTCTAGGGAAATATTTTTCAATATAATTTTATTGTATCTTTTGCTGTCAATTTTTGAGAACTCATAATAAAAAAATATTTCATTAGATTTATCTATTCTACTTGAGACTATGAATTTTATGTTCATGCAACAAGGTCAGAGAAGCTTATGAATCCAGTGGTCTCAAATGAATGTCAGTTAGCTAAGAGGTGCTCAAGGAGGGGTTATTAATAATGAAAGCTCCAGGCAAATGTATAATGCAAGCCCTTCAGATCTCAACACAGAGTTCACATTCTCTTGAGAGTCATCTGAGGACAAGATGTTTTGTTATAATGAAGAGAATATAATATATAGTAACAGAAAGAAAAATCTATATTGTGCATTCTGTATGTAGTGTAGTTATTGCTACATAAATAATAGCAGAAGTCCTATGACAGCAGAGATAGTGAAGACTCAAAAGATCATTTTCTAAGCTGCATATTTTAGTATATTAAAACAGTGAAATATATAAAAAGTCCAAATATACACTATTGTATGTATGGTTATAATCTGCATACAGACAGCACATTTCATTATGGTCTAATCCTTCATCTGAGTTAGGAAAAAAACTGATTTCTATGAGAAGTATAAAAGTAAGAGCTTAATCACCAATATATATATATGAACAAATCAATTTATAAAAGTTTGAAAATAGCGATTGTGATTTTACTAGCTAGGAAAATAAAGAAAGCTATTTTCTGTATTTTATGAATGGAGTGCATGAGAGTCACAAAACAAATTAATAAAAATGGTAGGATTGAAGTAAGGATTTGCTGGTTCCTAAGCCAACACTCATAGTACTGTTAGAATATTGATGAATATCAAGACATACAAATAGGAAGTATGCTATCTTTTTTTATTTGTTTAAGGACATGCAGCTCCACACTGTTTTGAAGAGCTGTGTAAGTGACCCCTCTTTTCCAAAACCGTGAATGGGTCCTCTAACTGCTTGACCAGAGTGAGCCAGCTATCGCTACAGGTACAGAACAACTTCAGCTAGGGCTTTTTACAGAGGCAGTTTCCATGGTCCAAAGATGTGGTGGACTGTACTGCCCCCCTTCCCTGCCCCAGGAGCTGCTGGTTTACGTACTGGGCTGATGACACAGGGAGTACATTGTGGTCAGCACTCAAAGACTTGTCTGGTCCTCCAGGGCATCTGAGCTCAGGGGCAATAAAAGCTGATGGAAGCAGTTTGGGCTTCCAGTTGGGGTGGATTTACCTAGGGATTTACATAGCATGAATTAATGGTGCTGGACCTTGGCAGTTCACACATTTTATGCATCCAGCTCACACATCTGGCTCTTATTTTCACCAACTGCATCTGTGTGTGGGCTTCAGAAGCTGGTTTCAGGAATAGGTTTTTCACCCAGAGGGTGGTTGAGCCCGGGAACAGGCTCTCCAGGGAAGCTATCACAGCACCAAGACTGTCTGCGTTCAAGAAACATTTTGACGATACTCTCAGGCACATGGTGTTATTATTTGGGAGTCCTGTGCAGGCCGCATATGCTTGATTTTATGGTAAGGCTGGTTGTGATACTCAGCTGTAGCCCAGAACCATGCAAGTCTTTTTGGCTGTAGCCCAGCACCTGAGCTGACATGGGACAGCGTGCCTGTTACTTGTGACCCAACATGGCAGGGATAACTACACCTGTGTCTTGTGAGAAAACTGCAGACATCCTGCTGCACAGGGCAGCCATTCCACTTCTGCCTTCTCCCATTACCACCCCAGGTCACTTCAAGCAGTGGATCAAGTTAGGGTTACATCACCTTTGTCTGGGACAAACTGAGTCAACATGAATCTTTTTGGGGACCCCCACTAACAGTGTGGTTGTTTTTGTGGTACCAAGGAGGGGTGTAAAATTCACTTTTGAGAATGACTGTTGAATTCAGCCATTTTTGTCCCAAAATATGCATCCATTTTTGGTCCTCAGTACTGACTTTGAAGAAGGCTGAGAGGTAGTTTAGTGAAAAACTGAGTATATTCAAACACTGAGGACATATTGGGTCCATCCATTTGGGCATTATTCAAAAATATTGTGTTGCATATGAACATTTATAATTCCATTCTCCGAGGAAAACAAACAGTAAAAGCATTTATTTTAAATATTAAATAGCAAATATTTGTAATTATTATTTTCTATTACTCTTTTTAATCCCAATTCACAAGAAAAAAGAGTGCAAGTTATTAGGGTTGCTGTTCATCTTAAGTCAGTCAGAATTACTTAAGTGTCACTACAGTTCTTGTCCTGGACTTCTGAACCCGTATGGCACTTTCTTGAGGAACTGTTAAAATTTTCTGTTGGTTTAGTTACACAAGCATTCTCTTTTATCTGCTTGGTATTTTTAAGAGAGAGAAAGTCTTTTCAGATAGTTTTCTATCTTTTAAGACAACTAAGTATCCTAAGATCTCTTAGCCCTATGCAATAAAGGATGCTGGGAGGTCATATTTGCCAAAGCACATGAAAGGTCACCTTCTCTAGTCCCATGTGGTTTGTCTGCTGGCTGGTCTTTAAAGAAAGACTCCTATCCTGGTTTTGGGAAATGGAAAGAGTTTCTCTCCTGGGATCTAGTAAGAAGCTCATGATACATTTATGTCATAGAGATCAGAACACATTAAAGAACATGTTTTTAGCCAGCATCAAATACTTGAGGAAAGTCCAGAATGGTGAGATATCCAAGACTGCTTAGAAAGCTATATTTTCCCCCTTACCAGCTTGTGGAGGAAGGCCAGGCATTTGTCATCTGGTTTTGTCTGATACTCTGAGATTTTTATGCTGTTATTAGAACTGGTCCTAACATGAACTTGTGAGATAGAACTTCACCTAGATACGCTGGTCAGGGAATGCACTTTTCAGCTTACATCTGCTTTTACAGAAACCATGGTTCCTATAAAATCAAAAATATAATATAATGCTAATCCTAGTCAAGAACCTATGTAAGTGAACAAAATCTAACATAGACAAGGGTCCATGTAAATAAGCAGAATGATGAGGTTTTCTCAGCACATGGTAATATATTCACTTCATTAAGAGTATGGACCATGTCAGTCAGACCCCTGCACCCGGTAAATCCTGACAATCAAGCAGGTTACAGATGTCAAAATACTGTTAGTACTGATAAACAGTTAATTTGGTTGTAGCATTTCATGTTGCAATGTTCTGAGCATGCAGATTAAACTGGTATCTCATAGCATTTGGGAATTTAATCTGCTCCTTCCCTACTTCATTTCAAAATTCTGGAGTGACCTACTAATCCCTTTTGTACATTTTGTATCTGACAGCATGCACAGGAGGGAAAGGTACTAAAGCCATTTGCCAGTAGGGGTGTGGAGAGGTAGTTGTTTGTTTCAAATGCAACATGGTTTTTGGAAGTGTTTAAGGTTCCTACTTCCAGCTGTTAAAGTTTTAAATGTTAGGTTTCAATTATGACTGCTCTGGAGGATCCCAGAAGCAGTTCCATGATACGAATATTTAGGTCAGTGTGTTGCAAATCCATTTCAAAAGTCCCAAGCAGATATTAGCCTTCTTCCCGTGCCCTACTTTGCACAGGTCCTGAGCCCAGAAGGGACCTTCATCAATTCCCAACATGTTCTCTGCTTTGAATGCAACCATCACTGGGGCATGGATTAAGGAACATGCTGCAAAGTGACTAATCCTCATAGACTAGATCAGCATTCAAAACATCTTAAAACACAGGATTATAAGGACAACTGATGTTTTCCCCTTGAGGCAGAGATAAGACAATTCAGAACTCACTGAAGCACCCTGACAGGATGTTTACCAAGAAAAATGCATTGTGCGGAGACAATCTTTCACATACCACTGTGGACATGTTTAAATTGTATAAGGGAGATTGGATTTGGAACCAAAAATTTGTGTCTACAAATAGCACTATAAAACCCACTAGTCACTGATACTAGATACATTTTTGTTGTTCATATTCCTCTAGCTGGTCTAAAAAAATCAAGACATTAATAACTAAATAATTAGCATCGAGCTAAGGAAAATCCCAAATATAAAAGCTTCCCTAAAGATGTTTACTGACGCTCCCTTGTTGCAATTGCCTCTGGCTATATTACAGCTGTTCTTTCTTTTGCAGAGTTTGAATTCCTGCAGGCTGAAAAATAGTGATGACAGAAAAACTTAAATGTAACAAATGTTGTATAAAAGGGGGCTAACTCTGTAATGGCCATTGCTTTGTTTCCACTGTGACTTGAAATGACAAATGAGAAAGAGGTTTAGGTTGGGGTTTAGTGAGAGATTTTTCACTTTAAAACCATAATTAGGATATTGAAAAGTCTAACAAAAGATGAAGATTCAAACAGCATGGAGTTGAACAGCAGTGAGCGGAGAGCACTCTGGGGCATGGCTGATGAATAGCAGTCCAAAGCAAAAGGATGGATTAGAAAGACCAATAGTTCTCTTCACACTAATTTCCCAAATTTTGGTATAGTATTTGGAATGAGGATTACTATTCATGAAACTCCTGCAGCTCTTTTTGAACTCTTATTGTCTTGGGTAAGAAACACCATAATTAAACAGAATATGAAAAACTTGGCATTATTCACATTACTTTTTAGTCCATAGCAGCATGTGTACCTATGGTGAAGTCCTTAAGAAATGGCAAAAGTGCTAAGCAATTGAGCATATATTTTAAACTTTTTTCTAAATTACTATAAGTCATTTTTTTCTACCTAAATTACTCTCATTTTGGAGGCAAGGAGAGAGGAAGACAGGTCACTGACATTGTGGACCAAATACTCCAAAACTGATCTTGTAAGTGTAATTGCAGATTGGAGATTTAGGGGGAGTAAGATCCACTCTGTAGCTGAATGGTGTCACCAGTCATTAGGTCTCAAGCTGTAAAATTTGCTAGCAACCCATGGAGTCAGCCTGTACAGTACCTCTGGACCGTGGTGACTGACCATGGTCTTCACATGTCCTTCCTTCAAATAAATAAATAAATAAATAAATAAATAAATAAATAAATAAATAAAACCCAAAACAATAGAGAGCCAAATCTGTATGAAGAAGAGACAAACTGTCAAACATGGCTGTAGTCTGGTCACTTTTATCTGGACCTTGATTTGGATCAGCTTTCTTAGGTCTTTGCTCCCAGGTTTGGATGGGTCCAGCAACCCAGGAGACTCTGGTAGCCTTGCTCTGGAGTATTCTGTGATGAAGGTAATCTGATTCAATATATCATGGGGATTTCTTCAAACAATATCTTTTTTTTTTAACAGAAGACACAGCCTCCTTTTAACCTCAAATATAATCACTGGAATTTCTAAAACCAAAATTATTTCAAATTTTTTTTATTACATTGACTTAAAGGAAAGAAAGATCAGACTAGAACATAGACCATTGAAAATGGACTGTTGCTCTTTTCTCCTGTAGCCTACTCAAGGGGTAGAATAAAAGGTTTCCCAGGACTGGAATGCAGCACTTTAAACTTTACTGCTATGAAGTATTTATTTCTAGACAAGATTACTGGTTCATTTACAAAATATTTTAACCACCAGAAATTTTTTATTTTTGCAGTTAAAAACATTTTACAAATGAATGTCCAAAGGCCACATTTAGAACTTCCCCTGCAATATTCACAACCATTGGATAACCACTTTGATTTAGATGCCAAAATAGAGATCTAGGAGCCAAGATTCATTCACTCAGATATTAATATCCATATTTCAGACTACAATTCCTATCTAAGCTTTATTTAGAATAGAAAAAAAATCTTAAAACCTTAGCCAAATCTGATTCATTTGGAATTTTCTTGCACTTAGTGTTATTAAGCGATGGATGATAACTGGAATGAGAAACCAAAGTGAAGACTGAGAAAATTACTGAGAGAAGTGTGAGAAATGAAGTATGAAGAAGAGAGTGAAAGGATGAAGACAAAAGAAACAAGATTAAATGGGATAAGGTCTGGGAGAAAAATTCTTTCTGGTCAGACCTACGGAAACTGATGGCCTAGTGTTTATAACTTTGTTTGTAGATTGTGTCTGAACTTCTGCCAACACCAGACATTTTAACCACAGTTGGTGTTTAGGAATGACTTACCTTTTTCCTCTGTAGAAGGAAAAGCATTTTGCCATACAGTTTGTGGAGCCTTTCATTGATTCAAGCTTTGGCTGAAGTTGACACCTGATAGCAGCAGAAATAAATTTCTGGGCTGTGGCCACAGCACAGAGAAATCAAAAGAATTAAAAAAAATATATATGCCTTCAGAAAGTCTGGCTTTCAACAGAGACTCATGCAAATATAAAGATTTTTTTTTAAGATTTTTTTTTTAAAGATTTGCTCGTGTAACTGGGATCCAGAAAAAAGAAGGGACATGTGAAAGAGTTTTTGGTGCATACCAGGAGCAAGCAGAAGCAACCGTCATGAGTGAAACAAGGAAATAAAAAGCTATGTTATGCAAAATGAATTTGAATGCAGGATTATTTTGACAGCCCCTTTGGACAGAAATAGTGAACCTCTGTAAATTGAAGATGAAAACACGAGCAGTTTAAGTACGTGTTTAGTGTAGGCATTGTTAGGTTGGTTATGCTAGCAATCATTGTCTTCCATAACAAATGAAAAATCTGACTCAGAGAGTGGGAAAAGCATCATGCCCCAGGATAGAGATGAGAGGCAATTGGGTAACTTCCCTTCAGGTTGTTTGTGGCAACTTTCTGAAGGGGTGCAGATGAAAATCACAAGCTCAGCCATAGTCACAGGTCTGAAAAAGCTCTCTTGAGTCATGTGGCATTTGGGATAGTGATCTTGGAGAGCACAGATATAAACATACTCACTGAGATGAGAACTACCAATGCATACTTCAACCTGTTTGTTTCAGGACACTGATTTTCTGCAACTGTAGGGAGCTCCTGTCCTAAACTGTGAGAGCCATCTCTTTCCTTAGACTTCAAGCCCCACAGGCCTTTGTCTCATTTTCAGCTCTTTAAATTATTTCCTTTTAAAATTATAGTGAACTTTAAATGGCAGGTGACCTTTTTTTCAATGGTGATGTAATTTGTTCCAATTTGAGCCATGCTGTAGTGCTTCTCCCAGTGTCCTGTCTCTTATGTTCAAACTGAGCATGATGTTTCAGAATTAGGAAGCTGAAGTAGACAGTGCAGACAAAGAAAATATGAAGCTATCATTGTTCCAAACACATCACTAAAACCATCCTGGAAAACAGCCCAGACTGTTCCAACTCTGCTTCTTCAGTCACTGGAAATGGAGACCAACAAAGGAAAAAAAAAATATGGGGGCTGTGCTCCTGGGCTGTGCATGACCATCATCTCCGTCATCACCCTCTGCCCTCTTCACTCACACAACGCCAGATGGAGGGCTCTCTGAGACCATCACCTGCTTTGACCCTTGCTTCCATCTCCCTCTGAGCACAATATAACAGCAGCCTGGCACAAAGTGCTTTTTCTAGATGCAGCAGTTTCACAGATGTATAAAGTACCTCAATTTTCTAAAAATAACCAAGGACAGGATATGCTGAGCTTGACTTCTTTCCCCCCCTGCACATCATTCAGTTGCCTAAGCAAAAATGAGTCTTAAAGCAATATCTTTGATACAGACACTTGGGTGGGGGGATTGGTTTTATTAATATATACCATATTCTTCTATTTGTTAAGAAGACCAGACTTTTTAATGTCCTGCTACATATCTGAAGCATCATGCACACATGCCTGACCAGTTTGCCTAAGTCTATACATCATGCTCTTTCACCACTTATGTAAACACAGTGAATTATTTCCCAGCCAGTTTTTGTTTGTCATATATTTAGTCTCCTAAATATATGACCCAGAACACTGAGAAATGTGAAGATGTGTTATAACCAACTGAAGAAATATCTCTGGGCTTGCTAAAAGTAAACTGTCAGGGATGCTAGACTAGCTATGCAGCATTACTTTTTTGTAGGAAGGCATTTTGTTACATTTGTGGCCACTCTCCGTGTACCTGGCACTTAGTAACAGCCAGCTGGGCTAACAAATGGCCATAGAAGAAAACCTTGGTATGCAATGCGGATGCTTTGCACTGCTTCAGCACCCACAAGGATGATGTCAGCAGTTAACTCCGGGGGTTTAAGTATTACCACAACCAGATAAGGAATTTTCCAGTGTTTCTGAATCTCTGTATAAGTGGTAAAACATGACTGGAAAGTAGACATCATACCTGGCTTCTGTAATACTTTTTAAAAATGTTTACCACTTGGCTATTGTTTCCAGCAAAAGGAGGTTAAATGATACAGTACCGTCTTTCCCAAACATACAGTAAATAAAAGTAAGGAGGCAAAAAATCCAAAAGAAAGTCATGAAGTAGTGCAAAGGCTGGAGAAGAAGTTTGAACAGTGGCCTAACAAAGTAGATTGGAATTTTGGAGAGGATCAGAGATGTTGATAGGAATTCTTTTAAATTGTATATACAAGCAAATACAGAAGGCCTACTTGAATCAAGAGGTCACTTGTTATAGCTCTATTTTGATAACAGCTGCGAAAGTTACATCAACAGATGATACAAATAATAAAAATAACAGTTTTTCTCCTTTCTATATATTGCACTGATCAGCCTTTTATGCCTTCATTTTACAACTACTATGTTTCCAGTTTACCTTCTTGGCAATCAAAACTGAAAAGGCACTTTATAACATCTGTATGCAATTTTTATAGACACTAGTGATTCATAAACTTTGATTTCAAAGACATTTCCTACAACTCTTCTTGCTCCACAGCACCACATGAGATTCCCCACAAAACTCCTTGATTTGTTTCCAGAGTTTATCTCACAATTTCTGTTGTCTTGGGAATGAAGTGGTTTTGTTATAGCTCAATCATTGGGAGCTATTAACTCAGCAAGTTCAAACAAATTCCTGAACCAGGAAAGGGTCCTTTAACCCTTTTTTGTTCAGAGCTTCTTTTGTTGTTTTTGCTAAATATTTCTGGATTTGGGGAAAAAAAATAACCAAAACCAGAGGTCAAATACAATAATAATTATAATAATATAGTTTTGACCTTATCTATATTGTTTCCATGATTGAAACAGACAAATAATATATAAAATATATACTAAGATGAGGTGGGAACAAGTGAGGAAAGATAGTTGTAGTGGGTTGGCATAAATTGGAACAAATGTTTTTCTAACAATAGCTGGAAAAGGTAAATATGCAAATAATAAAATATTGATCATGACAATGCTATTACAAAACTATGTCTTAAAATTCAGTCAGAGTTGAAGCCACATATCAGTAATTTAGAGCTTAAAGGCATTACAAAACTCTCTTCAACATCTCATGTAATTTTTATAACATCTGATAAAACCATTATGGAAACCCGAAAACCATGTGGCTTGTTTGGAATGACTGTTTTGCTGAAGTCAAATTGCAGACAGGAGCAAGTCTGATCTATGCTAAATGCAGTCATCCTTACTACCACATCAGGGTAATGGCTTGGAAGTGAAAAAATGTGGAGGGAACTTCTAGCAAGTAACATTGCTACAGGCTTGTAGTAGGATCTAGTTTGTGCTCATTGACTAAATACTTCTTGAAGAAATGGCAACACATAAAGAACAGGTCCAAAATGTATAATTCCTGCAATTGTTTGCTTTGGAAGACTTACAGGATAAGGAGAGATTGTGGATTCTGAGTTTTCATTGGAGTAGCTTCAGGCACTGCTGTAAATTTAGATGGAGTGTAATAAAAATATTTGAAAGCATGAGGAAAAGGAAACTGTTTTCTAAAGTCAACAGAGAGGTGGATTTATTTGGTGGGATAAGGCAAGATCAGGTACAATCATGTAGATATTTTTGTGATTACTGTTTTGAAAAAGATTTTTATGGTATTAAACAAGCATAACTCTGCTTTCAACCAGTTCTGGGGTCTCACAGTTCCAGTTATTCAAACAAAAACACCAAACCCAAGATCAGAACTGTTTAAATATTCCAGTGTATCCTACCTAAGTGAGTTAGGCTGAGAGCTAGCAAATTCATCTATATCTTTTCAAACCTTATCTTAAAGGTGCCTTTCAGCAAGTGAAAGGGGATCCAAAAGGTGGGAACAGGAGTGTTTTCAGGAGGAGAGTTCTGGGTTTAGCTGGTGTGATTCTTCTAGGACCTCTGTAACATTAGAGGTGAAGTTATTCCCTGGCATGCCTCCTGCTTGCTTATGAGGCTGGCCAAGAATTTGATGCACACTGACCACTTCCAGAGTGAATTGGTGGACTTAGTAGTGATAAGATTAGTCGGAAACTGGACCAGAAGAAAGGTGAGCTCTTTCAGAAAGAGCTCACCTACCTCAGGTACATGTTCAACACAGGGAATTTCCACTGACAAGAGAAAATATTACCAGTATAGATCTGGTTGACTTTGCAGTCATACTCAGACTCAAAGTCCTACAGGGCTACACTACTATACAGAAGGTCTATTTGCATGTTACCAAAATTATTACATGGTTTGAGATGAAAGAGGGAAGCAGGAATTTATTCCTTAACTGTATTGGGAACCTGTAGAAGTAAAAATACCTCTAACATGGTCTTAAAGTCATTTGAGTTGCATTTTGAAACTCAGTTCATATTTGATACAGAAGTGAAGGGATGCTGGAAATAAGAACACTAAAGAGTGAGCTGTCAGTCTCTGACATGAACAAATAGTAAACCCCTGAATAAAACTTCTTTGCCTGTAGCCTTCTTTTTAGCTACTTTTTACTTACTGTATCAGACAAAATTCCAGTAAAAATGAAACATATATTTTTGCAAAGTTCTTCATCATAAAAAAGTTCTGGTTTGTGGCAGGTCTACACCTTCACAGGCAGACCTGTAGGTTTGGAGAGACACATGTGCTTTGTCCAGTTGGCCTTGTATGAACAACATCTGCGAACACTGTCTTCTCATAGAGCAGGGAACTTATTGCTCAGAGGGATTTGATCCCCAAGGTTTTTGTATGTTCACAGTTCCTATTTCTGCTGTTAAGACAATAGAGAAGGGTGTTGCTGGAATACAGCCCACAGCAAAGAAATTGCTCAAACAGAGGATCTTGATGTTAATATTGTGTGTTACTGGAATTTCAGTTGGTAGTTGCCAACATCTTGGAACAGTTTAGTCTTCGCTATACTGTGGAAATTATTTTCAATGGGAACATCTGGAATACAAAGATGTTATATTGTTTAAACAAACATGGAATGATGAGAGAAGATATCACCTTGTTATATGGTATTACAGGGAGGTCTCCTGAAGGAATGTTACGGTGGAGATGGGGGTGAATGAATGGAATATGCATAACATGGAATATAATTATTGCCTTGCTATGCCATATCCTTCTTTTTACTATTTTGCCTTTATGTGGTTGCTGTTTTTCTGTTGCCCAGACACTACATAGCCTATATAAAAAAAAATAACCAAATTAGTTGTGCGGGTTAGTCTAAAAATCAAAGGGCAATTGCTTAAAAATCCTTGGAAGCCAATCCCCTGAGGAATCTACAGGTGATGCCCAGTTTCTGTGTTTGTGAAGGAACCTGCTGAGAAAAAGGACTGGTACTTCGGAGCAGAGAAATGAATGTGTTGTGGGATGTCTTTTTCTTGCTTCTTCGGTACAACAGTATTTCTAAATAAACCAGAATTGTTGCTTCATTTAGCTTGATGGCAAAACCACATATCCTTGGGACATAGTAAGGATTAAGATCCTGCTATTATTTTAAGTCTTGGACATCTCAGGATTGTGGCCTAGGGGAAAAAATACAGTCTTTGTTTCAGGGACCTTGGCTTCTTTAGCTATTATTTACACTGAGAAAGAGGAATTGTCTAATTGTTCATTTAAACTGTATAATTAGTTCAATTAAACAGCAGGATGGCTGGAGCACAGGACCTACACCCCTGGCTGTCTGAAGGCATTTGATACAGTATCAGAAAGACAAGCTCTATGTGGTCAAAAGATACTGGTTTGCAGCAGAGGGATTTCACTGGTGAAGTGGAATATTTACCTGTGAAGAGGCAAGAGACAGACAGGGGGTGTGTAGGGAGAAAAAAACTTTACTTGGAAGACCAGGAGAAATAAAATGACCCCCTGAAAAAAAAAAAAAAAGAAGAAAAAATTATATCTAGAGTTTCTGCTAGTAGAACAACGCAGTTTATAATGAGTTGTGCTACACCTTTCAGTACAGAACAGTTATGACTATTTGTCAAATCAACACATGAACCTAGAAAATTATTCACTTTCTCAGCTCTACAGCAAAGTGTATTCTGCAGGCTCGCGCTCGCTCCTGCACCAGACAGAGGTAAACCATATGAAATTGCTGGCCAAACATGGGCCGGAAAATAAAACAGCCCTTTTCAGGCCTTTTCCCATAGCCGTTTGGAGAAAGAAATGCCAGATTATGTCAGGTCCAGCAGGTTCATGGAAAGAAGAGTAGATCAGTCATATGGTTCTTCCATTCCGGTGCATGATTTTACAATCATTTCCTTGATGCAAGCTAGTTTTTAAGTTCCCAAGAAGAGCTCAGGGGAGAGTGTGTTATTTAAGCCTAGACATCTTTTTTCATCTGGGTTTCCTGTCACAATGCCAGTGTCTGTGTGTGCAAAGTTCTGGCAGTCTGAAATACTTTGATATATTTTTTCCCAGGCTTCAAAAGGAAAGGTAAACAATGGGCTTTCGACTCCAGGGCAAGCATCAGTATCCAAGAGTTTACGAGGTAGATCGTCTTCTTTATGTTTCTGGCATCACTTGAAGTATTTTGCTGTGTAGAAGGGATGTATGGAAGAAAAAGAAACTCATTTAGTGGTTTTTGAGGTTGCAGATTTGATGCCTTGAGGTAATTTTTGGTCCACACAGGTTTTTGACTCTTGTTACAGGTAAAACAGAGAACAACTGTGCATCAAAGACTTAAAAATCTATTTAAAACCAAAAAGTAAAGTCTAATTTTTATTAGATCCTTGGAAGATATTTGGATTTCTTTGACAGTTCAAACAATATCTAATTTTTTTCTTTAAAAAAAACCAAAAAACCCCTAAACTGTAGATGTTTTATAGTGCTTTGGATATTTATTTTAATTGTTTTAAACACTAACAGGGCAGTCATGAGGTCAATATGCACATACCGTGCTTATTTTGTGTTATAATACTGTTATATAACCTAGCAAACATAATTGTTTATTGACACTTCTAATGAGTAATCCAATAGTCTTTGGATAGGAGATGATATTTAGCAATTGAGACTGAAAGGAAATAAATATAAAAAGGAATGAGATGTCCTTAAGGATCTTTTCCAACCTAAATGACTCTATGATTTTATTGATAGAATTGCAATTTAGCACAAAGTGAGAAACAAAACTCTCAGAAAAATGTCATGAAGCAAAACCAGGAAATAGTCTAATAAAATATCATGGAGAACTGATAGGCCAGGGAATACATGATGCTTTTTTTTTTTTTTAATTTGGAGTTCATTATTTGATTTACTGAAAATTGGGAGGAACAGGCAGTTCTATTCAAATTGATCCATTACACTTTTCAGCGTAATAGCCCACCAAGCCAATACAATTGCTATAAGTAGCTGCTATATATATGGGATCTTTCTTCTTTCCATTTTTGTTATACTGAATGTGAAATTGAAGTTATTTAAATATAAATATAATATAAATCCAGTGCAGTCTGGAAAAACAGACTGGGTGAGCATATAGCAATTTGAATTTTCTCCTTTACATTTGTCTCAGCTTGGGGAGTGGAAATCTGGTTTGTAATAAAATCTTAAGTAAGGTAGACTTGGTACTAAGAAGACTTTTGGAGATGGGACAGAAGTCATAGCAAATAATGAGTGTATTCATCAAAGCAACAGATTAAGGTAGTAGAAAAACCTCTGCTAATAGAAAATCTTTTGCTTTTCCCTTTTTCTTTATCTTTTTTTTTCCTTTTCCCTTTTCTCCAAGCGTGTAGTTTCCACAAAAACATTATCCCTCTAGAAAATGTTTGTCAGATTTTGGAATTGCATTCAAGAAAAATACTAGTGACTTTAGCATGCTGTATCTGAATACCCGTAAAGTTTCACTCTGCTTCTACCAGATACTGTCATCACGTGCTGCAATGCTCAGTCCTCCCTTGGTTGTCCAACTCACATTACAAATTTCATGTATCCCTTAGACTTATGTTCTTAGAAACAGGGTATAAATGGTCTAAAAAGATAGACTTTATATGGGTATTTATAGTTACTGGAAATATTGAAATTTTCTTATTTACAATATTTTCACATTCCATTTGCATAATTTTTTGAAGTGGAAGATACTGCCCAGAAAATCATTTGTGGCATCAGGGATCTTAAGCATCTCTGGCTGGATTAAGCCCCTCTTTGCCCCAGGCTACTAACTTCTTTCATTCCCTTGGCTTATATAGCCAGGGAGCTCTTGTATTTCACTTGAGATGACTGTATAATACATTTCATTACAATTATATTTCCATGCTCATTTAATTTAGTGCCAAGCAAAGAAAAATGCTGACATTCAGTTTGCTGATCTTTTCACTTGTTTTCTTGAGTATTTAGGTAGAACCTCCACCTCAGAACACGCATTCAGGCAAGGTGAACTGCAGCTAATGCCAAAGTCCTCAGTCCTATCATCAACTCTATTTGCAGACATGTTTGCATGTGTAAAAATAAAGTCTCAGTGCTGTCAAAATGTGTAAGACTGACAGCGTCAACTCTGAAAGACTGTGAGGAATCTGACAGGGCAGAAAAAATATTTTACTGCTCCCCGAAGGTGCTGCGGCATCTGATTTGTTACACAAAGTTTGGGGTGTGATAGTTAAGAACCTTCCTAAATTAAACTACCTATTCGTGGGGCCACTAGGATGTGTGGAGTGGGTTTTCTTGGTATGCAGCTCACTGAAGAAAATGTATCTCTTCTGCTCAAAATCTTGTGCCTACAAAATTTCTTGTGTCAGTTTTAAGTGCAAAAGGAGTCTCCTGAGATTCTGAGTTTGGAAATATTTGTGGAGATGTATAGATGTTTTCACACAGCTTTATCTTAGCACTGTAAAATTCTCATGATTTCTCCTGAGTGCTCTGTAACTGTATAAAACCCTGAAACAGTTGAGAAGGATCTGCTGTTGTAATGGGGGATTTCAGACTACATCTTTTCTAAAATAAATACATAAATAAATATACAAATGTAGTGGATCTGTAAGACATTTTCCTTGGCTAACTATAGCATAGTGAGACTGTCAGTCAATAACCTGAGGGGTTTTCAGCCTTTTGGGGGGATTCTTTCCTTCAAAGGACTTTTTAGTACCTCTTAAGCAACCATCTCTCAAGCTTTTATTTTACTGTCTGGTTCCACTATTACTGAAAAAAAGAGTTTAAACATCAGTTAAAGCCTCTTATGCTTGTCTCTCCACAAGATTTATGCATCAAAGAGCACTCTGCTCCAGGGGTAAAGGTCACTTTCACAGATACATTTCCCCATATATCTCCAACTGTTCCTACTGTTCAGAAAGCAGTGGGTTCCCTCATACCAGCTCCACTTTCATGACTATGTTCCAAAAAAAAAAAAAAAAAGTAAAAAAGGAATCGTTTTGAAGAGAAGCTCACTCCATTTGAGTTTTTTTAAATATTTTATCAATAAATGACAGTACTGCTTTTTCTTCAGCTTTTGGTATTTGTTTTGAAACGCATTCTGTGCTACTCTAATGGCTTTTGCCATTTCAGGAACCCAGTGCTGTAGACACTGAATGAACCTTGATGCCTATGTAGTTGAGACTTTACCTTCTCTGGACACCAAGTCAAGGAGGAGACAGAAGAGAGAAATGTGGTCTGGGAGCAGCCAGCTAACCTCTATCTTCACAGTGTCAGCAGAAACACTGGAAGAGAAAATGCCAAAATTGTTGTAGAAAGTGAGGTGGGAGCTAAAGAAGAGGAAAAAGCAGATCAGGGGGTAAAGAAATTACCAAGTAAGGCTGAGTGGGGCTTGCAGAAGGTAGATTAAGAATGGAAGAAATTACTATTTTTGCTGTCAAACCTAAAATTATCAATCATTTGATTAGTTCAAGCTGAAACATAAGTTATTTGTATTCAAAAATGCTACTATGTCCATTTTCATAGTCAAGTCTTATGGACACAAGAGCTTAGAGAAATCAGACTTGCTGACTCTTCAAATGTATAGAGATCCCTAGTTCTTCACTTGGAATAATTTAAATCAGCGTGAAAAAATCTGACCTCTCTTTTTTTTTTACATACCTACATCCATACTACTGCTCTGTGAAAATGAGGCTATAAAAGTCACTATTTTAATCCTTCACTGTTCAACCTGCCATTTACTTACATTTCTAAGAAGTATGTCCTCAGAATGACCCCACTATGTACCTAGCAGAGGGCTTTTCAACTTGCTCGACTTCACCAACCGTATCTCTTCATGTCCTGTCTTCTAGACTTATCACCTCTTTCATTGGACATTCCAGAAGATCTTGACAAGAATTGCATATATTTGACTATAAAAATAAAAGATGTGCAAAATTTTATTAGTATGTTTATTAGTCCCCAACTAGTCACCAAAAAATCGGTCAACAAAAACAAACAGCAATCTGTCGGCCCTTCAATAACTCTCATGAGTCTATTTCTGTCCAAAATGTTACTCTTTGTGAAGATACAAGTTTGCCTTCAGCCAAATATCAAACTTCTTTCTATTTTGTTTGGTTCGTGTTTTTTGTTTTGTTGTTTGTTTCTTGGGATGTTTAGGGATTTTTATTTTTTTTGTAACAAAAGTTTTCCAGACATCTTTATTTCTTTGTTAAATGGGCAAATAGCAAAGCCAAAACAATTCTGGTATAATTTTGTCCTCTCCATTTCAATGACCTCATTAGAAGACATTGTTTCTTCCATTTTCCATGTGCAGGTTAGCTTGACAGCCTGCAGATATACATGTACAATTGCAGATATGCATATACGATATATTTCCTCTCTATTTTAAAGACATGGTTTCATTTTTCCCTCCTTTTATTGACAGACTTGTCATTGATTCCAATGTTCATAAAAGCAATGATGACAGATACATGTCTGTAACTGAACAACTCACAGTGGAGTTCACTTCTTCTAGTAAGTGTTTTTTTTCTGCTTTTTCCTACTTACTTTGTTTCCCTTCCTCCAGAGCCAGTGTATTTAGGGATTTATAAATTTTCACTGAACAATGTCAAAAATATAGAATTTTGCTGAGCAGCAAAATTTCTTATTGGTTGTTTCTTCCCTGCTGCATAGGTTCACATTTCCTTGACTTTGCTGAAATTAAAAAGTTTGATTCTAACGCATCTCATATTACTTTTATTTAATTTTATTTTTTTTTGCAAGGGAGGATAAGACTTCTTGGGATCTCTTAAGAGCTCATAGTTATCGCTGTCATCAGACTATGTAGTATGCTAACAGTGCCACAATAACCAACTCTCTGTTTTCTGTGGATCATCGTCACAATGCTTGCAGAAAATGTTTACTTAGTTCTGTGAAACACAAAATTGCAAAAACTACCAGGGAAAGATGGTTACGGAAACAGCAATCACAACATTAGAATGGGGAGGCTTTTGATAACAAAACTGGACCTTTCTAAACCAAAATGTGAGTTGGCAGCTGTGAGGCAGTTTGTAGAAGAACTGAGGCTTTAAGCAGGACTTGGAGAGAAGTTCAGGTGCTTTTCCAGGGATTTGAGTCAAGTATGTCATCTGGAGTGGTCTCACCTGTCAGCACAGACAGTTCAGGGAAATACCAAGCCCTCTCTCTTTGTCCCTGTTTTTCAATGTAGAGCAATCCCAATTTAACACATAAAACCTCCTGTTCTCTCCACCCACCCATCCCCCTTTCCTTTCCCCTGTTTTATTTGTCTAGCAGTTGCCAGCAGGGATCAGACAGTAGGAACAGTGCAGTCAGCACCTTTTTCAGGGGCACAAGCACCACACCAGTATTTATTGGCTTTAGTCACTGCAAGCAAGAGCACTACGTCCAAAAAAGAGCCTCTCTTGCAGGGTAGCGATGCCTTGCCACCAGCTCAGTCAGCCGGCTCCAACTGCAGCGTTAAGCTTTGTTTCATGCCCCTCGGGCTGACAAAATCCTGCCTCTCCTGGAATGCTAACCATCCTTTCGGGGTTGGATGCCTCTGTTTCATTCGATAATACATCAGAGAGCTCTCGCTGGACTGGAAGTGACCATTTCACCTAGCCTGGGATGGGGATAAAGAGGAGCTCTGGTTTAAAAGGCTGGCCGAGAGTCCTATTTATCAAGTGTATCTCTATCCATCTTCTGGGTGGAAAACGGTAGCTGAAGTGCTTCCCCTGCCGACACACACTTTATAAAGCTGGGAGGGGGGGGGTGTCGGGCAGGGGGGTTAGTGAGAACGGGAGGTGTGGGGGCTGCTTTTGTGGGACAGCCTGCAGTGACACGGCAACCCAGACATATGGTGTCATTACTCAGCCGACACAAATTTGACATTTGGTGAATTTATTATATTTTGGTTTGCTCCTGGTGCCTGAAAGGCTTTGCAACTGTCTCTTCATAGAGCCTGTCACAGATGTTGATGTATTTTCCTCCTCCACAGCCAGGTTTTACTGTGGAAACTGATACAACTTCACGATAGAATTTCTGGATGAATTATTCACGCATTGCATGCTTTCTGCACATAGGGGGTTGGAAGAAATCCATCCTATTCAATAAATGGCCTCTTTAATCCTCTTTAACAGAGAATTTTCTCTGAATTTAAACCATTTCTATTATCACTTTTGTGATCCTAATATTTTGGATAACATATTTATAGTTAATAGCTTTGTTAAATTTTTCACTATATGTCACCTTAACATGCAATTACATTCTTCAGACACAGTGATGAAACTGATACATTGAAGAGACAATAAACCATATGGCCCAGACTCTCATCATCTTAACTTTTGATAGTCCTTTTTTTTTTTTTTTTAAATCCTGCAGATCATTCCATGGCTGGTGATTTATAGGGTAATTCCTGAAATATCTCAATATTTGTTGTTGTAGACAGAATGGGCTGCTACTAATGCCAGTACCATCTGTGGAGATGATTTTTTAATTGAAAAGAATTTTCAGTCTTGAGAGTAGAGAGTTGGATGAACCTATTGCTGCCCCCTGAGAGAAGATTAATGAAATGAAAACATATCATACCCCTTTAATACCTGGAGAAGTAATAAGGATGCATCAAGTGACAATATAAAGCATGGTGCGTGGGGGTAAATTGCTTTAACATAACAGGCAAAGTCCATCCAAGAATTAAAAAATGTATTTGAAGCTTTAAAAACTATTGAGGTATTAGTCCTGATTTCATTTTCTTTCTGACTTCTCATTCCAGAAGCAGAGTTCCAATTCAGATTCCCTTGTCCTTGACCCTGTATGCAATAATTCATATTCCCAAAATAATCCTGGTTAATTTAATGTTAAACAGTTATATGCCTATAGTAAAGTTTTTTAATCAAATAATCGCATGAATATTAACTTTATCCCACACAAGTGATATTGCTTTTGAAAGACAGAACCAAGTAGAATTTGGTAAACTAATATTCACTACCTAAAACACAAGGGTTACAGCTTTGTTTTAGTATAAAGCTTACACTGCCTTGACAAGAACTGGTAATTTAAAGCCTGATACATTTTTCCTTAGATTACTATGTTATAATATAATATACAGTAATGATAAAGCAAATGAAGTAATAATAAAGTAATAACACAATAAATAATAGTAATGAAGTCTATAATACTAATACAGACTACATTGCTGAGTCACCAGTTGTTAAATTGGAATTTATATTCATATTTGGAAAATTGCCTTTCTCCATAAAGTTTCATGTATTAAGATCTCAGCCTTGAACCCGCATGGTAGTATTCAAATATAGAAAATATTGAAACTACCTGGCCTTCACCCCAGTGTTTTGTAGAAGGATTACTAATAAGTATTTAAGGTATTATTAATAAGAATTTTCCAGAATGTTTCAATTTATACAATAACTTTAAATTAAACACAGGAAGGGCACTTTTTATGGCTTTAGTAAAAGACTTGCCAATTTTCTTTCTTATTTTTTTCCCCAAAACAATTGCAAATTCTCAATAAAATTACTCTATTTAGGAAAAATACTTTAATTGACAAAATTTTGTCATTACTACATCATGATTCTGTGAAATGAGAAACAGTACTGCAAAATATCTTTTGATAATTTGAAAAAAAACACTTTTCTTTTTTCAGCATGTAGTTTTCTTTTAAGCAAAGCAGGAGATTTTCTTCCAAATATGAATCAGTCTGAGTTGGACAGACTTCCCAGTCTGAACCCCAAACTCCAGTTTCTCCTGGTCCAACCAAGTCAGAAAACAAGATACAACATTCCAGCAAATTTATGCTGTTTGAAATTATAAATATCTCATTGATTACTCTGATGTGCCACTGGATTTGCATCACCTTACAATGATTCGTAGTCCCAAAGTCCGTATTTTCTAGAGTGGATAATTGTCCATTTCCACTTGATGCCAATTATGTTGCCCTCATGTATCACTGTACTGGCACATTGAAGATTAGCTTTTCTTAGTTGCTGCTCAGGAAATGCCATCAAGGTAGACTCTGTGAGCAGTTTCAGTACAAGGCTGATGGAACAGTAGTCAGGAACTGCTGTTAAAAGGACAGCCACAGTGATCCACTGTCATACATCTTTGCTTTATCTGACAAGAAAGCTCTCCCTCTCTTTTACAGGCTGTCTGCATATGTGCCATGGGTAAAAAGAGCAATGAACCAGAGGGCCAGTGCCAGACCCTACGCTTGAAAGTCTCTTCAAGCCTGTAACCTTTCCCCTCCTTCAAGTCCCTCCTGAAAACTCTCCTCTCACTAACGTGTGTATTAAATTACAGGGAGATAATAGTTGGGCAGGTTGAGAGCTATCTAGGAACGATGTGCATCCAGGCTGTTCAGCTGGAAGATCACAGCAGCAGTGCTATGCATCAGTTCCCTCTTCAGTGCATACCCCAAACATGTGAAGGTTTTTTAGGGCTCTGAGTTGAGCCTCTGTCATTCAGTCATGCCTCCAGATAAGAGCAAGACCAGCCCTCAAGAGCTGGGAAGCCCTGCACTGTGATATTACTGTAACAGCCCATTCCCACCCCTGCTTTCTCTGTCCCCTTCAACCCACCATCCTGTTACTACAGATTGAACCAAAGAATGACATTTCCCTGTAGCTTCTAGCACAGTGGGGCCAAACCTCCCTGAAAGCACTTCATCAGTACAGATCAGGCAAACACCTATGAAAGCAGAGCTAATTACAAGTTCCAAAGGTGTGATCTTTTCCTATGTTTTCCCACTTGCATGATTCTCAGCATTTAATATTTTTCAATGCTTTAGTGAATTACCTGCAGTCCACAGCCACTGGAAGCAATTCAGCTTCTATTGCCATCACTATGGTAATACATAAAGATTCAAACAAGGATGGAAGGAATAGTAGGAACAATCCATGGAAAAAACCCTTTTGTCCTCCACAGATGTTGAGTAACAGTTTAAATCATCAACAAAAATACTTTAGAAGGTATGAAGTTTTGCTGCTAACAAATATTTCAGCCTTCAGCCCTCTATGCAGATCACCGTTAAAAGCCTGCAGGTTTAATGTTCTGCAATCTGATTCTACCGCAATTTTTTTGTGCTTGAAATAGCAATTATTGCAACTACTGCCGTAAATAAAATTTTGTGAACGCAAAAAGAAATGCAGGTGACAGGCCTTTAAAACCTAATATTCATTGCTAACCATTCTGCTGGAAAGCATGACTCTAAATTTACTTAATTTCCCTGATTTTTAAGGGAGAGCAGTGAGGGGAAAGGAAGAGGGAAGGAACTGGAAATTATTCCAGGGAATTACTCAATTTTACTGAGTTGTTGTTGTGTGTTTTACTTAACAAGCCAGCTCAAAACTTATAGGTGGCCCGGGAATGTATGATGTGATACAATGGGAAACTGTTCAAATTCAACACAGCTGAAGGATAGTCTGTTACTTGGCAGGTATTTTGGCACTTAAAAATACTTTTCTCCCTGTCTTTTTCTTATGCAACATTTAATCTCATTGTAACTTTTGTTCCCCACTTTATTCTACTTGTCATTGCCACCTTGCCATTTGTGGTTTTACAGACTGTATTAGACTGTATTTTAAGTATGATGTTTACATATGGAACTTTGGAAGCAATTTTTTTTTTTTAATGTGCATGAGGGTAAGGAGGCTTTAAAACCTTCCATTCACCTTAGAGAATTTACTTTATTTTTATGACTAATATATATGCACAGGAGCAGATGGACAGAATAACAAACATATCTGGTAATAAATATTGGCAGGTTTGCTATTCAGAGTAGTGGAGAATATAAATTTCTTGGCATGTTTTTTTTATATGATAAAGAATTTGGAAGGCAGACCCTTAAAATGCTTTCACTTTAAGGAGAAAAGGAAGAAAAGGTAAAACTTGCAGAAGGGGTAGTCACTGACATATATCCAAGAGCATTCACAAATAGTATGTTGAGAAAATAAACTAACCTGGCTTTGTTAGTATTCAGCATACACTTTATGTCCCCCATTATCCAAAGGCAGATGTGTGGTTTAATAATCTTTAAGTGTATAAGCAGAATATTTGAACTTGAAATCTTGCCAGAAACTTACCTCACACCTCTGTTATTCCAGTAGCTTCTTTTAGGGTTTGGTGTTTTGGAGTGGGTTTTTTTGTTGTGTATTTTTTTTTCTTTTGAGGCAGTGGGAGCAATAAAGGTCTTCAATTTTTCAGCATCTCTACTTTGAAATTCATGTCCCTGTCATCCTCAGTTTCTACATCAGTCTCTAGCCAGTCCTGTGTTTTGCTTTTGTTTGGTTTCTTTCTGACTGAAAACAGAACCAAGTTGATCCCATTAAAGAAATTTAGGGAACCTTTAAACCTTTAAAGACTGTCTAAGCCAGCTCCTTGGATCTCTTGCTAACTTCTGATCCCAGAGGAAATGAGCTGAAACAAACAGGATTATTAATATAGGTTTTGATGTTTTTTCTTAAGTCCATACTACCAACTTTACCACAGACGTCTTTGTTGGTTCACTGCAAATACAGGTCTGTGGAATGGAAAGGGCAGTATCTCTGGAGAGAAGAAAGAGGAATAGCTGTTCAATTTTACTGGTTATGGTTTTTATGTGTGGCTGGTCAGTTCTGCCTGGCCTACTCACAGCATTTTTAAATGGCTTAACTCAGGTATTTCTAAGGTTTTCAGCTATATGAAAGTCAAACTCACTTTTTTAGTGTTTAGATACCAGCACACAGAGCTGATGGCTGTTGGCACGGTCTTATTTTTGATACTCAGTCTTGTGATCAGCAATGAATAAGCTGAAGGGTGATGCTTTTTACAAATCTGCTAGAGAGGCAGATGTTACCCTGAGTGTTAGCAGAGTGAGGTGATTCAGGAAGCACCTAAAGGTCACTGAAAAGTTTTGGCAGTGGTTTCAATGGCTTTTCTTTAGGAATTCAGCAGCCTCTATGAAGGCAGGGACTGTTTAAAAATAACAGCTATTTCCTTAAGGGTTCTCACAACATGAGCCAAGCTTTCTGGTCTCTGACTCAGAGCATGCATACATACAGCAACATTTTTCCTTTTAAATGTTAAAATCCGCAGGAGTAAAACACATCTATTTATGATTGTATGATGCACTTCAGAGTGATCTGGGATTTATTTTAGGAAGAGGAGGCCATTCTGTAGCAACCACTGTGCCCAGTGAGATCTTTTCAGTAGCATTGGAGAGCCAACAGTGAGTATGACAAAGCATAAAGTAATAAAGGGGGAACTCTACTTATTTTATGTAGGAAATTATAACTTTTGACTCTCAGAGCAGCCTTATGTGCAACAGTTCTTTCTCTAAAGAAAACAATTTTCTCTGTTATATACTTTGCGTGATGCTTTTTTCCTTATTCAGTCACAGTCTTCACATCTCACAGATAAAAAAAATGTCAAAAATACTTCTTTTAAAACACAGAAACCTTGTTTTGTGGTTAAAATACTGTAAAGAAGCTTTGCAAAAACTTTTGTGGATAAATACCACTGTATAACCTAGAAATAGGCACAAAGTCAAATCCCTAGATTTCAGTACTCTCAAATTTAGAAAGCTTGACTCTGAGCAGAAACTTTTCTTGTGCTCAAAACACATTTACCTAAGCGTGATCAGAATTAAAATTAGTTTATCTCAACAAAAATTATTAAAAAAAGAACTCTGTGCGAAACAAGTAACCACGGTGTGAAGCAGGAAATAAATTAAAATACAAGTTTTTGAGTCCTGAGGACATATCTTCTCTGTCCCAGCACCTATAGCAGTCAAAACTTGGATCTTCCATGCACCAGTTAAGTTATTATTGTTTAAGTATGTTAAAAGATGCCATCATGCAATACTTGCAAATTGCTGTCCAACTGTGCTCCACTCTGTGCTAGTGCCGCCACAGGTGGGGAAAACACACTAGAAGTCTGAGTAGGCCAAGGACGAAATGTCTGTATTTCTAGAAGGGAAGCATGGTAAAAATTTGTAACTCTTATCTTCACTATTGTCATCTCCAGCTGCACTGCAGAGGGAACCTGGAAAAGGATGTTTGGTCATCCCATCACTTTTTTTTCGCTAGATTTGGAGGTGTTAGTTTTGCGGTTAGACTTGATGATCCTAAAGTTCTTTTCCAACCTAAATGATTCTGTGATTCTATCAGGTGCAAGAAATTACATAGACACTTTTATTTTGGATTAATACAGACTTACTTCTTATATCTTGGTCACATAAAAGAACAAGGTCAGTGACAGTGCAGCCTTTTGTAGATTATTTTATAAGTACCACAATTATTAGGTTGCCTGTGCACTTCAAATTTTTGCTGGCCATTTCCTTAGGAATATGGTCTGGTCTAGTGGTATGTTCCTCATGTAGCAAAGAGTTGTAGCTGTATGCTTGCATTTATCCCAGTCTACCTGTGTCTACACTCAAATGTGATACCAGCATGGATATCAGCAAGACATTCGTAGCACAGAAAAAACCTAAGATACTGAAAACCATATATTATGCCACCATTACCTTTCCTGTCCTAGTCCTGGCCATACACACTAGTGGAGAGGTCAGGTTGCTGTGTATGAGGACAGCTGGCCTGCCATCACCTTCTGTGCAAGAAGACTTAAAAAAATAGTGAAACAAAAGAACTGGCTTGCTGCAAGTATAATGTTTTCCTTCCTAATAACCAAAATGGGTCCATTGGTGAGCAAATACCACTGCATTCCACAAACGATACATTACCAGATGTCCACATGAGTCTGTTTCCATTTCTAACTCACTATGCGTACTGGTACCACTGGTGTCCTCTGGTTACTGTTCAATGAAGTAATTGCTTTGCTGGAAAAGTGCATGCATGTGCTCAGCCATTTCACCATGATTCTCCCCAGCTGTACCTGTCAAGCCATGATGAACAGAAAGAATCTGCTGAGAAGCATGTATCCATGTGAATCTGTCCTTCTCTAGTTATTTGGTCACTGGCCTAATCCTACTGGCAGATCAAGTTTACTGTAAACTGTCTTTCTGTTACATTCAAACTGCACAAATAAATGTTTTAAAGGACAAGCAAAAGGGATACTGATTGACACTCCATAGACAGTCAGATGAAACAGATTTTGGAATGTCAAGCAGATATCATATTCCTGCTTTGTAACAAGAAGCTGTTCCTGTCCATAGAGTAGTGATGTAAATCAGCTGCAGTGCTGGGATCTTTCCACGATGCAGGTACAGAGTTAGAGCTCTGTTTGCCAAGTGCTGATTTAGCACATCATAAAAATAGAGCTTTTTAAGATGCCCAGGCAACCTAATAATTGCCCTTCAGTCTCCAGAATAAGGGTAGCTGAGAAAGAAGGTTGTAACAGATCAATTAGTGAACATTTTTCGCCTAAAAGCCTCCTCAGAATATATCATCACACACTTTAAAACTTAGAAAAAGTAGTATTGTTTTTCTGACTGCACCTTTTACAAGTGATCAAGGAGATACAGAAATGCAGAGAGACTTTTTACAAGGGTATGTAGGGATAGGACAAGGGTTAATGGCTTCAAACTGGCAGAGAGTAGGTTTAGATGAGATATTAGGAAGAAATTCTTTACTGTGAGTAAATGATGAGGCACAGGCACAGGTTGCCCAGAGCAGCTGTGGATGCTCCATCCCTGGAAGTGTTCAAGGCCCGGCTGGAGGGGACTCTGAGCAACCTCATCTATTGGAAGGTTGCCCATGGCAACAGGTTGGCACTAGATGGTCTTTAAGGTCTCTTCCAATGTAAACTATTTGATAACGAGGTTGATTCTGTGATATGAAGAAGGACATGTCCAACTATAGAAATACAATAAGCAACCAAAGGAAATGGTTTCATGCTGTTCCCTTGAATAGCATCTTATTACTCAGTTGAGATACAAAACCTCATAACCAATAAATTATTACTTTTCTGAGGACCTGTAAATGAAAGTCTCTCTTTTGCAGAAAATTGAAAATGGATGATACAAGCTTTTGACATATGTTTCAGTGTGTGACAAAAGAAGAAAGAGCTACCTAATATTAGAAAAAGTAGAAAAACACAGTCTCTGTGTACTGGAAGAAACATTTAGTCACAGTTTTCAACTGAATGAATAGCAGTTATCATTATTTAAACTACCGTTACTTAAAGTAAGGATACCCTTAATGCATAAATAATCAATTACTAATGAGTGAAAACTGATAATCAGATTAATCAACTCCTTCCCCATTCAAAATCAATTAGGCTGGTGTTTTAATTTGCTATGCTGTTGCCATTTTTTTTCCTTCTTACAGCCCTTTTTGCAGTGCTCTCTTCCTTGATATGATGATTATTTGAGACTTTCAACCCTTATTTAAAATAAACAGTGCCTTTCTGGTTTTGAAGACTCTCTCAGAGATGTACTCCAAGCATGTATCTAAGAAACCAGGAACAAACAGATGAAGGAATCTTCAGTTATTCATTTACAAATCTCTTGGGATTTTGCATCATAAATTTTGAACTTTTTCCACTGAAGCCAGGATTTTTAAACACTTTGGAGTTGAGAATTTTCTTATAAGTACTTCCGAAACAAAACTAGACAGTCTAATATACCAACCACTAGGCTAGTCTTGTTTAGGTAATGGTAACATTGTGCAGTTGATCTTGAAAAACCTTGTGCTGGTTTCAGAGGGCTTTATGTCACCTGAGAATTGTATCTTCCAAAGGCCTTCAATGCTCCTAGGATTTAAAGGTGGTAATAGGAGGTGGGTTTTGGTTCAGATGTAGTGTATGTGAGAGTCAAGACAGATGGAAAGTGAGACCAGGCAGAGTGTGAATTACAGAATCATAGAATATTCTGAGTTGGAAGGGATGCACAAGGATAGTCAAAGTCCAACTCACGGCCCTGCACAGGACAGTCCTGAGGATGACACCATGTAGTTTTTTGGATTTGGTATAATAGTTACACAACTTGATGGGAGCTCTGTTTCCAAACAACATTTCTGTGTTGTTGACATGTTACAAGGACTGACAGAAGCCTGTTCAAGTCTCTTCAAACAGGGCTGAAGCAAAAGAGAAAGATGACACACACACAACATGCTGCAGAAGCAATACAGCAGACATGATATCAGTGAGACATATCTGAAATACATGGCAATCAGCAAATCAGACTTGTGGAAATACACAGATAACATTTGATATCTTGACAGTAGGTGGGTGCAAAAGCCTCTTATCTTTAACTTATTAAGTGCAGTGTTTCGCTAATAATTCTGCTGGACCCCACAAGGAAAGGGAAATGTGAATTCACATTCTTCACACTAAACTGATAAAAATATAGGGGTCCTTGCACATTGCAAGGAAAATAAGGAGACAGTGTGTAGCTGGATCTTTTCTTCTGCAAGTGGTGAGGGATCAACTGCTGAGAAGAGCTGAGCTGATGCAGTCAGCTAGAATTGATTTTTAGCAATGGTTTCTGTCAGCTGACATGAGCTCTGACGCCATGCTATGTGTTTACTTATCGCTGCTCCAGCTGTTGGATGCAAGGGTAACTGCAGAATATGCAACAACAAAAATCAAGGCCCAAGTCAGTATCTCTAGCTGAAAACTGCAATTTAAGAGGGCTTCAGTAGAATCTTTTTTATTCTCTCCATCTGAGGTCACTGTGCCAGCTCTTTCCCCCAGCAGAGGCTCTGCTCTGCCATATTTTCCACCACATACTAACAGCACAAAGGCAATTAGCACTGTGGAAGAAAACTCCCGTACTGCTTGTAGATATCTGTTTTGCTGGCTCTCTATTGCTAGATGACCTGCTGTGTTGGATCCCATGCTATGCCAAGAGTGTAAAAGCTTACTGGGAACAAGAATCACAACCTTTAGGAGCAAGAACCTTCAACTGGCATCACAGACTCCTACAATTTGGGTGCACATTACTTCCATGACCATTACTAATTCTTTGCCACTTCTAGTGACACAAGTCAACCTTTTACTTGGCTTCCTCTCTCTCTTTCAGATATTTCTTCGCCTGGTCTGTAACTTTGTTTTTCTATGTTTTCCATCTTATATCCAGAAAATATGTATAATTTCAACAGATATGCTAAGTACTCTATTTTTTTTACCTGCCATGACTTCAAGACCAGAAACACAGCAATTCAGATCTGTCTTAACTACCACTGGATATGGTAGTTAAGACACAGCTTTTTGCAAAGAACAGTAATATAGTCTAATTTAAACCTGCAAGCACTCATTTATGTACTGGAAAAAATTTCAAAGTGATATTTCATTGTTTCATTTTTTTATCTCTTAATTCAAGTGCCCAAATTGCTCTGGACAACTGTCTGCTCTGTAAGGAGAGGAGCATTTTTTTCAGAGTAGCTTCACATTTGCTTAGACAGGAAAGATATCCTCTGATTTGCACAGTAGCACTCCATCCTGATGGGATTCAGGACTGTTATGTTGATCCCACTTTGTCAATGAAGCTGGCATCTTCTCATCCAGTTGGACTCCCCTGGAACCAGCATCATACATTTCTTTTCTTGCCCCATTTCCACACCACAGCCAATGTTAATTTGTTTCCATTCTCCTCTGCTTTGTTCCTTCCACTCCTACCATTCTAGCAGTGTTGGAATGGAGCCCACACAAATAAACATAACAAAACATATTAGCCTGGGCTCAGTGCCATGCCTCATCTCTGACATCGTTATGCTTCTCAAGTAAAACACATCTCTCTAGTTGCAATTTGGTGGCACAAAGAAAGGAGGAAAAGAAGTGAGATGATTCTGAAATATACTGCAACAAGCTGAGAACCTCTGAAACATGCATAGATCCATTGACAGAAGGGTCTTTTAAAGGTCATAGTGGAAATACACGTCTTTTTATAAATGCTCACACCATCCCTTGATTATGCCTTAGCATACAATATTAAACAGGGATGTGGCTTCATGGGGTAACTTTTATATGTTCTTAAATGTTAGGAGGACATGAATTCAAATGGGTGCTGTATTAAAGAATTTTAGTTCCCTTTAACAATTCATGTTACATGTGAATTATAAAAGAACCACAGTAGATATAGACCTGTTTCCTCTGCTGATTGCAGTGATTAGTGTTCTAATGGCATCAAAGAAATTTTGATGCATTTCCTTCAACAAAGAATTTGGCCCTAAATCCATGTTCAGTATAGTCTGTCATCAGTTAGTCCAAAACTATCCCCAGCTGAATAATGATGTGTAACAATTGCCCCCTTCCCTTCCCTTCCCTCGTCTCTTCTCTCCTTTCTTCCATCTTCCCTTTTTTTGCTTCTTTCTTCTTTCTTTTCCAGAATTCTAGGATTTTTCTTCTGAGTACAGATTTCATACATACATCACAGCAAGTAAAAACCCATAAGAAATCTTATCAACAATAAGAAACTTTTGATACAATACAGTGAAATGTTTTTGAAAAAAAGTCTTTTGAAAAGCTGCTCACATTATGGGATCTATTGTTGCTAAGGGAAACAATAAATAAAGCTTTAATAATTAAAAAATACTACCTGTATAATACCTCTTTAAGGAATACTGTTCAAGACTTATGTTTTTAGTAATTGGATTTAGTTGCAGTTTGAAAAGTCTCTGGTATCAGGCCTCAGTTAAAATGCCATTTGTTTAGTGAAGTGTTGAAGTCCATGACTGAGTGAATATGATGGACCAAAGCTCCAGCTGGACTTCCAGTCCAGCTGTGGTACATCTCTTGGTCAGTTCTGTAAAGAAGGATTTTCCATTGCATGGGTATCAACACCTCTAGGGGGTTTCACACAGGCATACGTACGTATGCTGAAAATAATCTCTAGCTACAGATTTTCTTTTAAATTTCTTGAATTGGTAGGGTCTACCAGCAGAGTACCTTTTTGTGCTCTCAGACAAGTGAGTTTGAAATCCTCAGGAATGAAGCAAATATAACTGTATTTCTTGTCACTGAGCAGCACCCAAAAAGAGAATTTGTAATCTTCCCCAAATGTCATGCCATTTCTACACTATATCTTGTACACATTTTTGCAGTAAAACGATTTGCTGTATGTGTAAGTTCCTCCATCTGTCTTGTTAAAGAAAAAGGTCTTCTAATAAAAGCACAAAGATCTGTATATTTATTACAGTAAACAGATGGTAATCTCTCATGGCAAAGCATTCGTGTTCAGTAGTTGTCAAATATGACTTTTGCAGAAAGTTTCTGCCTACAAAGGTCGGGGGGGTGGAGGGGGGGAGTGCACATTTTTAAATGAAATAGTTACCCAAAAAGCTTTACAAGCCTTCAGGTCCCATTAGAAACTTAGGTTACTCATTTTTGTGACTTGTTGCCACTTTGATGTAACAATGGAGTATTTGTTAACCTTTTAATTAGTTTTGTTGGGTTTTTTTGGGTGGTGGTGGGGGTGGATTTCTTGGTTTTAATGCATTTTATAATGCATTTGCAAATTTCTGGGCCGTGCAGGGTTTTGTCCTACTTTCCAACTTTATGCGTAAATGAGTATCTATTTCCTTCTTTTCCTCTACCCCAGACTAAAAAAAACTATTTCAAATAATACATGACTGTTCAATGTACTTCATGAAGCTGGCAGCACAATTCCTTGACTCAGCAGAGAAGGGAATTATTTTCTACTCCAGTAGCTTAATTGCTGTTCTGTGAGTCTTGGGTTCTGCATGTAATTCAAATATAACAAAATCAAAGGATTAGCAACAGTAATGAAGCCCTACTGCCTTAGACTCAGTCTGCAGCAATGCTCAGTACGCTGCAATGCTTCCCCTCTACTAGGTCTTTTCCATGAAATAGCTGGGCAACAGCTTTTGTTTTTCACATATTAAATAGGCAGACTGACTTTTTAATTCTGCTCCTAAGAGAGCTACTCCAGTGACCTTTACACTTCAGGTCAACAGCCATGTAGCTCTGTACTTCAGGGACGGGCCAGAACATGAGACCTGCTCCTGCAAAATGAGCAATTCTTCTGGAAAAAGAAGATTGGGAAATTTCACACATCATCTGAAATTAATAACACAACTTATTCTTGTGAATAGGCCTCAAATTAGAATGTAGATTGCATCATTTCTGGATTTGTTTGAGGAACTGCTAAATCCTGCCATGAGATTTGGGTGGGAAAAGCTGCTTACACACTCCTTGATGGAAACAAATGGAAAGACTTGGAAAATGGATTAGCTTCTCTGAGTTACAGCTGTTGGTTTCTCTGCTAGCCCATTGTCTCCATCTTCTACTGTGTTGTTCAAAACACCCTATACCAAAAGCAGGTGTTCATGTTGGTAAATGAACAATGGCTGGAGGAAGCAAAAACCATGTATTGAAACTTCCCCACAAGATCATTTTGCCAGCTACTAACTGAAAGTTCCTACTTCGGTTTTGTTCTTCAGTGCTGGAGAACACAGGCAAATATCAGAATTCCCTGATAAACAAAAAGAATGCAAAATAAGTTTGGAGGTGGTTTTCAAAAGTGGCGAGATCAGCTGACCAACCAAGTCCAACTTAAAACCCAAAAAGAATGAGTGCTTAATTTCTCTTTGTTTTAATGAAGAAAAAATTCATTTTATAATGTACAGTGACCAACCTCAGACTCATTACTACTGCAGTTCTATTTGGGTAACTTGGGAACATTTTATGTTTTCATTCCTTTCCTTTTTGTTTAAATATTAATTCTCCTAGTCAGGGTGCACGGTCACTGTTTTAATCAAGAACTGTTCATTTTAAATATTTGTGTTCATTGTAGCCAAAAAGTCTGTGGAGTTAGTTTTGTTCAATTAAGCTTTAATCAGGATGGAATGTTTCAATGTTAAAATACACAAATTGCATCTGATCCACTGGCACACACTACCTTTCTTGTTATGGCACTCAGTCTTCTCAATCCAAATGGCTCAGCTACAGCCCTTCGTTTCTAAGAGCCTTCCTCTGCCATCAGAGCTGCTACAAGATCAGAGTGAGTGTTGACCACACAGCCCATCAGTTGCGCACTGGCACATCTAGCAGGCAGCATCATGATTCTTTATTTATTTACTTCCTATCTCTCTTCTTTACCCTGTATTTGAAATTTTCTGTCACTTGTGAAGTAATGGAAGACACACAGGTATTATTCTGGTACTCCAAGGACAGGCTGGATTGTCATAGCTCGAGGCACATTGAAAAGACACAGAAATTATTGGATGTTCAGTTTATCTCAGGCTGAAAGCCTTAATTCTTCAAACCATCCAATCAGCTTCATCCTCTGAAAGTTAAATTCACTCTGCATCTCCTGCCCCTTTGCCTATGAAAGGGATTTTCAGTAAAAGTCAGAAGTAATTGATTAAGGCCAGAATACAACCCAAATGAGGGACAATTATATAAGGCATAATTGGTTTCTCAAAACTATGAATCCTTGCTAATCTTCTCATTCGTGCAAATTGCAAAACTTACCATAAGCAGTGTCATGTACCTCATGTTCACCTTGCTGGCTTCAGCAGATGTAGAGCCACTGCTTCTCTCTTCAGTTCTGTTTCTTGGCATTTCTGCAGCCCAAGTTTCTGCTGCTAATTGTGTATTTCAGTTTACTTTCTCCTCTGCTCTCATAGCATGTATATTCCCATCTTTTGGGTCTGGTTGCTAATTTCTCTAGACTTAGAGAAATTCTACTAATCTTACCCATATTTGTAAATATTCTAATTTTGGTAGTGTCCTGGAATTTCCTTTAAAATTACTCTTACTTTTGTTTCTTTGCCAACACGGTACCATACTATATTCCTCAAATCACCCCATTAAATAATTTCCCTTACTTGCTATTTTGCCATTTAGGGTGATCCTTAATATACAACATACTATAAACAGTCTTCAGGTCATTTGAAAATTTTCCTTTTCAATCTTATTTGGGTTAATTTTGAGCTATATTATGCGACTCACTAGAATAGTCCCTTTGAAAACAGCAGAACTCTTCACATGAGCAAGCACTTATCAGAGTGAGCAAGATTTCCACAGTCTATTCCTCAGAGGGGCTCTTTTTTTATTTTGCATATCATTCATTGAATAAATAATATATATTCTTGCCAAAAATTCTAACTGAAGCACTTCTTAGATTTTAAAAAAAGAAATCAAGATTATAATTTTTCCTATTTTTCCCTACCCTTTTGGCACCCATCCACAACTACAGAGACAGCACCAAAATAGCACAAGGGTGACTGTTATCTGACCCTTAAGTTTCAGAATGGTTTGAATAAGGATTTTTTGGGACACACAAAAATTATTCTTAGGATTCACCCCCTATTTGTGTTTTAGAAGTCTCTGTTCTCCTGTATTACCCCTGAGAACTCATTTCTGAATAGACAACACAGGCACCTCTTTAAGGATAGAGAACATAATTTATTAGTTTCACTGAAAAACTGAGAGGCAGTTTATAACACTTTAGCCTATGAATAAAAGTATAGAACATCCTCCTATAAATCATATTTTGTGCATTTAAAGTTGTTGTGGTGAGGTGGACCAAAGGGAAATACAGAACAAAGCTTTGATCACTTTGATCAAGCACAGACCACCTATCAGGCTCCTGGGTGCTACCGTGTGTCATGCACATTTTCAAATTTTTGTCATAATAGCTACCAGTCACTGTAGCTGAGATAAAAAAGGGGATGGTGATTAAACGTATGATTGAATCCAGACATTTTAATCATACCCCTTCTATCTATTTTTGCAAAACAGGCTGCCTGTTTTCCCAGCAGTCCACATGAATAGCCCAGGGATGAAAATTTGCATGCTAACTGAATTCATGTACCACACTGATTGTATGGAACATCTGTTGCTGATTGTTTTGGTCCTCTGCTTTTCAAACTAATATATGAAAATGCAGGAGGTAAAAGGCAAATTATCATGCCGTCGGCAGAGAGCAGTTTGTTCCTTCTCTTTTGTTTTTTTGCAGCTCCATGTTGTAGATATTGATAAATGTCACTACACTCCTGTTATCCCCTGGACTTTCATTAAAATACTATGCTTTAAGTTGCTGCAATTTTCGAGGTGGTTTTTTTTCCTTTTCAATCCAATTTTGGCATAGATGGCTTAGATGGGGTTAGAGAAAACCCTTTCTCATCATCCTTCCGAGCCCACATACCCACTCCTGTGCATCTAGAACTCACATTTCTATTCTTCTCCAGATAGATGTAAAGGAAGAAGGCTATCCAGCAGCTCCCCTTGTCCCTAAAGTCCTACCTTCCTCAAAAAGTAAACAATCATCTCAGGTTGAGATTTTCTACTTTAATGGAAGAAAATTGAGACAGTTCCTAATATTGGTTGGGGAAGCTGCTCCATCATGAAGCAGGTTGCTCCAAGAATAGTTCTAAAAAGCAGTGAGTCTCAATATAGAGAATTAAATCTGTACTTCTAGATCTGTGATATGTCAGGTTTCAAAAGAGCAAGTTGAATGGTACATGAGTGAAAAAATCACTGAGGACCTACATAACTCAAAGCTAGGTTTACTTTCACCCTACACACACTTTGTTACTATTTGGAAGGAGGCTATGAAATTGCCAGTAAGGTTAGCTAGATTTTTGCTAGTGGTTCTGCCTAATATGTAAGATGCAGGTTGCTTTTTTCATCATAGGAAGAAGGGATGGTGTGTCTGTGCTTGATGGAGTTTAGTACATGAACTATCTGAATGTTTCAGTTTTCAGTTTGCACTGAAAGAAAGTAAATGCCTTGAGATAACCACTGAGAAAATATTCCACTAATCCATCAGCAGCTGTTGATTCACAGTGCAACTGGCTACAAAGATTTGTTGCATATTTAAGATCTATAGGAACAACTTTGAATTTCATCACTCCAACTCCCTTAAAGTCTGGCTGCACTGGAGCTCACCTGTACTCTGTGTGTGAATATTGCATTTGCCTTTGCAAATTTCCAGTATGTAGGTTGATCCTGCAAAATATGTCTGTGTCTAACTCCCCTGGTGATTCATTCTCATAATTATTATATGGGATCTTGGTTTTATTTTTTTTCTCTTTGTGTTCATTTGTCCTTCAGCGGGGTTCATTGTGAAAGAGAAATTGTTATTGTAGCATATATGAATGTTCATGGTCTTTGTGGGAAAGCAGGGTCAGGCCTCTGCAGGGTCTTTCATGCTGAATCTCTCTCTAGGCATCGGCTCACACAGTGAGGAGTTAAAAACAAACAGGAAAAAGAACTAGTAAAAAAGTGCAACTGAACTGAAGGCAGTTCAAGCAACAGTGACCTGCACTATCTTGGTCATGCCTTCACTTGCCAAAACGAGTTGATAGCCATCTTAACACTAATGGGAAATTTGGAAAAAAACTCTACTGCTCTGGAGATTTTTATACTTGATATACTTCTGTAACTTCAGCATGGACTGAAAATTAATTTTCCATGGACTTTAGTATTAACTAGAATGGTTACAAGAGTGAATATGAAAAGGGAGTATAAAAAGACATTCAAGTACTGTAAATCAAAATTCATTTCTAATTCACTGGAATGTGTTTATTACTATCCCGGTAAATCTTTTCAGTACTGACGTGAAGGAGAAAGAACTGGTTTTTCAGCTTTTTTCTTGCAAGTTGGTTGTTTGTTTTTTTTCTCTGATTCAAATTATTAATTAAAAATTTACAGATTTAATTTTTTTTTATTTCATCGTATTAAAAGTGCCCTATGGTTTCAGTTAATTCCACTGTTCAGATCTGTTTAAAAATGTCATAATAATTTTCAGGTTTCTTGCAGACTTTCAGAAAAAAACAGGACTGGATCTAAACACTCATTTGAAAAATAATGGAGGAAAAAATATTTCTGACAAAATCTTCAGGCAAGGAAGCAAATCAATATCTCTTTATATACCATATTTAATTTCAGGAGTTTGTTATAGTTTTAATAACCATTGTTATTTTTAAACTGATAAAATAAGCGCATATGAATGGAGGGGAAATGAGGGTGATAAAACCTATGCTCAGTCAGGAAAAAAATATTCACTAGAATCCAAATAACAGATGCAGTCTGCTAGCACAGAACTCAATCTAAAATTCAATATACAGCCCAGCAGAAGCGAAGCTAGGCTGCCAAGCAAACTGCTTCCTCATATTCTCTCTTTTCTTGGACATTTTTCTTTTGAGATATATGACAGAGAAGAACAGCCAGACTTAGGGGGTTGGCAAACCATAATCTTCTCAGTTTTTCATTCTTCTCCTGAACTAACTCTAAAATAATATGCACAGTGGTAAATCCCACAATCTGCAGTTTTTGTTGGGATTGTCCCACAAATCATGGCCTCTGCTTTCCAGACAGCACCACAAGATGTAGGATTTCTGCAGCTTTTATATCTGCTCTCTATAATCAGAAGTGACTGGTGGTTGTTTACCATGGTTTGCACCAACTTGTTCATACTGTAGAGGCAGAGCCACAGTGAGAGCTGGAACCCCTGTTAATTTTCCATTAAGTTAGTTTGACAAGTCAATACATTATATTGTAAATATACAAACAAAATAACTGGATTCATGTGCTTCTGTGGTTGTTGGCTGATTTAGTAAGATAGCAATCTCCAAAAATAACTGTGCTTCTATAGGCACAAACTGTGCCTGCATAGCCAAAACTTTTTTGTCTTCAGTCTGGATCAAAAGAATGCCCTCGCAACATCCCATTCTTTTATTCTGCTAACGGTGTGAAATGTCAGTGGTGAAATATCCGTGTCAGACACTGATGATGAGTGTGTTTGTTAACCAGTGGTGCTTCAGAGCTATGGACAAGATTTTGCACACAGAAAAGCAAACTTGACAGGTGAGCTAACTCAGAAACTCCCACTTTGACACAGATGTGCAAGACTCCCTTTTTTTTAAACCTGTTTCAGAATCACCATTTATGATATTCAAGATGAGTGTTTTCAGTGCTTAAGAATAATATTTGCCCATATTTCCACTTCCTCTATTCTTAAGAAAAAAAAATATTAAAAAGTGCCAGATATTACTGGGAGGTTTTAGGTACTTAACATTAAACATGTAAAGTGTAAGGTTGTCCATTGAGTGAATTGAGGGTAGACACTGGAAATCTTTCCCCAGAGGCTATACAGTAAGGGTTAGACAAACAGGATTCTAATTTAGAATGATGAGCTAAAAACTTCAATTTAACCAGAATCAAAATACTCCTGGACATAAACGAGGATTGCCACTCTTCTAAACAGGCTATTTGTGAGCTCTTTTTTCTTGTATTAGGCTTTGCTATCTGTTTGAAAGACAAGGAACAATTCAGTGATCTCTGTGAAGATGATGCAATGAAAGATGTCATGAAGGGATGTTTTCTGTTGTGAGTCTAGCATTTTTTAGAATCTAGAATGCTAGAAATAGGGTGCTTTTGTGAAATGGTCTACAGTTATGCAGACGACAGCAGCTACAGTGTTAGTCACATCTAGTCAAATATTCCTAAGCAAAGATGATGTACAAGGTTTGATGATAAATATTATTAGCTATTTTGATTTTTGATTAAGAAACTTCTAGGGACAGTATTCCTGAATTCACCAAACCAGTCTGATTTGTGTTTGATTATAATGTGCTAAAGCCCATGGGGTGATGTGGGTTAACCCTTGTGAGCAGTTCAACCCCACTCAGCTGCTCACTCATCCTCCCCCTGTGGGCAGGGAAAAAGAATTGAAAGGATAAAAGTACAAAAACTCATGGGTTAAGATAAAGGCAGTTTAATTGATAAAGCAAAATCTGAATTCCTACAGTTTACTCATGCAAATTCTGAGCTTTTATGTTAATTATGAACCATTAAACATTATTAGCACTAAACTACTCTCTGGACATTCCTGCTGAGGATAAACATATCCTGTCTTTTTTATGTGGATCAAAAACTGAATTTGATACAGAATAGGTCCTGAATAAAGTGGAGGAAGACATGAATTAATGTTGATTCAAGTTACATGACTACTAGACTCTCCTAATACTTCCCACTTCTTCATACAGCTTTTTAGATTGCCTTTTGGACTGTGATAGCATAGTCCTGTGAGCTCAATCATGTGCACAGCAAACTCATTTTTGCCCACTATATCCTGTTTTGTGAATATTTGCTGCCCATCTACTCTTCTTGTACAAAGGAGCCTGGAATATCCCAAGACAAAATCCATTTCTCTGGAGGCAGTATTTTCTGGACAGAAACAATTCAGATCTCAGTAAGAAGAAGCACTTTAAGTCTGGAAGATAGGGCAGCAGAGCTGCTGTTGTCAAGCTGGGACAGCAGAACTGCTGATGTCAAATCTGTCAGATACCATCACTACAACTGAAACAGCAGAAAGCTAAGGAAACCATGCCCTAACTGACGATCTCAGTCTATACTCTCAACCATTCACCCTTCTGTCTTATGTACTGTCGATGAGTGATCTCCTATTCAGTTGTGTTGTACCTGCATTTTTAATCTATGTTTCCTTTTTATCCACGATTCTTTCTTTTTTTTATCTTATTTGTGAGCAAGCAACGGACTAATCTAGTCTTGTGACAATTAATGACACTTATTGTGACACCTAAACTGAAATGCCTTGTATGTGCTGTGCTGAGTCAGGACTCTTTGAACATGTCAAACTTCACTCTTCTGTCACTTTTTATATAGCAATAAATAATAGTACGCAAAATTAAAAAAAAAACACCCAAAAATGAACTAGTAGCAGAAAAAGACAGTTATTTTGCCAAAGAAAATTATCATTATCACCAAAAAGACAGACTCTCTTGTAATTTCCTACTCTGACACACAGGTTCCATTTTTTCCCAAAGCAATCAAAAAATATTAGTGAAATTTTCTTTCCATTTCAGTGATATTGAGTAACTAAAGTTCTAGCTGTTTTTCAAAAGCCCTACTGTAGGAAGAAAGTCCTGATGAATAACAGATGCAAAGTAACATTACTCCTTTGACTTAAAATACTCAAAATCTATTGGTTTCCAAGGAAGTGTGCAGTTTTACACACACACAGTAAAACAGGCCCTGCTTAGAAACAGGATAATACATTTTGGTCTAGGACTTGAGTTTTGGTGGAACAGTGCTGTAAGAATAATCACAAAACACCATGTATGATAAGCAGAAGGGAGACACATTAATCATTGAATATTTTGTCA
The DNA here is from genome assembly GCA_013396655.1 of Campylorhamphus procurvoides. NCBI lineage: Eukaryota > Metazoa > Chordata > Aves > Passeriformes > Dendrocolaptidae > Campylorhamphus > Campylorhamphus procurvoides. The sequence goes on along the minus strand of WBMV01006632.1, from coordinate 128,638 downwards.
GGGACATGCATACAAGCAGCTCTGATATAGTTCATCATCTGATCCCAAGGCTTAGAGTTTAGGACATCTGTGCTTTGCTTGCTCTTGTAAGTCCTTTGCCACAGAAGCAGCACATAACACTCCATGTGAACAAAGCAGTGTCAGCTGACTAACATCTGTTGATTTGATTAAAGTCATATAGATGGCAAAATTTCAGGTTCCAGTAAAAGCAGCTTGTGTTTGTAACAAAGCCAGGCATTGTGTAACAAGCTACCTTTGCCATACCTGCTCATATGATCTCGAATCATGTTTCACACCTGAAAAGGGGGACTCAGGCTGCCTAAACTGGTTGTGTTAATTCCCTTTTATGTTCAACCACTAAAAGATATTAGTAAGCATGCCAGCTACTGTCCTTACTACACAATAATGCAATAGAAATTTTATATTTCAATTATATTGGGCTAGTGAGAGTTAGGCAATGAGAACATTGTAATTTCCTCACTGATGTTCCTAATGTGGATGTAATTGTGCTGGTAACTGCATGACAAATGACCTTAAAGCAAATTTTGTATCAAAGTAAGTGTTAGAGCGGAGATGTCAGAGAACACAGGGGTATATCTATAGATATCTTCTGCACACTTCCAACAGGTTCTCATGTCATTATGGAGTAGTCTAGGAATTTGTTTGAAGGAACAAGACAATGTTTTTGTCAGAAAAACTCTGTAGTAGATGCTTTTTCCTGTGACACCTAGGTTAGTTTTGTCACTAGTTAACTTGTACCATCACAGTTCAGGTTTTGAAGGCTCTCAGAACAAAGAGGACTTCAAGCAATGCCAATTGTTTTACCTGCACAGCATAGGATGTCTAAAAGCATGACATGAGTGGAAGGATCACAACTCACTACATGAACCACTTTTGTCATCTGAGGAAACATTTTCTGGAAATATATTGATAAACTGTGAGTAAAATATTTGGTTGGCTAATGCATCTGCCTTCAGTTTTGTCATCATAGCAATGTGACAATGTCTACAGAACACATTGGCCAAAATAAGCTGTCTGCAGTGCTACGTTAGCACAGTGCCATAATCAGCGGTACATTGGACATACGAAGAGAGCAAAAGAGTCACATTACCTTTGAATCAGCATGAGATCATGTATGCCTTTGGTACAGCATAAGGACATTTGCTGTATCAGCTTCAGTGTTTTCAGTATAGCCCCAGTGCTTCAGCCGCACTTTCAAACACCTGTGCATACTCAGCCTCTTCTATGTACTACATGACAATTAAAATAAGCAGCACCATCTTAATACTTAAGGCTCTAGTGGGGCTCCAGGTCTTAGGAACAATTGGCCCAGGAAAAAGTGTCTTCTAGCTGCAATATAGAGAAGCAGGCAAATAAGAATTTCAAGACATACCATTTTCTACCCAAGTGACAAAGAAACGCGAAGGCTAAAGTGAATATAGTATATCCCTGATGCAGCATCAGTCAGAGATTTTCCTGGTCCTTCTCTTTTCACCAGAAGAAAAGCCAAGATGAACAAGGATGGGTGAGGAAACCAGTGTCAGTAGCTTGTGATGCAGATGGATTGACTGGTTTTTCAACTAAAGAAAGGGATTTATAGGATAACGAATTTTCCTTCACAACAGTGAAGTAGGGAACTGGGCTAATACCTGCTCAGTGTGTGAGATGAGATGTCATTTTCATAATGAAGATATGAATGTGTCTTTAGCTCTTTCCAATAGCTGCCAAAAACACCTCTCCTGAAGTTTACTCCATGTGCTAGCACAGAACATTGCGCAGCCTGTGGTCAGGAGGGCTCTGCAGGTAAGCATCATAGTCCAAAATCAAAATTTTAGCTTCAACTAAATTTTCTGATTCTTCTTAAAGACACTCTGGTCAGTTTTGTGCTTTTCCTTTCATGATTCTTAGGGTAGCTAAGGTGAAATTGTCTCTGCAGTTCCTTTTTGCTGAAATCACTGAGTGATGGTGGCAAGAGATAACATCAGCTAATAAATGTGTTTCTCAGATACTTGAAATCTTTCAAGAAATCCACCTCTCTCTGTGAAGCACATTATCATCACCAGGCTAATTATACCCAAAGCTGATATTCTAAAGGAGTTCAGGGATTTCCTTTTATATAAGAAAGTGAGATGATTAAATGCCCTTGCAGTGTCTATTTCTTTCAACAAGTAGATTTTTGCAGAACTATTACAGTCTGAAACATCCCAGATGGTGCTTTCCAGTTGCACTGGAGCATGCATTTTCTGGTAATTGCGTGGCTTACCTAATTCCCTTGATCCTGAAGTCTATTCTCTTGTAACAAACTCTTTTTTAAAAGAAAGCATCTGTTTTATGCAAAACCACACTTACCATTTTGAAGGGGTTGAGATGCAGAGGACATAAGAAGAATGGTTTTGAAGACTTGGAGTGATTATAAGGACCCATCTGGAAATTATAAGTAAAATGTAAAACTAGAAAAAATTGTAAGTAAATGGTAAAATTTACAAAATTTTAAGTAAAAGGTAAGTTTTAAAAGACATTGAAAGCCAAGATTATCCTAGGACATACAAAAATTATTTGGAAAGCAGGCCTCTGTGAACTGTGGCTTCTTGTCTCCCTCAAATTACAAATTAATTTGTTCACAAATCTTTATCTGTTTTACCACAGTGAACTGCAATGTGCCACCATAGCAATCTAACACTTCACTAAGGATTCTACCTAGGCACTAATGTGAACAATTACTGCATATGGTTAAATGCTTAATCAGGTGTATGGAGTGAAAATAATACTTAAAGATACACTTGTGTTAGCATTATGTTGATAAAAGTTATCATTAATAGCAGAGGCATTTTGTTCAGTACCTGAACACAAAATCTTTGGGAAAGGGACCTGTGACTAAATTTGAAAGACTTTTTTTCCCAAAACAATTGGCAGAAACTATTGAGGATTATGTAGGGGAAAGGGAGTTTGCAGTTCCCTGAGAACGGGGACAGCTCTGAGGAATTATCCTAGGAAATGGTCTTCACAGATAACTTCATCAAACAAATTCCTTTCCAATAAGAACAGCCTGGTGCATTGACAGAACTCTCAGTGAATACTGATCTCTTTCAAGGGTGCATGTAGTTTTTTAAGCTTTTAAAGCTCTGAGATTTTTTTGTACTAGAGGCTTTGCACTTGCTGTTGAACATGATGGGACTGTGTGGGAGAGAAGGGGATTGTGCCAGAGAAATGTAGACAGCAGGTTGAGTGTGAGCCAGATATGTCTGCACTGAACAGCTATTTCTGGCTGCTCAGGACAAGGACACCTGGACTTCAGCATAAAAACAAAAGAAATTAATAAAGGGATAGAAACCTTCTAAGTTATTGCAAAAGACTTGATATATCCTATTTATACTTTTCAGTAACACATGAATAACACAAGATCACACTGGCAGCTGACATTAGAACAAGCTATAAATTAAGAAAGTAACATTGCAGTTTTTATCTCCGAAACAAAATGAGTTGAGTTACAAACAGGCACCACAACTTTTTGTCCACACATTTAATTATTTTATTCTAAGAAAGGTAGGTAGTGGGAAGGCATAAAGATTTTGTTTGAAAATGTATGTGCATTCTCTAGCAATCAATTATTCAATTAATATTTTGATCTTAATACTGATGTAGCAAGTACTGGTGAGTATTTTCATCAACAGTGAAATGGCTAACTTCACTTAAAAACCCAGCACTTTTAAAGTAAAATGCCACATGCTTATCTTTTCTGTGTTGTTGTTCTTTTTTTTTAATTAAAAAAAAGGTAGTAAACTAACTAACTAAAATAAAAAATCAAGCCTAGTTTTTCTGCAACCACACAAATGTCATATTGTGTGTTTCATTTAGCAGAACCAAACCGGACAAGGCTGCTTTTGTCCATCCATCAAGATACTCTGTGACAACAGGCATGGAGATCAGTTTAAGAATCAGATCACAGTTGTGTGCTTCTTTTGTGTCATTTATCCTGTGTTCTCCACCATCACAAATGAGGTATTAAGGAGTTACATGGTCTTCATCACATAACCCATAATTCAGAAATGTTTCTCCCAAGACTGCCCTGAGGACTCCAAGCCAAATGTCAGATGTAGTACCCAACAAATACCTTCCTTCATCCTCAAAAAAAATCAGGTTCATTTTACAAGAAGTCCATACACATGAGCACAGAGAAACAGCAAGCCAGCACCACACTGTACATGCTGCAGGTTGCTTGCTTTTGCAGTTCCTATCAGCTCACCTTATGGACACTTCTGACACAAGAAATTTTTTGTGGCCCAAGACTTGTCCAACTGCCCAGTAGCTGGTACTGCAGTGTCTACATATCTACATAATAGCCACGTTTCTAATGTTTGCAGATATTGTCAGTGGACATCTCCATCCATCCCTCTGTAACTCCACAGAAATAAAGATGAGTCTGACAATAGCTGCATCTACTGCTGGACTCCATGCATGAGGCTGTTCACAGAGAACGATGCTCTTGTGTCCTGAAAGTGTGCCAAAACCTGCAGCAATGTGGGCAAGGCAACACCTTTGGCACTTAATTGACTGGTATATGGATATATAATAGTCCTAACTTGTGGCTTTGGCATGTTCCGGGAGATCTGGCAGCTTTCACAGTACACAGACATGCATCGTAATTCGCTTAGCACCACTGAGCCCTTTTTCTGATTTCATCTGTTTTTAAATACCTCGAATGCAAAGACATTGTTCCTTGTGTAAACATCCATTAACTCTAATGCATGCCTGGACCTGCCCCAGCTTCCTGAATCACCATCTCAGAAAGCATTAGAAAGGAAAACATGACAAATGTCACCGCAATGTGAACTGAGTCCATCTCCATATCCATGTAACACAGAAATGGAGAGGCCTCCAAACATTGTCTAGGCCAACTTTTACTCTAAGGCAGGTTCAATTTTACATCTAGGCCATCCCCAGCAGGATGGCCTTTCATAGGTGTAGTTAAACTTTTGTTATCTCCCAGATGAATCTTTACTAATTTATTTAATGTCTCCTGTGGGTTACATTTAATAAAGCTCTTTTGCTATTGCCATTTTGGACTGTCTGTAATTGATCTGCACCTTTTATGAACGTAGGTATGCCAATAAGGAAATGTTGGTCCAGATAAAGCCTAATAAAAAAAATAAAATATTTTTTCTTGAATTTTAGCTAGATTGTTTTTGACTGAAAACCAGAAAAATGTTTCCCTTAGGCTCTTATTTTTTAACTTGTGTATATTTCTACCTTACTTTTTTAACCTGTTTATTACTACTCCCACCAATTATTCTGAACAGTGAAGAGGTCTATTTTTTTCCTTTGCGTTTTTCTCCATGGAGTTCAATTAACCTAATTAATTGGTTTCTGACTTCTCAAGTTTTTCAAGGGCTTTTAATTGCTGATCCTTACTTCTAGTCTATTAGTAGCCCTTCACAGACTTTTGCTATTTGCATGTTTGTAAACATGTTCTCTAATCTGTAGTTAGCCTAGTCAATACTGAAAGTGTTGAATGATACCAGTTGAAGATGTCCTTACAGAATTCTACTTATATGCATAACACAAAATCAGAAATAACCATTGTTTGCGTACAGGTTTTCAAGCAATTCTGCATCTACTGATCTCGACCTAACTTTGACCCAGGAAAGTCAAAATACCATTTTCCCATTCTTTATGGATATGACACATGAAGCTTGTGTTTTTAAAATTTTTCCTAGAGGCAAAATATGTCACTATTATTGTTTCCTGACTATTCATCACACTACTTATTCAGCAAAGAAGAAAATTAGGATTGGACCTGGCTTTGGCTGAAGCTGCTTTTGGCAATCTCTTCTGACTGTTTCTCATTGTATTATTATTTATCATATTTTTATTAGTATTTCCCATTCCATTATTGCTTACAATTTTATTTTGTGTAAGAGAGTGTTTCTGTATCTTCCTGAGGCCCAAAGGTTAAGATTGACTCATTCACAATTCTCCAGAATGTTACACACAAAGCATCTGATTAGTCCAATGAAATCTTTCAGGCTGAGCAACAGTGATAGATATGACCAGGGAAATTACTTGTGTGATTTGTGTTATGAAAGTGAGTTATGTTAAAAGCAGTCCAATATGCAATGGCAATCCATGATGACGTTCAAACAGGTATATGTTTCAGGACACAGAATAAAATAAGGATTTCAACCTTAAGATTAATAACCTCTTTCCTATTGAGAGCACTCAATTCTGTATTGTAGCTATGACAGGTTTTCTGAAGCCCTTAGCTATAAAAAGTAAATTTGCTCAGATATGCAAAATATACTTTTACTTTCCTGTCTGAAAGTCATGCTTTTCTCTTTGAAATCTGTTATGACAGCATATACACAGAGCTGTTGATAGCTCCTACACTTCAGTCCCCAACATCCAACATACCTTGTGAGTGATTTATACAAAGCTTCTACAGACTATTAAGGGAAGTCTTATACAATAGACTAGCATCTGAAACTATAATCACACATCTTGAAATATCCTAGCACTTAACCTTTCCCATCCTCTGCCTTTCCAAATAAATCTGTGGAAACAGATAACCTTGAAGGAACTGCTTGATAATATCTAGATTATGAGGACCCATCTATGTAAAAAGGGACCTTTCCAATTACGTATTCATTTTTTGCTTAGTCTCTCAAAGCAATGACTTTCAGGAAGGGTTTTATGGTAGATCAGAACACTCAGTTCTGCCAGGGATTCTTCATTCACAACAGCACTAAATCTGTCAGCTACATCACCAGGAAAACTATGTGTACTCCAATACATCTTGAATTACAGAAGGAATGAGGAAAAGAGCAGTTCAACCTCCAGGATAAATAAGAGGAAGAACATGTGAAGAAATAGTTGTGTAAGAGTCCCAATCTAATAAACCAAATGAAAGAAAGCATTTTCTTTTTTCCAACCAGATATGTGTGACACTGGAAATCTACTTGCCTCAGCAAACATGAAGTCGACTGCAGATTTCCTAATAAGGCAAACTTTTCCACAGTTGTTATATGGGTAGGAACAAAATTCTGATTCTTGGATTTTTTTCTGGTTGTGTAAATTGTTTCTACTCTGATGATTCATCTGAAATAATTAGAAACTGTGGCAGAAGGCTTGAATGTCACTCGTACAGAAGGCTTGTGTCATTCACATTATTCTTTTGAGCTAACAAGAATCCTGAGAGGCAAGAGAGAAATTAAAAATTAAGATCACTTCTAAAGCTCTGAGCTCATATTTACAACATTAGAAAAAGATGGAGGGCTTTTCTATTTCAAAGCAGGTTGAATTTCTTGATATAAAAAGGTTCATATGAGGTATAAAACTACCTAGAATGAGGAAATTGCTGAAGGGGACATAAAGATACAAACAAAGAACATCCCAAGCATGTGGTCACACTGAGGAGGAAAACTGTGAGAGTGAGAGAAGCTAGGAGGTTCTGAAAGGAATTGTGACGCTGGGTCAAACAAGGATCAAATGGGAGCAGGAGCCTTGGTTCATAGCAAGGAAAGATGCGAAGAGAAACAGAAGGTAACAGCAAATTGATAGATTATGGGAGCTGTGTATCTCATCTCAGAGTCTTAGGGTAGGGGAAAATGAAGTCTTCAATGAACAGCCATATGGGAAGCACACATTTTTATATATGCACCAAAGTCTGAATTTTTCAGACTTAAAAAACCAAAATCAATGATAAGACCACATAGGAAAGCTCAAAACCAGAAAAACATCAGAGCAATTTTTGACAATTTTCGTGTAACTGGTTTGGGAATAACATGTTTGATTTTTTTAAACACTTGACATTATAAACTATAGTGCAATGTAAACCAGAACTAGTGCTATAAAATGTTTTTAACAACCAACTCAAGAAGAGGTCAGGTTGAAATGTAAACTTTTAATCAAGAAATCAGTCTGTAGGGATACAGGGAATTAGCTATGCCTCTTTCTTGATTTCTACATTTTGGCAAAGCCCCTTCAACAGAAGGAGTCTAAATGAACAGGACAAGTAGATTAATTGCAATGTATGACTTCCAGACACATTATTATTTAATCTTTGCACTTTTCAGTTGGCTTTCATTATCAGTCAACAAAAAAAATTTCATCATCATCTGTTTGCTATTTACAAATCTAACTCAGTTATCATCTCAGATACCATAATTCTAGGTCTCCTTGTACTCCTTCCTTTTCTGTCAATGATCTTTATAGAACATAGGAAAAAATGGAAGGCTTCACTGACCAGTGAACAGGACATAGTCATAATATCTTCTCTTTCTTCACTGAATTGAAATGCCACACTATGCCTACTGAGACCTGCTTGATGACATCATCAGGGATGATGACTGTGCATATGCTGTGTTTCAGAATAATTTTCATTGCACTGATGGCTCTAGAATCCCTGTGTAACAGACACACTGTATCAACAAGAAAACAGGATTAGAAATATGAAGGTGGATTGGTAAAATATATTACCAAATTTACCTTTTATCCTAAGGGGAAAAAAATTGTATTTGTGCCTAGAATGGATTTACAGAGACTACAGGACACAGTAGTACATATTTTATTGTCCCAGGCAGCACAAAAGAAGAGTAAGGCAAGCATCAGGTTTCCTTTCTCCCCTTTCCTTTGTATAAAATTCTTTAGAAATGTCACTTTGATGTCATGTCAGTGTCTGTGTTTTGACCAACTCTTCTACAGAGAGTAGGAAAAGTATGTAAAGCACAAGTAGGAACTACAAGACAATGGACGTAATCAAAATAGGTAAAATTCCTTGAGGCGGTAGATGCATGAACCTCTTGATTCTTTTGTGTATCACATTCAAGCACTGAAGTTCATGAATCTATAACAAGGTAAGGTAGATCTATAAGGTTAATTTAGTCCCTAATCTATTTGTTTGAATGTAGTCCATATGTTTCTATTCTATGCTTTCTAATGAGCTTACCTTAATAGAGAAAAGTCAAGTTGATTTCTATATAGCAGATTTCTGTCTTTAGCCACTGAAAGAAGTTATTACTGTGGTCTTGTACGGCATGGTGGTTTTTGCTTCTGTTGTATTGTGCAACTAAAAGTGTTCTCAAGTGTACAGCATCTCCTTTAGTGACTCCTTTTTATAATTATTTGTATAAAGCAGAAAATAGATAAATTTGTGTTTGTATTTTTTCTATGCAAAGGGCACATCATATAAAGAAGAATTAATTGTTATTCACAACATAAATTGAAAATTTTTTGAAAGTAAACTAAAGCAGTAGTTTAATCATCTCAGTCTAACAGTTCTTTTTGGTGAACAGGACAATGAAGAAAAAAGGCTTAACTTTACTTACACTTCTCCCACTGTAAAGCTTTCGAGGAAATGCTTAGTGTTTACTGTTTTCAGTATATATTCAGCATCTCACAGGATATACTTAGTATGTCATAAAACTGGACTCAGAATACTAAAAATGGAATTACTTAAAATGAAGTTATGTGGACTGCGAAACACATTGTTTTGAGAGATATAAAGAGAAAAGCATAGGAGAGGAAATTGCAGGACTTTTTCCTTTTCAGTTCAACCACCTCTAATACATGACTGAGAACACCAGAGAGCATTTTTACCTCACCATATGCAGATTCCTGTGCATATATTCAGCTAGAATAACTGTTTCTATGAGTGATTAGGAGGGGTTTTTTTCCTAAATTGTTCAATCCTTCCATGTGCAGCTCTCAGCACATTCACACTGTTTGGAAATGCACTCTGTTAGGAGCAGTAAATAAAACATTCTCTGTGATTTTCTTGCACGCTGAACCTGACGAGGAAAGAGCGAGTAGAAACAGTGAAACACAAAGCTCAATGAAATGAAAATAGTGAAGAAAAAAAATAGCCTAACAGCTTTATCCAAGAGTAATGTAAAAAAAAGAGAGTTTTGTGAGCTTGCTGTTGAAAGGTCTGTCAAGAGCAGATGAATCTGAGTAGGTCAAGTACAGGTCAGAAACAGTTCAGTTTGCACTGCTTTTAAGTTTTATAGAAGGCAGCTCTCATTTGTCAGAAAGTCAATGGGACAAAAATATCCTAGTAGCTTAGGATCAGTCAGTCTTCTTTCAATATACAGATAGTACCCCACACAAAAGCAAAGACAAAATTCTCTATTATTATGACAAAGGACGATGTAGGTAAAATGGAAATATGGAATGAAAACATCCTGCAAAACATGATCTGCAAAACCAGTCATTTTTGTCTTGTACCTAATGCATCCATGCAAGCAAAAGTTCCAGAGTTCAGTTAAAAACCTCAGGCACAAGCAAGCCAATTTAGTCGAGTTACTTTAGCCAAGACACACAAGAAATGCCCCACTCTCCTCACTGAACCGAAGGAAATCCAGTTTCTCTAAAAAGTCTTCCTTTTGAGATGTAGAGTCTGCTGGAGAAGTTACCTAAGCCTTAAAACATCCGTATACTTTGGAAAATGGTTTAAAACAAGATTTTAAATTATTTTTTGCATCTCAGTCAAGTCCTATGACAAAAAGTTTCTGTAAATCCGTTGGAGGGAAGCCTTCATAGGAGAGCCAGTGAAAGAATAAAACCCAAAGGGATAGTGGGAACAGTAGCATGTAAAATTTTAGAGGAAACTTGGTCAGTCATTCTGTGTAAGCACCAGATACAATCAGCAACATTTACAGATTCAGAGATTCCGGTGTTTTTTACACCAATAGCATACACAGACATAGATGTAAATACTGTTCTAAAACAGCAAGCTTCTCTTTTATAGGCTAATGTAGACATAAACTGGGGCATGTGCAACTGATGATTGATTGATTGTCATTGGCAACTCTGGAGAGGCTGACTGCCCAGAAGGCTCCTGAGGCTGTTAATGTGATATCTGGGATCTATGGAAGCTGTGAGCTGCGGGCACTGTGGTGGAAATCTTTCTTAAGTGTTTCTCTACCACATGTGCCTTCCACCTGCGTGATTTTAGACTTTTAACACAATTCGTTGGTACCATTGTCCTTTCTTCCTTCAAGGGGTCTTCCTGCCCCTATTCATTTAGGATGTACAAAAAAGTGTGTACATCCTTTCACACAACAAAGTCCGAAAATATGCTCAGGTTCCCAGGGTCCCGTGAGTTGCTTCTCTTTCTACAACACAAGCAACAGAAGTATAACCCAGAGAGGCATTGTTATCCAGTATGGCACAAAGGAATATATCAGTACAATGCACAGAATGGAGATATTAAGGAACATTTTGTGTAGGAGAAGCCATGTCATGCCAATAAAAGCTTGTAAAGCCTGCTTGCTGGTGTGGGAATAGCCAGGCAGCTGCAGGTCCACTGGAATCTGCAGCATTATAAGTGCATTGCTAATTTTAATGAGATTACTCTCACAATGAAAGGTAAACTTGGAGGGCTTTGGTGACCCTTAGTGAGAGCACTGCTTAAGTTGGTAGGTCTACAGCATGCCAATAAAGCTTAAGTATGGGTGCTGCACAGTCAGACATACCAACCTTAAGTCCTTTGAGTATTTACAGAGCACTTACTTTATAAACACAGTGTTCTTACAGGCACTTGAGGCTGTGAAGTGTCAACAAATATTTATAGTGCTGTGGAAAGAGCTCCTTCACACAAGTGTGAGGGGAAGCTTTGGAGTGCAAAGCAAATTAAAAACCCACTGTGTGTGTTGTGTTGCTTCTTTGCTCTGCACTCTCTTTGCTTTGGCCCAGATCCAGATGGAAATCCCAACACTTTCCACAAAGGTGGGGGAAAGCTGTCTATTAGACTTAGTCTTTTATCTCCTAGACTAGAACTGAATAGAAAACAGAAAAGTTTCTACACTTTTAATGGAAAACTGTTTCACAGGTGAAGACTTATAAATAGAGAGCTCTATTTGCTGTTTGGAGAAAAGAATTATCGAGAATGGCTCCCTGTCATCCAGGTGGAAATCTCATTAGCTGCAACAATTGCTTGTTAGTGTTCCACGATTATCCACCAAAATACAAATACAAGACAAAGGAGAGTTGCTCTTAGTGTGGAAAACAAAGAACCAGCAAGAAAGGAAAGCATGATATAAAAAAGCTCAAATAACACTGCATCTCCCAGGGAACATGCTAAAACTAAAACAAACAAAACAAAACAAAAAAGCAAACCAGTGCCCTCAGTTTTATTTAATTAAGAAAATTAAAATGAAAATTAAAAAAAGTGGAGGCTGATGGTTTCTGAAACACTGTCATGGTGCTCTGTACAGCATGTGCAAAGCATGGACAAAACAACCTGTCTAGGCAGACTCTGAATCTGTCATCCTTCATGTGACATGAGGTGGAGAACCACTACTGTTATATCATGATTCATTTGAAAACTTCATTTTTCCCTGCAGTGCACAGTTCACTAAGAGAAATAAAACAACAGAAATACAATTCTCATGAGTCTCTGAGGCAACATAGGCAAATAAATGTCTTGGTTTTCAGAAAATTCATTTTTCAATCCCAAGAAACAAAAAAAATTTCCACAGAAAGCAGAGGCTTTTTAAATGAAAAATCACGTTTCATGCACAATCCAACTTTTCATCAACAGAATTTATATGAAAAATATCTCTGGCTGATGAATTTCGGACTCATTTTCTTAAGAGGCCAGTTCCACACATGGCATAAATCATCACAGTCCTATTGAGCTCATCACTGAGTTTACACCAGCTCTGGCCCTACACTCAATTATAACTGAGTACACACAAACATTGCTTTTAATTGTCTGTGGTGCAAGAGAGATCCCTGCTGCTGAAGCATAGCTATTCAGCAATAGTTCATTTCACAGGACTTAAAAAAAAGAATAAAGAGACTAAAATCATAACTTAAGAGAATTATTTCTTATTTTTTTTCAACAAACTTCTGAAATCTTAAAGTGTTTCTTCTTCAGGTGCTTTCAAGACAGAAGAAAAAGAAAGAGCAAATTAAAGGGAAATAATAAAACCACCTCACAGAGTGTAGCCTGAGGCTGTAATTCTGCTTTCAAGATGAGACATTAAAAAGAAACCTCAGAAAAGCCTTCAAATATCAGGTGAAAGAGTATAAAAGTCATTCCTGTTGTGTTTGATGTGGTGCCCTGACGTGGATCTTGGAATCATTTTTTCAGCTGTAACTGAATTGAGATGGAGGAGACAATTCACACACCCTCTCCAGCTCAGGCTGGAGAGCATCAGCACAAAGCAGCCCACAGTCAATAGCTGATCTTCTATTGACAGGGGAGAAGTCTGATTAAGAGCCCCTGGCTTGTGCAGTTTTGCAGCTCTTGTAGAGTGCTCATAAACATATGTATCTTCGGAAAACTATCATGTGTTTTCAACTTCCTGAAGAATTCTTGTAAAATATAACTGAACCACATTACCCTTTGTCCTGTGCTTTTATTCCACTAATGGACAAATTGGGAGGAGGCTGAGAACAAATGTGCTATTAATTACCCAGATGGCTTTTTAATAGAACCTTGGATGATTGCGCAGCCACTAAACATTGTCCAGAAATTTCTTAATAGTGCTGGTGAACGAAGCATTCCTTGGGAGAGAATAAAGATACCATTGACCAGGAGGGTAAGTTATGTCAGGTTAGTTTAAGAGATAGTGGACAAAGGGTGTGTATTGTATGGAAGGAATGACAGGCCATATCCTAGCTGTCCGGCTCCTCCAGCAATGACAGATTTTCTAATTCACTGCAGATTCTCATAAAAGTGGGTGGCCAGTTCTGTGGAACCAAACAGTGGACCTATTGATAGTGGGTGGGAGAGACGCAATTTTGAATTAACCTATGTTGATTTAATACAGCAGAGAGTCTTAGTATCAGCATAAAATTAGGATTAATACATTAAATGTTAGGTCAGGATGTTAAATCCCATTGTTGAAAGACCTACATGCAGTCAGTCAAGGCTCAATATGAGTATTTCCATCAATCAGGGCTACTGGCTAGAGCATGCAGTAATAATGCATGCAGCAATTAGAAACTGAAGATACTTTCATGCTTTCTGTGCAAACAGTAACTTTAAACATTCACATTTTTAATGTATTTATGTCCATATTAATCTTCCCTTCACCTGGCATCATAACGGATAAGACAATAACTGGCTCAGGCTTGTCCCAGCATTCTGGGAATGATCTCACATAAAGAAGAGCAGTTCCTTGCGTTTGCTGCATACACTGCAGTTCACTTCTGCATTCACTTTCACAGATTCTTGATATACCAAAAGCTGTATGGGAAATCATTCTGTCCAGTATCATTATAGTTCTTCAGGCAAGAGGATTTGAACTCAGGAGGAAGAGAACTGATTTGGCTTGCAGTTTTTCCTGACTGTAACATTTTCTAAAAAAAAAAAACCAAAAACACCTAAACAGACAAAACAAACAAACAAAACCCTAACCTAAACAGCTGTGAGAATTATGATAACTGCAATGAGGAACATGTAGCATTAAACAAATAAACAGTCAAACAAAATACAATCAGTGCATTATCTGGAGATGAGACTAAAACAGAAGTCAGTAAGATCACAGAAAAATAAATGTGTTATATAAAAACAGATTATCTGTGAGCATTTAGCAATGTTTGCTTTTTTGCTTCAAAAATTAGGATTAGTGGGAACTTCATCCATGCTTATTCTACAGATATACGATATTAAAAGTTGGGATTTCTTTTGGCTGCTTACACTTGTGGGTGGTGACTGCAGGATCTTATCCTAAGAAAAGAATTTTCTTATTCACGTGGTTTCATTGCAGAAAACTGGCAGTGAAAAAAGTTATTAATGCAGTTAGGGATAATTGTAGGTTTCTATAAGGCCATCCTACATATGAATTATTAGTGGTTAAAATAATTGGTCCATAACTAGGGTCAAAATGGTGGTTTAATTTTCACATATTTCAGCCTTTATAAATGCTTTTCTCATTATTTTAATTTCTTTGTCATTTTACCTTATTTAGGTATGTCACTTTCAGCAGAGTACAATAGTCCCTCTAATTAGCCCAGTTCTTATGCTTTAGGCACATTTAATAATGTAAGTTAAGGTGCCACTTACTTGTAAAAATAAGTTTATGCATTTTTCTTTCCTTTTTTTTTTTTCCTTATCATGTAGTGAGCCCGTCTGATACAGCTTTCACAAGTCAGGAAAAAAATCTCCTAAATTCTTGATGAAGTATAAGCATCCTGTTGTGACCATAGCAAAGAAGGCAAGTTCTTTTGGATTTTAAAAGCTGATGTAGCCTCACATGCCTGCTGCATTTCCAAAGATATGTACCATTCACTCTCAGCTTTTAGACTGAAACAAAAAACTCACCCATTGAAACAATAGTGATTCTGCTCCTCTGGAGTACATTAAGTGCAGGTTATGTTTTTACTTAAGGAACTCCAGTTGAATAAAAATGAATAATGCACTTTTACTTGTACTGCTTTTGCTCATCCTGGTTTGTTATGCTGATATTACAAAAGTGATTTGACACACCTTTGCTCTCTCCTGAGTTACAGCCTTTTTGCATGTGTTCCACTGACCACTAAAACTGCTTTTCTGGTCCAGTATGAACATTATTTTCGTATACCTTCACAACAGGTTATATTACACCCATCTGAGGGCATGGAATGGCACCTTCTCCAAAGGAGAGATTTCATAGCAGAGTTCAATGAAGAATTTCAGACTTACTGAAATATGTGTCCCTAAGGAATGTGCTTATGTAGCTCCCAAGTGAGCTCTCAAAATCAGTAAATACCTATTTACTTGTTTTACTGGGAAAAAGAAGAAATTCAGTAATTTTACATAGATTCGACACCAATGCTAAAATAACCATAGTGTTGATGAACTGGACAGGGAAATCAAGGGCATTGTGGTTAATTCCATTGAAATACCACATACTTAGGCAAGTTGTAGGATTGCCCTTTAACTTTCCAAAATAGATCCAATGCAATTACAAGCTGACCCACCAGTGGGGATTTTATAGGAGTCTCTACATTTTAGCAGTTCCAACAAAGCCAGATGCAAAGGCTGTGCACACCCCAATACCTTATGTGGCAGTCGCATAGGTGATCCTAAGGGCATCTGCACTGTTCTGTCCTGAGGTGGTGTGTCATGGTCAGAACTGTGGGAAAGGGTCTACACTCTGATGGATTTTATAGGTTCAGCTCTCATCCTCCACAATATTTTACCATCATCATTTGTACTTAATTGCAACATACCAGTTGGATATATAGAGAGGCAGCAACCAGTCCACATTGTAGTGCCAGTGCACTTACTAGAGAAACAAGAGGCTCTTTCGTTTCCAGCCTCTCTCAAAGACAGTGACAGACAGCCTGTCAAATGGTGAATGCTTACTTCAGTATTTAGAGCATTAGAGACTGCTTCATATTTAGGCTATCTTACATATTCTTCACTTAATTCTCTTAATACGGCAAAAACAAACCTTACGAAAAATCCCTGCGCAAGGAAAAAAAAAAAGAAAAAAAAAAAGAAAACAGGAAAGAAAACAAGAATTGATAAGCCTGAAATAGCTTCCAAAATATAATTTTTTCTCAGTCCTAAAGTGTTAGCTTTAAATAGAACTATCAGTCAAAGAAGGTACTAGGACAAAAATGAGAACTTAAGTACAATGCAGCATCAAAGAAAATACCTGCAGAGTTCAGTTTTTCTTACAAAGACAACATTGCTACTAATGTACAAAACAAAATATGATACATGGGGTCAAGACAGAAGTTACCTTAGCTCTAAATATCCTGGCAGTGTAACAAGCTAAGCTTGCTGTCTGCCAAGAAATACCTGGCCAATGCAGTCTAATATCCTTTCTTGTTTTCTTTTGGACATACTTTTGTAATTGCATGTCCTCAGGTACAAAGATGGTTACAGGAAGTCATTAATCTTTCATGAGACTATTCTACCATTTCTTAATTCAGAACAATAAACGCTTGGAAAGGCATGCATTCTCATGTCACTGTCTACTTCAAGGGAAAGGAAGTTTTAATAAAAGATAAATCTGATCAAATGATAGCAAGAGATAATGAAATAACTGTGTTAAAAACAGTAATATAACAGAGCAAAAGAAAAGGCTCTTGAACTTCACTCTTTTTTCCTCTGGTACAAGACCAGATGGGCTCTACAAACTTCACAAAATATTACAGCTGAAAGAGATGTGATTGACCCAGGATTTTTCATTCCACTCTTCCTCAGCCCCCCACCCCCTACCTTTTCCTCCAGATACAGGAATAAAAACACTTCTTGTTTGTTATCTGAAACAGGTGTGGTTGAACTAAATGTAGAGAAGATGTCCAGCTGGAGAGACCCATCAGCCAGCTGCCCAGTGCAGGCTGCCTAGATAAATACCACCTGTTCCTAAAGAGCAGAGAGAGAGGGAAAGGAAAACAAAACAAGCCTAATTGTCACAGAGCTGAAGCCTACTGATCCCCCTGTTACTGTGTAGGTGCTTATGTAGCTGGTTAGTCCCCAAACTTAACAAGAGTCTCACAGAAATTAGTGCATGCAACGTGCTTAATTTGAGGCTGGACTATGATGAGATGCTTTCAAACAGTCAGGGGAAATAATTCAACTGATGCTCATAGCATACATGTGCAGAATGATAAACACCATCCAGATGGAAGAGAGGAGGATCCACAAAATGCACAATTTTACAGGTGCTTTCTAAATAAAAAAACATATTGAAGAACAGCTTAGCTAATAATATTAAAATTGTGAGAGCTCTGAGTTTATTTATATTCCTCTTGTGCTTAAAATGTAGATCCTGCTTCACTGTGCATCAGTAATATAACACAAAAAGTTGCCATCCCTAAAAATAACAGCCTGCTTTTCTAAATCAGTCTGTACAAAACGTCCTGTACTTTTGTTTAGAGCCTCTTACAGATGTGGTAATCTCTTGAACATTATTTGATCTGAAAGCAATTTATTAAGCAGTGATTACAACACATCTGTACTGCTTATGGCTGTATGTGAGTGATTCATTCAACTGAGATAGACTGTTTCCTAACACTGTGAGGCACTTCTCTTTCTGCTCAAATAGCCCTGAGGAAAACAACTTTTTTTTTTCCTTAGCAGCAGTGAAGCACTGTGAATGTTCACAATCACAAGATTGTGCTCACAAAGCTAGTTTCACTAGAACTGGAGAGGAATAATTAGCCTTTTGAAATGTCTTTGTCCCCTTTGTTATCAACATTGTAGATTAAATTAGCCCTAACTTGGGCAAGCAGCATGGTCCTGTGCTTAGTGTTAACCTGAACACATGAACCCTCTTCCATGCCTGCTGCCCTGCATGGCCTGTGTGACCTTCAGCAATTCATTTGCTCTTTTTCTGCCTCAGTTCCCTATATATGAAATAGATATCCAGCTATAGCAAAGAAAACTTCATCCATATAGTATGGATCTCATCTTAGACAACTGACATAAAATAAATGAGAACAAAGTCCAAGGGTTTGAAGGTTCAAAAGTATAGATTTCAGCAACACTTTCTCAATTATTTGTGACACAGAGGTTTTATAGACATGGTTGACATTATTTTATATATATTCTTTAGTCAGTGACCATATATAAACAAACATTTGTGTGTGTTGCAATGACTATATATCTGAAGTGTAATTTATTTAAAGCAAATGTCTTTATCCAGTAAGTTTTCCAACAGCCAAGTTATGGAAAATGTGCCTTTTTACACTCTTTCAAATCTTCCCTTCTGTGGAAAGCTAAAACCTGTCTCCAGATTTGCCTATGTAACATGCAAATATTCTGCATCTGTGCAGGATGCTTTTGGGCATATTCTTGAGAGATGTCACCTACCACATTCTGTACTCAATCAACATCTGAAAATCCTAGGATGAGAGGTACCAGAAAAGAGTGAGCATAGTTTTTTTAAAGGCAAGTCATGGATCCAAATAACCATTACAAATGAGTGACCTAACATTCGCCTAAGCAAGAGTGAATAATAGAAGCAGAAGTTAGGACTCAAAAGTCACTTTCACAGCAGAGAGGGTCACCAGGGGAGCTCACAGGGCTCTGTCCAGAGGCAGGTGTCACTTGGTGTCACTCATAGAAAAGGGGCAGCAAGGTCTGCTCACAATCATACAGCTACAGAGTTTGCCCACATCTTCTCCCTTCCCAGAAAGGAGAATACTGAATACTCTAGGATGGCAAAAGATTCAGAGAAAAGCAACAAGAATAAAGGGACAGGAAAGTGCTCAGGCAGCAATCAGTGAGAACTCTTCTGTCTGGAAAAGCCATCTGAGGGAGGCTGTGATAGGGTCTGCAAAATAAAAAGTAGCATGACAGATACAGATCAACTGCTCCTTCTCTCTTCCTAACCACAGTCTAAGAGGCATCAAATGAAATTAGCAGGTGGCAGGTTTAAAGCAGAAAAGGTATATAGGTGTACATGCACAACAAATAGCTAAACTTTGGAAGTCCCTCCCACCACATGTAAGGATAGGCAAGAGCTTGCTCAGGATTTAAGTGAAGCTGTTGGACCCCAGGGGCTCTTGTACAGATCTCACAAAATATTTCTTGGTATTCTTTTCCCTACTTGCTAGGTTTAATGTAATTAAGTTAGATTATGCTTTAGCTACTACTTGTACTGCTGAACCACGCCAGCTTGCTAGCATAGTGGTACCTTTTCTTTCACCTAAAAAATTTAATTAATGAGAAGACCTTGATTCTGCTAATTATTAATAATAATAATAGCAAATGACATGTAAATTCTGAATATAAAGGACCAGGAAATTCTTTATGTATTTAAAATACCTTGATCTGTTAAACTGTCCATATCAGCTTTTTAAAAAAATTTTTGCTTAAGTCAGATCTGCATTCTTCCATTCCCCATCACTGTAAGAAAATGTTCTGTAGGACACATTTGTAAGGGAGACTATTAATGTTTTCATTTCTCTGTGAGGAGAGTCATCCGTTTCCCATTATATACTATGTGTGTATATATATGTGTGCAACAAAAGTACAGCTTTTACTCTCTTAACTCTCTCTAAAGGTATTGACTTTACCACTGATTTTACCTAAGAAAACTACAGACCCAGATTCTAGTCTAATTCTTAACATCCAAATCAATGTACTTCAACTTGGATAGCGCACTTTTCTTTCTGTTTTACCTGTGGCATGGGATAAAGGGAATTCTTTATACATTATTAGTGGCTTCATCTTTCTACATTGTAAAAAAAATATTTCCTAGAACTATGGTCCAATAGTCTGAGGCCTTCTTACATGTCACTCTATCTGTGTAATCTGATCATGTACTTCAGTTAATGTCTGTCCCATTTCTGTGACTCACTTACTTTACTAATGTTTGTAAAATAATGACTTTAGGTAATGATCAGCAGCAGATGCATATAAATGACTTAAAAAAAAAAACCTACAGAAGTTTCCTATTGGTTTATTTTATTCCTAAGGGTCAAGGGCTAGATGTTGTGATACCACATATACTAAAGGAATTTGTTTTGTATTTGAGAGAAAATGACATCTTTTGTATTGCTCCTTAAAATACAGTCTTTGTTTTAATACACACAAAAAACAGATGCAAAAAATGCACAAAAAAATACTTTATTTTATTACAACATACAGAAATGCAAAAGAGCTACTATACTACTATGCTGCCTTCTAATTACTACTATTCTGATGTTTTTATTGAGGGGAACATTCTTCACTTTTCCATGTGGCATCCTTGATTCCTGTTAATCATGTGTGCCTGGAACAAACAGCCCCAATCTCTGAACACGCGGTTGACTTTTTTTGACCACCTCCATTGTAGTCCAGTTGTTGCCTATCTTTCAGACAGCTCTGTGTCTGACCAACATCTTACAGGTTAAACAGAAATAAAAACAATTACAAAATATTGGGAAATTAATACTATTTAATGCATTAGTGGTAGTAATAGTGCTAGCATTATTAAAGAGATTCAAATTAGTTGTCTTAAGGAGCAAATAAGGTAAGTTGGTCTGTTTCTTTATTTTCACCCATGTGAGAGAATATTGTAAAATGCCTCTTGCTCACTCATAGTAGCTGATTTCACAAGATGGTATGTTCAGACTTCTGCAGTTGAAGTGTACATATGACATCAGAATTAAACCTTTCCAGTTCAGAGACAGCTTACAACACATTAAAATGAGTACTGGTTTTCTGTTGTTCCTTAAGGTACTACTCTTTAATTCATGGTGATATCTAATCTAAAAAAAAAGAACTATAATTTTAATAATATAAGCTCTGCGACATGTTAGATTATAAACATGATCTAGAGAATGTGCTTGATCTTAAATAGCCATTGCTCTATTCCTCCCAAAATTCAGTGCTCCATTGATTACAGAGGGTTACCTCAAAGACTCTTATGTCTAAGGAATAATTTTTGAGAAAATACTGTGACAAGTTGACTGAATAGGGAGTTACACAGGCTAAGCAAACTGCTAAATTTTGAAATTTTGTTAATTTATTTCAACATTCATTACATAGAGGAGAGAAGTCTTGAGTTAATTCTGAAAAAGACTGATAAATAGTAAAACATAAAAACTAGCTATTAACCAGATGTCACCATTCAGGCAGTCCCTGACAGGTTGGACAACTGCTCTCCTGTGAAGATCAATAAGGAGAAAAGCAAAGTCTTGCACTGGGGGAAGAAAACCCCCATGCACCAGTACAGTATGGAGAGCACCCAGCTGGAAAGAACCTTGTCAGAAAGGGACCTGAGGGTCCTGGACATAAGATTCAGCAAAAGACAGCAGCATATCCTTACAGGAGTAGCAGCCAAAAGCCTCCTGACTTATGTTAGTCAGAAAGTTCTCACCACGTCAAGATGGGTGAACCTTCCTCACTCAGCACTTGCGAGACTTCTGGTCTGTTGGTCCCAGTTCTGAGCTCCCCAGTACAAGAAAAATATGGACCTAGTGGAGAAAGTCCAACACAAGGGCACAAAAATGATGAAGGGACTAGAGCACCTCTCCTGTGAGAAGACAGAGAGCTAAGAGTGTTCAACCTGGAGAAGAGAAAAGCTTAGTGGATCTCATTAATGCATATAAATACCTGAGGGGAGGGTGCAAAGGCGGCTCTTTCCAGTAATGCCAGTGCCATAACCAGAGGCAATGGCCACAAACCAAAACACAGGATACTCCCTCTGAACATCAGGAAACACTTCTCCAGAGTGAGGGTGACCAAGCACTGGCACAGGTTGCCTGGGTTGGTTGTGGAGTTATCATCTTTAAGAGATATTCAAAAGACTGCTAGCCACAGACCTGGGCAACTGGCTCTAGGTGGCCCTAATTGAGCAGGGTATTGGACCAGGTGACCTCCAAAGGTCCTTTTCCACACCAGTCATTCTGTGGTTCTGTAAAAGCTGGCAGAATGGCAGGTCTTTGTAAGACTTTTCATCTGTTCTTCCACTATTACGTAGCAAATTAATAGCTTTCCCTTTGATTTATAAGTTGGAAAACAGTGATCTGTAATTACAAAATACCAGCCAGCCTGAAGCAAAATCAGGAATAGCATCCATCTCCTCTGAGTCCAAGGACAGTGCCTTGTCCATCAGATCAAACTGATATGAACATCAGCCAGAGCAATGGACAATGGCATTTACCAACCACGCATATCTATAGCATGTATGATGAAAAAAACCTCATCCTAGTAAGAGATGAAGCTCAGCCTAAGAAGAGCTGATCTGTTTTCAAAGGGTATATTGTGCTCTCCATGTGTTCAAAGAATGCCTGTGCTGATATTAATTGTGGCACTGTAAAGCCACAAGAGCACAAGTGAAGAAAGTGTAGTTTTCATTTGAATGTCCTGTCATTTAAATATCCCATCCTTTTCCTGTGGTATCTACAAAATGAAGACAAAATATCACAAAGTAAAGAAATGGAACGGAAATGTGTGTTAATCACAGTAAACTAAATGTATTGATAAAGCAAGAGTTGAAATGCCCTATGGCTGCAATTTTATTTCATTCAGATCAATCACACCTCCTAAAATAAAGAAGAAGCTAATTTTAAATGTGTACAAATCTATGACAGATGGCAACATCATGCAGCAGAAAAAAACATAAACTATTAGAAATTCCTTTAAGCTATTTGCTTCAGTGCTACTCAAGAAAATAATATGATACGTATAACTCATTCACTGTGAAATTATTTGTGCTTGGTATCTTTCTTTTCATAGCCGACTTCATGCAAAAGTGTTCCTAACTTGCATGTCAGTCTCTACATTTGGTACATGACACACAGTTGGACTATTTGTTCTGAATGTTCTTTGTAAATTTAACCTGTTTTCATAGACTGGATTTCTCTGAAGACATCTTTCTGGTTTCTGAATGGTTTAACTACAATTTAGACTCCTGAACCTTGTCTTTCCACCAGCCCTCTACCAACAATATATTTTTGATAAGAACTTCTGGACAAATCAGCCATAATTCCTGGCTTATAACTCTGCGCTATAAATGCTGAACAAAATCTCAACATACATCCAGCTGTCTGATCCTAGCATTTTGCTCACAGTCAGATATGAAAATTGTGCTTATATTGCAAGATAGAGCAGATAGCAGTATGACCAGACATACCTGTGGCAGGTTAGATTTAACTAGTTTGGGTAACCCTGGAAGCCAAGACCAAGAGAATTGTGCTGCTGTGAGATTTATGGGATCCGAACTGCTGTATTTTTACTTCTATTGGAGATAAAGTTGGCTTGTTCAAAAGTGGTTGACCAGAAGGTCCCCTGGACCACAAAGTGTTCCTTTACAAATACGATGGTAAGAAGAGGTAATTCTAATTCATGGGAGATGAAGCTCAGGTCTGTTTCTGGATTTAAGTGGTCGGGATGATGTCTGACTGGATGGCTTGCAGTCAGTACCTGATTTCTGCAGAGAAGAAGCAATACGGTCTTGTTTAAGCCAATATGTCCTTTTTTAAATCACCATAGCAATTGAAATCTTTCACCAAAGATAAAACAGGCAACAAATTGTCCCATTCTTTTTCCTGGTCCTTATGGTAAAGTGAGTTGCCTGATCTTTAGCAGAGATGTTGCTGGAGTATATCATGTTGTAGAAAGGTGAAATGTGTCTAGCACAAGGCAGGGTAATCCATTCCAGACTCATGTGTAATGCAGGGGAAACAGGTGCAAACAATTGAGCTCGCTGTCAGTAAGCCACGTTGATCGCTTTTGATATCTTAATCGTTAGTTGATCCATGTGCAACATTGGCAACATCACTGTCATAGCTGACTGCCTTCTGCACATCTGTAAACCTTTTCTGGGTGCTTCTTGATGTGTGTGTGAGTCCATGAAGTCCTGACATCATGAGAAACTAAATTGGCCATGATTGCTGCCATTTCCGTTTTCCTGCTAGAAAACCAGAGGGTTGACAAATGTCAATAACTGCTAATAGCTCACTACTGTTTGTCAGATGCCATATAGGACAGGTGTGAGGAGAAGGCAGTGTGTTTCTCTGAGCACCACTCAACAACCAATTCATTTGTGAGACTGCTGTCTAATTGCTTTTGCAGATAAAGGAGTAGCTGTTTCTTCACTTCATGACACCCCGGTAACCCTTCAGAATGAAACATGTTCCCACTGCAAACCACACTGCAGATTTCCTTACAGGCAATAACAATAGTTTGGAAAGAATTCTAGTCCATAGCACAGCTTTATGTATAATGTTATCAGCTAACAAATTAGCTACGTCCTCTTTATTTTCCCTCAGAAAGCGTTAGCATGATTATATACTCCTAATTTATGACTTTCCCACAAAAGATGACACTGAAACTAATGACACAGGCTGCTGTGGTGGGTGCTTATGTTTGTACATCCACCAGGTTATGCCAGCCTGAGGACAGCAGGTTTTTGTGGTTTTCAATAACATCTGTGTATTCTGCTTATTTTAAATTTCATTTTATTTCTTTCAACAAAAAAATGGGATTTGTACCTCTGCAATAGGATTTATAATATCTTTATAATATCTATCTTTTAGTTCTTAAAACTAAAACTGTGTCTTCTTTAAAATTGGGTCTTTTTCAGAGACAGGCTTGTTCATGCAAAAATATATGCAATGGTTTATTTTATCAATTTCTTCAGGAATTTTTTTGGATCTTTACCTATTTTACATTATGATAGTTCTAAACTGATTTTGAAGCATTTCTTGATAATAATATCATTTCAGGTACGACATGCAAGTAGCTGATATTTTATTTCATAATTTTTTGGGTATATGGCTGCCACGTGTTCAGCTGAGGATCTATATTCACCGCATATTTTTTCTGACACATTTATTAACTTCCCCAAGAAACCAGATTAAAGAAGTTAATGGAAGCGTTTGTCTTTCACCATTGTTTCATCCTCTATAGCTCATCCATTTATCCTAGGTAGCATTCCCAGACACCTATCTTCTAAACAACACCACAGTAAAGGGTTCCTTGAAGATCTTGTATTTTCTGCCAGGGAGTCCTTTCAGAAGACTGTTTTTTCATAAAACGCCTGCAGAATTTCTGCATCCTGTCCAGTATAACAAAGTTGAGGGGAATATGGTTTGTAGGTTCAAACAGACTCAAAACACATTTTCTGCTCTATCTATTCACCAATGAAAAAAGCAGATGGATAGATAAAATCTACAATGGTTTTTCCGTGTCATCAAGAGGAGGGTTCATCTAAATAATGCCCAAGCCATGTTTTCTAGCTTGTCCTAAAACCTTTTTTTAAGGAAGATGTCTCCCCTTCTTTTGTCTTCCAGAGTCTGATTAGACAGATATTTACCTCATGACAGGACTCAGATTTAAATAGACTGTTAACTATAGGCCCTTGTTAGATTATGTCATTCACTAACCTATAAAACTGGATGGGATACCTTTGAGCTTTAGAATTGATAACTCTTAGAATTTAAGATTGGAAGATGAAGGTATATAAGCTTCCACATATGTTTTAAGATACATATTTTTATACATATGAAAATATTTATTTAACACGTATGTTTACAGGTATGTATAATCAAACGTTTTGACACGTGATTAACAGTAACCTCCTATGCCTTTCTAAAGTCACTCTCCCTATAAATACCTATAGTTAGTGCTCCAATTTACTCCATCTTGCCTTAATTAGATAACTTATTAGGACTGAGGATATATGTAATGTTTATGATTGGTAAGTGACTAGCTCTTTTCATCATTTTGGGATAAGGAATTACAGCACCTTCTTTCATCCAGATTTCATATCATCCAAATCTGGGATATTGCTGCGCCCATATGGATACCCACAGTGATGGATGATCTCAATAATTAATTAAATTTTAATACTCTCATTCAAAAATATGCCCTTCCATTTCTGGTTTTTCCTACTTTCTTTTCAGGAAATTTCCAGAGATCCTCTGTCTTGACTAGGAAACTGCAAAGTGATCTCTGTGGTCCCAGGAAGCTCACAGCTTACAGTTTAAATGAAAAACAGTAATTTGAATTTTGTTTGACATGTTTTCAAAGGCGCAAAGTTTGACACAGTCTCTCTTTTTGCAAGTTACATGTGTTTTATGTCCTGTTATTTTTCCCCATTGTAAAGATTTAACTTCTAGTGGTAACCCTTTGGAGCACCTGGCTCAGGAGAGTAAAAGAAAGGAAATCTTGATTTATAGAGGATGCCAGTGGCTTTCTTCTGGCTGTGAAACTTGGCTCTGTCCATCTGATGCCTTTTAAAGCACAACCATGTGTGAAAAATAATGAATCTTTACAACTTCCTTTACCTTTTAAAACAAAAAGGTAATGTATTTCTTTCAAAACCTGATTGCTTTTTTTAGACTTATATTTCATTTCAAAATATATTGCTTTATACATTATGGATCATTTAGGATGGATGCTGATAGGTAATCCAGTAGTACAACCTTTGTGTTTCTATATCATAATTAAATACTAAAGCATTAGAAAAACATGTCTGGACAGCATGATTGACCTTTGAAAGAAAAGCTTTGTAAGACCAGAAAGAACTTATGTAATTATATTCAAAATTATGACCATGCAGTCAAGCCCAGCTGTTTTCAGTGACATAATGCCATGTGTGTATTGCACCTATCCGGTCACATCCGTCCTCTCCGAAGTGTGCTGCAGTTTTCACCCAACCACATCTGCACTTCGGATTGCCTGTGGCCCCCCCAGCCTGTGTCAGCCAGCAGCACACTGGCTCTCCTCAGTAGGGAAATGATTCAAATAGAGCCTCAAGGCAGCAGAGCTGGCCGAGCCCTACCCTGCTGCTGATCAGAGGGTTTCTCTATAGCACGCAGTCAGGGAATGCTGCGGGAGCCCGTGCTCTCTGCCAGCCCAGTGGCTACTGTGGCAGAGCTGGAGAGGGGGCAGTAATGATTAAAAGAATTTGAATCCTGCAGACAGGGAGGTGCAAAGTTATACTTGGCTCCTATTCTGGCTGTAAATGTGTGGCAGAGCATATGAAGAGATTGCCAGCACAATGCCTGTGACAATTAAGAACCTAGTGTAGAGGGAACCAGCCCAGGCTGCACTGCAGTACTCTGCTGCTGTGGAGAGGCTGCAAGCATTGCAGGCTTGGAGACCCACAATCAAATCTAGAAATCTGACAAAGAAAGTTTTTTTTTTTTTCACAGCCATCTGTATCAGAGAGTCCCAGTAATTCAAACTTACAGAGAGTAATGTTTTTTCAGCACGTTCAGCAACATGCACCTTTAATGAGACTTAACCCCTATATTAGAATTTGTGATGGAAAGGTATCTATGACTGATCAGATGTCTTCAGCATGGATTAAGATGCTTAGTCTGAAGAAGAAGCAATCAAGGCAGTAAAGATGGCAATCAGTAAGTTGCTGTGTGGTATGAAGTTGAATGGGAAGTGACTGCTGTCACACAGTACTCTAAAAGTAAGTAGCATCCATCAAAAATATTTGAAATTATTTTCAAAATTAATTAAAGAAGCTTAACCCTACCCCCAGCAAAACCCTAAAACATAATGGGAGCTGAGATGTTATATGGGTTTAAGCACTGACTATACAAATGCTCAGAAAAAAAGCTCTTTTGAGTGCTATCAGAAAACCAGATAGTTTGTCTGAAAAAGCAAGACCCTGAGCTGAAACAGGCACTGAATTTATGAACTATCCATTTGCTCTTTTCTCTTACATTTCTTAAGCATTTGCCATTAGATGCTACTGAAAACAGAATAAAGGACTAAATTAACCTCAAATCTCTTTTATATCTATATATTGATATATTCTTAATTACACTGCAGAAAAAATGGGAGCACCAACTAGTTTAGTGGTTAGGTGGCCTTTCTACCATTCTACAGTGACATCTGGCATGTATTCAGAAGAACAAAAGATTTTTCAACATAACCGAATGTGAAGAAATTTCCAATCCTCTTTCAGTGAAATCCAATCCTTTGGCCAGCTTCTTGACCACAAACTCAGCATTTGGTCTATTTACGTGAAGAACTTCCTCTGTACTTTATCAGCTTGCTCAGCTGGGATCTCCCCAACTCTCCAGAAACTCCTGTGTAAACAAAAATGCCAAACACTTCAAAATTAAGGGGACTTCTTTGTTGAACCAATAGAGAGAGTAAAGAAGACTCTTGAAATTTATCTGCAGGACAGGTTACCACAGCCAGCTAGGCTTGTGCCAGCACATAAGGAATGAGAAATGGTCCAAAACCTGCAAAAAGGTTGTCCTTGACAGCTATAGCTAGACTAGCCTTTATATCTGTAACTTGCATTGAGGAGACTCTGGAAAGAATTAATTGTTCTGGAAGAAACTGGGTAAATCATGTTTTAAATTATTTTTGTGGGAAGGGAGGCCTTTAGTCTATTAACAAATGGCTTGCAAACTGACCCTGTATTCTATTTATGTATTAGCTGAATAGTTTAATGCATTACAGCTTTTTGTGAGTTGTTCCAAAACAGTCTGTCAATGGTTACATGAGTCATAGGTCATTGTTTCTGAGAGCTGATTGGATGTCTGTAGATTTTAATAAGGAGACAAAATGTGAAAAATAGCACCCAG
Organism: Campylorhamphus procurvoides; assembly: GCA_013396655.1. Classification (NCBI taxonomy): domain Eukaryota; kingdom Metazoa; phylum Chordata; class Aves; order Passeriformes; family Dendrocolaptidae; genus Campylorhamphus; species Campylorhamphus procurvoides. The sequence goes on along the minus strand of WBMV01006632.1, from coordinate 99,703 downwards.
AGAATAAAGCACTTAGAAAGGTCTGTGCCAAAAGATTAATCAATTATGGTGAAATGCTTCAGTTTTGAGAGTTACAGCCTTTTACGCTGTCTGAGCACTCAAAACACATGGGTGACATGACCTGCAAATAACAGTTAGCTGGATTCACCAATTCAGCTTGGACTGTTTCATACTCTACAACCACATCTATTTTATGTGACTTGGGTCAAGACATAAAGCATGTTTCTTACAAAATAAATTTTTCATTTGCTCTAAACTGTTAAAGGCAGACAGTAAATGCATGGCCTTGACCGCAGTTGATCCAAGTTGTTTCTTTTTGCTTCTCATTCAATGAAGAGCAGCTGCACAAGCAGGCTAAGTTTAAGAATCACAGAAGTCCTGTTGCAAAGCCATGCTGCTCTAACTGCTGGTGTAAGAGTGTTGATGGTGCCTCACTCCTGCCTCAAGCAGCATCTGCTGCTGGGCCTTGGCTTTTCCTCTGAGGAGCCCTAGATGTATTCACACACCATGCAATAGGTGACTCCACACAGGAATATCCCTCCCTGGGCCTGCTTTGTGAAACCAATTCAAACCAAACTGCTCCTTTTCATTCCAGCAGGGAAAAAATAGCTCTTCAAGAGCCTCAGCTCCTTTGCATTACTGCAGAGAGTTTGTAGTACTTTCCCCATCCTTGCCAGATTTGGTCCTTCCTGCCCTTGACTCCAGACATATGGCTTTGCAATTTTTAAAGGGACTGTTCCCCAGAAGAGTTTTGCTGTCAGTGCAGGCAGTGAATCCCCTAGAACATTTGCAAGCCCTGCCAGAGGCTGCTTATCACAGCCACTCCAAATGCACACACTCAGAATCTGTCATATTCACGGTTTGCCCCCAGAACACTCTCATGAGCCACAAGTCCACCTTGGAAGTTTGCAGCCACAGTACCCAGGGGCTTCACCTTGGTTGTTATGAGATCTTTCCTCCTGCACACAATGAGTACACTTTTCCAACAGTCCTTTCCCACCCTGCAGTAGGCTGCAGTCACTCAATAGTTATTCAGGTCGATAACTACAATAGACATCTATGTTACAGATAGACAGCTATTTAGTCACCAAAGTCAGATGAGATGAAGCCCTTCCAAGTCTCTACACCCCTGAGTAAAACTGTGTTTCCTGAATGCCAAAGCAAGCAGAGAGGATATACGGCCTCAGGGCCCAGGGCTTTGTTCAGCATCACCAAAGCAATCATTCATAAATCATTATCTTAAAAGCAGCAGCGATGGGTTTTAAATCCTCATCTGAATGCTAAATATTCAGTTCCTTGGCTTAAGTATTTGCTTCTTTGGCTTCTAAGCCATTAAATAGCCTCTCTTTTAATGTTTCCTTCATAATTTTTGAGGACCTATAAATTTGTTGGGGTTTAGTTTAAATTTAAAGTAACTGGATTCTCATGAAACTCTCCCTGGGACTTTTAAGAAAAACACCAAACATCGCAACAGCAATCAGTCTTGAGAAGCAGTTGCTTTGCCTTTCAGTGGCATTTAACTCTCACATAAATCACAGCATTTGAACTGATTCCTTGACTCACTATTAGTGATTCCAGAACAAAAACCAGAAATGTAATTGAAGTCTAGGCCAAATCCACCACCTACGGAAGGAAATGGTTGTGAGATCACTTGCACTGCAGTGAGGATCCCTGGGGCAGGTGGTGGGAAGGATGTTTGCAAGTGCAGTTAGAAACCAAGTCAGTTAGACTGACTGTCAAATTTATCACTTTATTTATAACCATACATAAAGTAAATAGAATTTTTGTCTTTTAAGTGACTAATTGAATTTTAGTACCTTTATTGTTGGGAGTGCAATTTAAAACAGAGGGAAAGAAAACTGTCAGCACCTCTGGAAATAAGACTATTTTTGTAAAAGAGTGGAAGGAACCAACCTCATTGACTGTTCAGATCATTCAACTTGCACAAGATCATAGAATCCTAGAATCATAGAATGGTTTGGGTTGGAAGCGACCTTAAGTATCATCTAGTTCCCTTCCCTCTGCCATGGGCACCTTTCACTAGACCAGGTTGCCCAGAGTCTATGCAGCCTGACCGTGAGCACTTTCAGGGATGGGACATCCACAGCTTCTCTGGGCGACTTGTTTTAGAGCCTCACCACACTCACAGTAAAGAATTTTTTCCTAATATCTACTCTAAACCTGCCCTATTTTACTTTAAATCCATTCCCTCTTGTTCTGTCACTATGTGCACTTGAAAAACATCTCTCTCTGTCTTTCTTGTAGGCTCCCTTCGTGTACTGAAAGGCCACAATTAGGTCACCCCAAAGCCTTTTTCAGGCTGAACGACCCAAATTCCCTCAGCCTTTCCTCATAGGAGAGGTGCTCCATCCATCTAATAATCTTGGTGGCACTCCAGTGGACCCGCCCCAACAGGTCAGTGTCTTTCCTGTGCTGGAGACCCCAGAGCTGAATGCAGCACAGCGCCAGGGTCTTAATTAATTCATGCCAGTTGTACCTCATATCCTTGAGACAAAGCTCCCCTTCTCATGTGAAAGATTAAAAAAGCATGGAGCACTCTCCTACAATCTCTTCCCTTTCCATTTCACACTGAAAGACTTCATATTGTTTTACATTATCTGGGATGTGTGTGAGAGAGAAAATACTGTGTGATGGTGTTCTTGGTTTTCAGAATACTGTGCAATTCTACGAAACATATGCACCAAAGTGATTTTAACTTTTAAAGGGCCTTTTACTTAGAGCAGTTAAGTCACCGGGTGTCTGAATGAAGGAACAGACCATCCAGTTCCTCAGACAGTTGATATTTAATTAGGCAGTGGTTGTCCCCCATAGATGGAGGGAGAATTTGGATCTCCATTTGCCCTGAAATCATCTGCTAGGTGTAAGAGCGAGAGCAGGGGCTGACCTGACTTGCTGTTCCTCAGATCATGAGCTACCAGCAAACCAAAAAGATAAAACTTCAGAGCAATTTATTTGAAGGAATCTGTAGTTGCTCCTTAGAGCAGTCTGTCAGTGGTTTTGCATTGGCACAGAAAGATAAAGAAGCTACAGCTAACACCAGTGCAGATGCAGAGCCCAGGTGAGTAGGTACAGTAGGCATATCTAAGGAAAACATCAAAGGGAAGTTAAAGTACTTGGAGGATTCCTAGGTCAAATATACCACAGATCAGTGCTCTTTAGGATTTATAGGGCACAGACAAAAAGCGATGAAGATCCTTACACTGGAGGATTTTCACCCAAAAATCCTCCAAGGTTAGGCTTAAACCTGCTGTGGGCCACCAGAACAGTTTTACAAGGATGTGGGATCACATCACTGTCTACTTCATCTTTGCTCAATATATAAGTAGAATAAATGTGTGGCTTAATTTATCCACCTTTGTAGGAATACTTGGAAATGTACTTTCCATGTTTTCTCCCTAAATCCATTTTCCTATTGTACCTTTGTGCTCATTTTTATTTAGATCTTTGTTTTATTTTTCGAGTCAACAGATCAAATCCCTGGAGGGAGATTGCATAATTGTGAAATCCTAGAGACCAGAGAAAACAATCCCACAACTACTCCCCAGGACATAACCAACATGGAAATGGGAAAAAAATGTTCTCCCAAGGCTGGTGCCTCTGAGACAGAGTTTTTAATGTTCTGTCAGCTGTATATAAACCATAAGACACATGGCGTCTTTGCATCATTATTTTGCAGCTGCTTTTATTGTTCCATCATTGACATCAGAACTTGAAAAGCAGACTGGAAGAAAAAACTTCCACAATTGTTGAAAAACATGGTAGGTGACTTACCTTTCTTGGGTTCATATTTTTTTCTTTATTCTATAACTGGTCTTCAATCTGCTTGAAATTGGCAAGAAGTAAAAACTTCTCTGCAACGAACCAAGGAGAACATGAACATCTTGAACACTGCCAAGGAGTGGTGTAACCTTTTTTATTATTATTATTTTTTTTTTGGTTTGGGGGAAAAGATTTCACCTACTCTATTGTGTAGTCCAATCTAACAAATCCATGAAAAGAGGAAGGGGAGCACCTGTAAACAAAGATGATTGCACCCCATATAGTTCTTTTCCTCCTGCTCAATGCATTCTATAAGGTTTTCCATATACAGAGCAGAAAGCACCAGAACAACTCTGTCCAGACTTCTTTGTTCTGAGTCTGTTGGTGGTGAACGCTCAGGAGGAAGTGAGAAGGCTCAGGCGGTGCAGGTCAGGTCAGGTGAGCCATTAGAAATAAGTCTGTGGGTAAGTAGAGTCTCTCCCGGCCCAAGCACTGCTGAGACCCTGCTGGCTGTCTTGGCTACAGCATCCTTCTGCCATGCCTTGGGCTGGGGAGGGATGTGAAGGCTCCTCATTGACATGGATGGCAGACATCTCAGCAGGAGGTGTATCATGAGAATTAGTCTGACTGTTTTGTAAAAATTCCTGAGAAATAAACTCCTTTCTCCTGGCAGCAAAACACCCTATTAAAAAACAAACAAACAAACAAACAAAACTGTTTGCATAATTTTTGACAGGTTAATTTTTTTTATATATATATAATTCTACAAAGCATGATTTATTTCTTTTACTCCAGCTTTGGACTAGAGTTGCACTTTTAGTTCATGCCTCTCTATGCTTCTAATGGCTTTTGGCCACGTACTCCATAGTCAAAGTTGTAATGGTGACTCTAAATACTTTTACTAACAGAGAATAATTTAGCTTCCCACACCAGAAGCCAGAGTGTGTCCCTGAGGTGCCTTTGCTAAGGTAAAAAACCCTGCTCCCTTCCAGCTCTAGGCTGATCAATTTCAAAACCTTCCCGAACATGAGGAGGGGGAGTTCTTTGATACATCACGTCTATTTGCCACAGTGATCTGTCTTGTGACAAAGTAAACACAAGAAGATGTCAAAATGTCCTGCTTTCTCTGGTTAGCATTATTCACAGTAGATATGGTGTTTACGTGAGGGGGTGGAAAGACTTTAAAGATAAAGGTAAAGCCTAATTGAGAAAGGTTGGAAGGTTATTTAGATATATATCCACTTAAAGCTTTTGATATAACATCATAATATCAGCTTGGGTTAAACTTTTAAGATTGAGACTGGATATAACAGAGATAGTTCATCATGGAATGGGGTTTCCAGAGATCTGTAAGGTTAATCTAAATTATCCCGGAGATTAGCCCTGAGACAGCGAATGGTTCCACAAACACCACCACTGCTGTCCCAAGCAGCCATGTGATACCTTCAGACCTCAGTTAGCATTTTCAAAGAGACTAATCCTGAGCTCACCAGTGAAGAGAGGACATTATTTTATAGGTGAGGTTGTCACTCTCTCTCGGGGTGAGTTATGGGGCTGGGCTGCCAGTGGAACAGGAGCATACAAGTTACAGGTCAAGCTCTTCAAAGACTGTCAGCTCAAGAAAATCCACTCTGCAAATTTAGAGCTCTTCACCCTGAAGCACTAAGCAATTTATTCTGGTTTAGAAGAGAAATAAGCTGTGACCCTGTTTCTTGTATTTCTAGCTACTATCTTTGACTTACTATAGTCATCATTCAACCACTTTGTGAGGGGTATGTAGCATCAGTAACACGAAAAGGTTCCCAGAAAGCTTTCCTGTACTTAAGCTGAAAGTAGAAAAAAAAGATGCCGAACTACCTACCCTTTGACATTAGAAAGTGCAGATTGCTATCTGCAGAGATTTGTTACACAGATTTACTTCCAGGAGATTTTTTTAAATTAACTTTGTACACCACTATTGAACAGAGGTACCTAAAAAATGACAGAGCATTATGACTATAAGTAACATCAGGATATGTCATTTCCCACCCTGGCTTGCACCCACGGCACAGCTGATACATGCAGTTTTCTTAGTATGATGAAAACATTTGAGTTTTCACTTTATGTAAGGAAAACCTGCATAGTCTTCAGGTACCAGTTGTGCAAATATTTGCTTCAGTTCAATTTTAAGAAAACATAGTGGATTCCTATTGGTAGAAAGCAGGTTTAAATGGAGCTGTGGACACAAATAGGCTTGAAATAAATTAGGAAAACTCAAGAGTATGTAGGAGGTGAAATGACAAGGGCATGAAATCATACAATGAATACGGGCATTTTAATTAAATTAAACATCCAAATAATTTCAAAATCATGCTTTGTTGAATATGAACACTATTACATAGGAAAAATAAAACAGTAAAATTTCAAATAAAAATAATGTCTACTTATGAAAGGAATTATAAAATAAGGACTAGTGCGGATGATCTGATTACTTTTACTTTATTGTATTTTTAAAGTAGTGGATGAGAAATAAACAATGCATTAAAATTTAGATGATTTTAGATATAAAAAGATTAAAAACCTTTCTGAAGCCAGTGGGGTTTTATTTCAAACGCCCAGAACTGCAGAAAACTAGAGGCACATATAACAGAAGCAGTTTTCTGCCTCATGTCTCCTGTAACTTTCTTGTTCAAAATGGAAATGGTGTGTGAATCAAGGAGTACAGAAATCTGTTTCTTACTGAAGTATCTATGCCAATGTGCTGTCTTAACATTGCCCTTCTAAAATCATTTTTCATATAAGAACATTCCACACTGTTGATACTCTGAGTCTAAGAAAGAAGAAGGGACACCCAGGACCATCCAGGCATGCTCACATCTGCACTTCTTTGTCCTTGTCACCGTGCAATGCTAATTGTCTGCTGAAGTGCTGGAGTTTTTAAATATAAAAGTTTCATTTCTAGTTTCAGTTGAGAACTGAAATTGTCAAATACCACAAAAAGAGGCATTTTCAGCTTGGTTTTCCAGATTCAAAAAATGTGCACAAGTTGGACAAGCTTCAAGTAAATACACAAACAGTTCAAAGCAGAGAGGTAGATCCAAACCAAACTGAGAGCATGGATCTGAAGTTCCCACATTTCATACACACTTGGATCCAGATCCAAAAATCTCAATGGGCCCTATTTTTGCAAAGGGGTGAATCAAACCCATGCCCAAATCACCTTTCTTTTATTCTTCCTCCTCGGGCTCTGATGGTGTTTGACTATGAAGCCAAGTACTGACCACCATTTCTTACATTGCTTTCCAGTTGGGTGATTGATAAGAGTTGAAGCTAAACACAGGTCCCTTGAGTCTTGGCCAGCAAAAAACAAAGGTTTGAACAAATACTGTTGGCTTGGCTATGATCTCATGAGACAGCATATCTGTGTCTGCTCTGAAGGCCAAGTTATTTCAGATGGCAATGTGAGTTAATTTTTATCAGTGGCAGTAAGAAGTTCAGCACTTATAGGTTTAGTTTTTGAAAGGTAACCAGCAATTTGGCATTCTCAGTTCCAAACACCATAAGCTTGATTTTTCAGAAAATGCTGAATATTTTATTTCTGAAAATTGGAATGCCTCAGAATTGCCAGCCTTTCTTTGGGTTTTTTTGTTTGTTTGTTTGTTTGTTTGTTTGGGGGTTTTTTGGGGGGTGTTTTGTTTTGTCTGTTTTAAAATATCAAGTAACAATTTCCAGAAATATGAAAATGTTGCCACAGTAGATATTACTTCTGTAAAAAATTGACAGCTGTTTTCTCGCTTCTACGTAGCGAGCATTTTTATAGGTGATGTCTGCAGATTCCTTGAAAAAAACCCTTTGCTGCATCAATACTGCTAGATTAAGTTTGGTGGATAACAGCTGCATCAGCTGCTAAAGCATAAAATATATTAATTAAAAAAAATCAAACTCTTAAGATCACAGATTTGTTTAGATTGGAAGAGACCTTAAAGGTCATCTCGTTCCAACCCCTCCCATGGGCAAAGAGAGACACCTTTCACCAGACCCGATTACTCAGAGCTCCATCCAACCTTGCGTTGAACACTTCCAGGCATGGAGCATCCATAGCCCCTCTGGACAACCTGTCCCAGTGCCTCACCATCCTCATAGTAAAGAATTTATTCCTGATGCCCAACCTAGACGTGCCCGGAGCGCCTGGAGCGGGTTCCGTGGGGCGGCAGCTCCATCTGCCGGAGCCCTGGGAAAACCACGGCAGCAGCGGCACCTTCCTTCGGGACACTGCGGGGATGGGGTGGAAAGGATAAAACGGGCCCCTGCACAATTCTCTGCGCTGCTGCAGGGCAAGTAGCTCCGTTATCGCTGGATGAGGTGGGAATAAACGGCGTAAGTGCGGGAAACGGAGGGGGGCATCTGGCCCGTGAGAACAAATCAGCTGGATCAGCAGAGAATTTAAGATAGTGTTGGTTTATGAACTAAGGGTCCCACTAACTAACAGGGTTGAATTTACAGATTACAAGCACAAAATAAGGTCAATACATGGGTTTATATGCTTTTGTCAATTATACTCTCTGTGTAAAGTACTGAAGTGTTGTTTGACTTACAGTTTTCATCTTTGTCATTTTATTCCTCCCTCCTTAAGATGTCTTTTCAGTACTGCAAGCAGTTAGACAGTCCTAGTCTTGTCAGTGCTCCAAGCAGTCAGAGAGTCCCTTCAGAAATACAGAGCAATCAAAAAAAGAAGCGGTCATGACCCAAAAAAAAGAAAATCTAAAATGTTTCAATATTTCTTCCAACATTCTTTAACAAAAAGAAAGGTTTTCCTGTGCTTGAACCAGTGATCAGCTAACTTGGATTTCAGCAAATAAGAACCATAGAATGGCCTACTTTGGAAGAGACCTTAAAGATCATCTAGTTCCAGCCTCTCTACCAGGGGCAAGGACACCTTCTACTAGACTAGGTTGCTCAGGGGTCCATCCAACCTAGCCTTAAACAATTCCAGGGATGGACCATCCACAACTTTTCTGGACAACCTGTTCCAGTGCCTCACCACCCTTTTGGTGAGAAAAATTTTTTTACCATCTAATCTAAACCTACACTCCTTCAGTTTGAAGCCATTCCCCCTTGTCCTGTCACTACACACTTTTGTAAATACTCTCAGAAGTCAGAAGATATTTAGAGTTGCCAATACTTAGTGATATTTAGAGCTTATGATCATTGTAGATTCATCAAACAACAATGTTGGGCCTCAACCACATATTTATCTGCAGCAGAGCCCCATTACTATCTTTATCCATGGCTCAACTCTTCAGGCAGTGGTGAACTACAGAAGGTATTAATTTCAAATGTGAGAACAACCTGAATGCAGGGACTGACTCAGTCTTTGGTGTTACATATGAGGAAATTGTAGATCTCATCAAATGTAAACAGTTAACAAAGAATCAGACATTTTCTGACAGTAAACCATTGCAGCCTTCTCTGGGAATGCCTGTCTGGAAATACAGTCATTCAGTAGAAAAAAATAAGTGAATCTAGACAGGATTTTAACATTTATTTACTGTATTTGCTTGTTCAGCCATATATTCTTAGCCATAAGTATTTGTGCTGGTTATAAATACATATGATTGCCTATCTATGGAGTAACCCAATCAGGGAATACTTTTGTGGATTCCTTATAGCACCAGAAAACTAACGTATCACATCTGAAATAAATTCTGAGCAAAAAGCTTGGGAAAAAAAATAGGGCTTTAAAAATGATCTGCATTTGGCATGAAAACTAAAATTGTTGTGCCTGTGTTTTCTACAGTTATTTCAGCTACATCACTGGTCCCATTCTCCAGAGGAAAACCAGCCATTGGGTTTTGCTCTGCTAACAGAAACAGAAGGATGAGAAAAATGGTTACATGACCACTTGTATTTTCACTTGAGAAGGTGTAATATGGCATTAATGTTTTTTGACATTTGATACATTGCTGATGTTGGACTGCCAGTCTATATTAAATAAATCAGGTACAGTTTAAAGAGAGAACAGTATTTTTACTATTTAACAGGTTGATAGAAGTGTTGAGTGCTCTAAGGTGACAAGATTTTCCTTTTGTTCCTGGTAGGTGACCAGATTTTCCTTTTGTTCCTTTGGTTCAGAATAACTTTGCGTCATTGATCGCAGAGAAGTTTAGCAATAAACTGACACTGGCATATTTTTGAGGAAAGATTTTCCAGAAGTCCTTCTCCTTTTTCCCTTTCAGTACTTCGTCTCTTCTCTAGTAGATTTCCCTGCTCCCTTGGACTCCTTCCAGCTAATTGAAGCCACCACCATCAGGACACCCCTTTTCTAGGTGGCAGCACTAGCACTAACAACAGGCAGAGTGTGTGGGATACACTTACTCCTATTTGGCATGTTCTTCTTACCTCCTCCTTGCTGTCTCTGATGGATAACCTCAGATGTTGATGTAAAGCAGTAACCAGAGTTGTCCTCAATCTACTAATTTGCAGTTTCTCTCCCGAAACCAACTCATCCTGCTGGGGAACAGCAATGCCGTGGCAGTACTCAGAACCACTCCCTCCCCTGCTCTGCGCAGGGCATCCTCCAAATTGCAGACATGAATCCAGGGCCATGCCAGAGAGAGTGCCATTTGCTTCATGTGGAAGTTTAGGAAGACGCACAACATTTTATAAAACAGAAGCCTAGGAAGGAATTTGAAAGAAAAGAATGTGAGTGAGGGATCAGGAATTCCTATTTGAGATATTTTGCAACCTGAAAAAAAGAACCCTTGATAATAACCAGTGATGTGCTGAATGCCCTTTCTAAATGACCAGGATGGTGTAAAGTCCCCACTACCAGTACCATCCTTCCACCTCTGTTACTCCCTCTCACATATGCACACGTACATATCTCCCATAAAATCACATACATACACATAAAATCTCACCTGATTTGTGACTATGGCCTCTCTTAAGAAGGATCTTCCCAAAAAATGCTGAAGATCTGATGCTCTGTGCTTTTGAAAGAGTATAAGCTCCAAAGCACTGTGCTACAAAAGCACGTCAGTTTGCTCTAGAATAATGTTATGAACTCGATACCCCACCCAGAAATGAGATCGCAGTGAAATGAGGTGATGTATTGTTTATGTGAAAGAATATTTGTACTAGATACCCAATTTTTATATGTATATACTCAGTCCTAATAGATCATTATCAAACTAAAGTAAACCTCTTAAATGCTCAATTTGTGTGTGTGTAAATGAAGCTCTGCAGAAAGGCCTCAGGATAGAATGAAGTTTATGAGATTGTAAGTGAACTCTATTTATATAACTGTTTGGAAATGAAACAAAGAGTTGCTCATAGCTTGTTCTACACAAGCCATCATCCCTAACAAGCAGCCTGGGACACCATACATTTGGGATTTTCTAATTCAGAAGGATGAAAATGTAAGATACCCATGTTTCAATACAAACAGAGCTTTTCCTAACAAATGGTCTAATTTTGGAACATATTGGAATAGAATATGCTGAAAGTGTAAAAGAATAGTAAATCAAGTTCAGTTTGTGTCAGGATACTGCTGAGAAAATCCATACTGTGTTTTAACAGTCCTTATTTGAGCTTTCTTTTTTTAGGACATATTGTTTCATGGATATCAGAAATTACTAGAACTATTTTGCGGTCTCCTTCAGACTTCCAGACTTGACTCCATTGTAGTTAGCATGCACTAAAATATTATATATTTAATACTCCTTATCCTTGTGCATGTATATAATTGCTCATTAGAGAGTTTATGTCCTAAATTAAGTATTTGAAGATCAAAGATTCATTTTGGAATCACAAGAGGTATGCGCTATGGTTACTGTTACCTATGGGGTTTTTATACAGAGTTTTTTATATTTGAAACAAAGCAATTGTACTGGATCTTTGCTTGTGGTCTTGAGAAACAGCATACAAACCATTCCAGGCACTCATCTTCCTTTTTATGACTCATTTTTTCAAGCCTAGAATTTGTTTTTTACCTTACTTCATACTCATAAGCCGACCATCTCTACAGTGCCTCTACTACATCATGATCTGATGAGGAAAATTATCAAAATAAGCCATTCTGATGACTTGTTTTTAGAGTTTGCACCTCTTGAACCATTGGCAAAAATTCAGTTAAGATTCAAAATAGAAAAAAATATATGTCACAGATGCATGTCATTGGGTTTGGGACAAAGAATGCTGATCTTTACACCTCAGAAAGCTTACCCCAGCCTAGATAAAATGTCCTTTAGCCTCCTATTTAATTTTCACAGATCTGTCTTTATAGGAGGCATGCCTGATGGAAAGATCTTTAAAATATATGTATGTATCCACATACTAAAACACATGTATGTATGTATGTACAAAATCAAGAGCTTGAATCATAGGTTAAAATGGTTAAAAACATCCGGGTTTTTTTGTCCTCAATGAGCAGAGCAAAGCCTATGGAGGAGAAATTTTCATTCATCTGTATTTATTAGAAACGAAACATCAAAAAATGTTGTTTCAACCAGATTTAACTTGTAAATTCAAGACCTTTGTTCAAAGAAATTCAGATTTCACAGGAAGTAGTCCACAAAACTTATTGCAGAAGGTTGTTCCACAGCCACAGTTTAAAGTCTCACTTGTGAACACCGACAGTGCTCAGGATTTGCCCTGCTGCCCCAACCAAAGTGTCAGGGCTCTGCACCTGGGATTTCTCCTACAGGTGCCCAATAGCTATCTGGATCCAGGAGAAAATTGGTTTATGGCAAGATCCTGCGGACATGAGCACAATTTGAAGCTGGTTTCTCCATGAGAGTGCAGCAGCACAGCTTTGGGCAGTGGGGTCCGTGGCTCCCCTGCCCAGTGTCCCTCAGTCACCTGCCATGTGTGGGATCCACAACCCGCCCTCCTGCCACAAGTCCCTGGGTATCACCATGGCTCCTCCATTGCTCCATGTAATGAGCAGGACACATCCTCACTTCCTGATGGAAACTACTGTGTCAGATCATGGTGGTTTAAAACTTCCCTGGGCACTGAAAGGCACAGGTCCAGGACCGTGGGAGCAGAAGGAGGTCTGGGCTCCAGGCTCCTGTGACTGCAAATGCTCTGGTGCAGAGGGAAAAGCAATATCCATGTCCTGGTAGTTTCCTTCACATACTGTCTAAAATATTTCCTCCTGTACAAAAATGCAGACAAACTGAAAATGAAGCAAGAGACTTCTTGCAGGACAAATTAGGATTTCCATATATCCTAAAAATGAAAATTTTTTTCACTTTGGTGAAGAAAATGAAAGCCCTTCATTACAAGGTGAATTCATTTTTCTTTTAAAAACTTGAGAGCTTTTAAGCTATGGTGATGAGTTGCATCTCATGCATAAAAAATGTACTTTTTGGCTTAGGAAAGTGGGTTTTTTCTCTCAATAGCTGGCATGTTCTGCCATGCAAACAGCTTGAGCTAATATTTAATTAGGTAAATAGAACATTAGTGTTGGAGCAAGAGGGGCTGGTCAAGCATTCCTGCCTCAAGACAACCTCTTAGATACTCTGACCAGAAAGGAAATACCTCTACATGTGAGTGACTGTAAAATGAGACATTTTATATACACTATTATTTATTGTTCTATTTGCAGTTTGGATAACCATTGTAAACCATGCATGTGTGTACATATGCATGCCCTTCAAATAAACAGTTAATAAAATCTGGATACAAATGCTGCTGATGATCTCTTTCTATATATACATATAGTGGGCCGAGCCAAAACATAATCCTCAGGTTTTCCAGATCTGGATCAAGATCCAAATGTCGTGGTTCGTGCCCACCCCTACTTCTTTTCAAGGAACTCATTCATCAGTGGTGTGGACATTTATCTGAACTTTATTTTAGCTGCCAGAAATTTTTTGGCATTTTGTAATAAGACTAATTGCAGTGCACGTGAGCCCCAAGGAATGAAGATGCTTCTCTGCTTTAAAATTAGTAGCTGTGTCTGGCAAAGGGACACGCAGAAATATGCTGGGGGGCACACAGAAAGCTCAGTGAGACTTTCCAAGGCCACACAACCAAGTGCTGACTTTTTCAACCTAGCAAACATAGTTTTCCAAAATAGTCATCTTCTTTTTAGTCCTGTGGGGTGCTGCAGCAAAAAGAATTAGAGTGAACAATTCTTGGACTTAACCACTTGATTTCCTCTCTGATGAGTTTTAGTCTCTCTTAAACATGAACAGCATGCATTTTCTTGACTGCTTTGAATATTGGTTCCTTGCTAATAAAATTTTATAAGTGATTTTGAAAACAAACAATACTATATTATCCCTTTTATTCAACTCATGAAATAAATATTCCATCAAAGAGACTTTTATGTTTCACAGTGGCAGTTCTCAAATGACCAGCATGGTATCATGTTCAAAACAGGGCACGGTCCATTTTTACAGTAGATTTACTCAATCACAGTTACTAATCGGATTAGTACTGCTTTTATGTCTGACAAATTTTTAAAAGTTGAGGGTCATTAAAGTCCTTGCACATAAAGAGCCTGTGGTGCTGGGCTGTGTTTTTCCAGTTAACCATTTCTGCTTTGAAACAAATCAGACAATTATATTTTTTAATACATATAGAAGCTATGTTGATCTTCAGGCAGTGCCACTGAGCATTTAAATCCATTGCTCAACTTAGCAAAGCCCATGCTTATGTGTGGAGTTAAGAAAGAACATCAGTTTAAAAGGTAGGAAAGGTTGAATGCTAGGGAGGTTAAGAAGAAATTACGTGTACCGCTAAAAGGAGAATTTGGCCACCAAAAGACTATGTTTTGCTCAAGAGACTGATCTCCAGTGATATCAGACAGCTGTTCCAGTTCTTACAGAAGCACAGTACAGGCCTTGTTTGAACACTAGGTGTGTACTCCTACTCCAGCTGGTTTAATGAATTGCATAGGAAAACAACTAGAAAACTTTTACTCATAAAACTATAGGAAGTACAATATCCTCTATCAGACAGCTGATAAAATTCAAGCAGAATTAATCCTGTGTCAAAAAGGAAGCAGAGAAAGTAGACAAAAAGGGTAGAAAATGAAGCTTGATCTTTCATTTCTTCTGGAAATTCCACCCCAGAGCTGGAGGAGGGAGCAGAGGGCATGCAATACCATTTCCAATAGCTAGTGCAGCATTAAAACAGTAGGAGTGGTTCTGACTGGCTCATTGCTGGACAGGCAGAAATGGGATGTAAAATTGGTAAAAAATATACAAAACATTCCAGATGTCATACAGCACCAACAGCAACTAACGTATGTCTTTTCTTGGATGTCAAATTGATTTCAGTTTTAAAAGACTGTTAGCAAAAGGCTACCACAGGTGCTGATATCTGCAAATGGTTCCACTGCTGTCTCCCTTAAATGCAAGCAAACAAGCACCTTTCATACAGCCATTGGAATGCCTTTATTTCCTCTAGTTCACTAAGTCTGCAGGATATAAGCAAAGATTAGCTTTCTTAATGGAAATCTTTTCTTAAAGAAAAATAAGATATTTAACTCTTTTAACATTCATTGATTTTGACATAAGGATTTCAGTAGGTGCACTAGAATACAAAATAATTGAAACAAAAATTGAATGAAATGTAGTCTATGTTTGCACATGCTGTCTATGAATACTAACTTCATGAGAAAATAAGTGGGTTAGCATCAGCCAAGCACAAGTCAGGAAATGATCAAATAAAGTTTACGCACTGTAACTTAGACTCAGTCCCCTGGGTACGTGCATTGCTGTGAGATCTTTGATATTGATATCATATGTCATTTTCTAAACAATACAGTGCAGGAGCATGCATTTAAAAAAGAATATAATTCTCAGATACAAATATGCATACAATGGAGCCTTGCTGCCTGTGTGTCAACTCTTCTTTGAAAGATTAAAAATAAAGACAGAAGATAAAAGCTGAGGCCTCCTTTGCAATACTGGAAAGCTCTCTTACCCATAGGGTAAAAACAGTATGTAAATGTAAATCTAGCTTGCTAGTCATTAACAGAGATATTAGCTAGTCTGAGGAGATTATTAATGTAATTGTGTCCCTTTTATGGTCAGGAAGTAGTTTATGTCTTCTCAGTGGAAAGCAGGAGAGGCATTTTTAATTTGTCTTACCCCAAACCATTAACTCCTTGAGAGTTTCAGAGCTGAATGCCATCTGATACCTACAGAGATTGTGCAACAAATGAACTATCCAGAGCAATACACTGACAGAGTTATACAACGTCAGAAGAGTAATAATATCTGTTAGCATGAGACTGCTACTGCGAAGGCACTGTAAAACACTGTATATATTATAAATAAGATATTATATATCATAGTATCATATCACAAGGTCTTTTAGCAAAATTAAGGTTCAATTAGGTTTTGGCACTTATAAACAAAGGTAATGATTTAATTAACAGATAATCCTAATTAGAAAAAAATACTAACTTCTGGCAGTGCCACAGCAGGCCGTCCAAAGGCTACTATTGAGCAAGTTGCAAAAATGCATGAACAAAACCTCCAGAGTCATTAATTCTGTTTAAAAACAAAACCCACAAAATACAAAATTGATCACTGTTGTGTTTTGTCAGTGCAAACTCCTCCACATTTTAAATCCCTTTTAAGGCCCCGTGTGAAAACACCAGCACCACTGCACACTCTGAGTAGAGGGGCAAACTGACCCAAATAAATAATAATTTCTTAAACCAGGGTATCTTGAGAAATACCAATTGTAATACCAAATACTCCGGAGCTCTTAGGTAGGGGCACAAGGAGTAGGTTTCAGTCAGAAAGTCACCAGAACTTAAGTGTCTGCTCTGAACCAAGGTCATCTTAAACTTCCAGAGTAGTCAATAGAGAAGTAGTCAATACAGTCAATGAAGCCAGGAGAGAATTTCACCTTATTCTAGGATAAATAAACAAAAGAAGAATTCATTCTCATGAAGAGAGATGTTGAAAGATATTTGAGATGCTCTAGGATACTAGGGACAGAACCAAGGGAGGCTGGGCACAGGACCAACAGAAAACCTTTGCCCTTCAAGAGCAGCAAATGGTGGCCAGGTAAAATACCCTGGAGCATCAAAAATGTCAATAGACATACATGATTAGGCAACTGAATCCCATTTGTACTGGATAGTGAGTTGAAGAACTCCCTAAGGAGCTTTAAGTTTGTGGACAAGACAGCAATTGCACATATGCATTCACTGTTAAATTTAGGTAGACACCTAATCGCATGCATTGTGTCAATTCTATAGTTGTGGCCACCTACTTCTGAGTGCCTTGGTAAACTCAGTGAGAGCAGGGAAGAGTATAATCTTGGGAGCACTTATTTGCAAAACACCGAACAGAGAAGAAAAATATTGAAAGCATTAACTTAGGCATTTCATGTGTTTAAACTCTTGGCATGTAGCTAGTCACACCACTCTGACCCAGTTTGTTTATTCTTGTCAAGGAAAAATAAACGAACACAAATCTCCAGGTCTATGACAAGAAGATACTAAGAGTATTCATCCATTTCCAGAAACAGATGAAGTAAAAGTATTGGCAGTTAAACCTTGTGATGAAGATGATCAAACAATTTGGGCATAAAAAATTACCATGGGAAAGATTCCACTCCTGAGTCACTTGCTAGCCTATCTTTAACTCAGAGCAGTAAGCCCTACAGTAGCACAACATTTTTCCATCAGCAGGTTGGGGGAAAGGCATATTTCATGCTCATATCACTGACCCAGACCTGTGGCCAAAGGGGAGTGATATTAATGCACTCTGGAGCAGGTTTATCTGACTCTTAATCAGAAAGCCCATTAGCCTGACACAAGGGTCAAAGTAAGAAGTATAAAATGCACTGGTATAAGAGTGATGTCCATGACTTCCAGAAAAGGCTTGGAAAAAGAGAGTCTGTGGCACTTCCTCTAATCATTTTTATTACCATGTTGGCCTTCAAAACAGCAGCTCAGGAAAAGAAACAGTGAGGTAAAGTCTTGACCCCACTGAAATCAATGGGAATTTTATTACTGACCTCACTAAGACAAAACTTGACCTTATTTTTCAGTTTAAAAGAATGCCTGATTGTTTTGAGCATATAAATATTGTAAGATGGGCAATGATTTCAGTGAGACTGAGAAAGTTGCTTCTGAGTTTCTGCGCAAAACAGAAATTGTCTAACCAAACACATTGGCTTAGCTCAGTCCTGCTGGGTAAACTTCCACAGAGTCTGCCAGGGCCCTGGCTGCACACACTGGTTTCCATTGTGTTGAGTAGCCTCACCTGGGACCCACACTGCCCCTGTCCTTCCGCCCACGGCCTCAGGAGCCTCATTTGTGTTTGCTTCTGGGTTGTTGAATGGTTTTCCTGGATAGCTACCCTAGGTAGATACTGGGTCTATGTGGTAGGAAGCTTTCTTTCCAACTCTATTTCCAACTATATCTCCTTCATGGACATCATACCTGGACAGTAGCCTTGTTTTTGCTCCTGAGTGATATCCCTGTCTTGAATTCAGAACTAAATCATCACTTTGGCTTGTCAGAGATTATCAGTTGAAACCAGCAGCAGCAACAACAGGACACTGTTCAGGGAGTGAGGCTATGACGGCATTTTTTCCTAGGGTGCACTAGAGTAGTCGTCCTTGTTCTTCTGCTGCTCTGTATAATTTCTGTCTCCCTAATAAGATATCAAGACAGTTAGATTTAGTGATTGGAACTGAAACATTCAAATCACTGTGTTCAAATCATTTGGTTTATGTTTTGTCATTTTTACACTGGTAGGTGGTTACTCACATGTCATTAACGTAACTAGGGCACTAGCAATCCATTCTTATCAGTAGTTTAGAGCAACCATTAACAAATTAGACTTGGATGCTTATTAAAATACGGATCTCTCCATATGTAGTTTCCTGTCACACTGCAACACTAACATTTCAAAGACTTTGAAGAACTGACTGAACAGCAGATTCCAGGGCGTCATAACCAATGTCACAGTGTCTACTTGGAGACCTGTGACTAGTTGTATCTCCCAAAGTTCAATATTGGAGCCAGTATTGTTTAACTTATTCATCAGTGACTTGAATGAAGGGACAGATGCCTCCTCATCAAGTTCACTGACAACATAAAGCTGGGAGGAGTGGCCAATACCTGAGTCCTGTGCAGCCCTTCACAAGGACCTCAACATGTTGGAGAGATGAGCAGACAACTGCCTGAAATTCAACAAAGACAAATGCAGGGTCCTGCACCTGGGAAGGAATAACCCCAGGCACCAGTGCTGGGGGCTGACCTGCTGAAAAGCAGCTCTCTGGAGAAGGACTTGGGGGTTCTGGTGAACAACAAGTTGTCCATGAGCCAGCAGTGTGCCCTTGTGGTCAAGAAGGCCAATGGTATCTTGGTATGCATTAGAAAGATCACTGCCAGCAGGCTGAGGGAGGTGATCCTGCCCCTCTACTCGGCTCTGGTGAGGTCACATCTGGAGTGCTGTGTCCAGTTCTGCGATTCTTGGTACAAGAGAGACATGGAGCTCCTGGAGCTGGTCCAGCAGAGGGTAACAAAGATGATTAAGGGACTGAAGAATCTCTCTTATGAAGAAAGTTGTGCCTGTTCAGCCATGAGAAAGAGACAACTGAGAGAGGACCTTATCAAAGTGTACAAGTGTCTGAAGGGAGGCTGCCAAGAGGGTGGCTCTGCTTGGTGGTGCCAAGCTATAGGACAAGAGGCAATGGACAGAAACTGTTGCACAGGAAGTTCCACCTGAATATGAGGAAGAACTTCTTTACTGTGTGAGTCACTGTGCACTGGCACAGATTGTCCAGAGAGGTTGTGGCGTCTCCTTCACTGGACATATTCAAGAACCATCTGGACACAATCCTGGGCAATGTGGAGCTGGGAAGTTGGACCACATGACCCACTATGACCCCTTCCAACCTTACTCATACTGTGGTGATTGTATATATTGTATATATTCTGTAGCTGCATTATATGAAAAACCCACTACCAGTGGCACTGCTCCATCTCCATTTCCTGTTCTTCCTTTCCCAGTGCTTGTAATGGACTGGACGTAAATATTCTTTAGACTGGTGGTGAGGAACTGGGACAAGTTTGTGATAAAATTGTTTTTATATTTAATAGACCCCCAGTAATTTTTATTCTGGTTTTTTGTTTGTTTGTTTCCCCCCCTCCCCCGCCATTCCCACAGTGACTAAGTAAACTTGTACAATCTCTTAACACCTGTTATATTTATGGCAAGAGCTTTCATAGCATAAGAGTCTTTCCTTTTGTTTTGAAATTGGCACATCTCTTTTATTTTATGCTCTTTTCTCATAGCACTATAGGTAAGTATATAAGGAGTGATTATTTCCTTTCCTAATTTTGTAGACCTGTAGTATATCATATTCCAGTTCAGTCTATTCTGAAGAGTTTTGATACCTTTCCTTTTCCATGAAAGTTGTGAAATAGCTTTGATTGTGTTTGCCTCCCTATAGGTATCTTTTGTAATCATGCTACTTTCTTTTTCTGAGATGGTGAAATAAGAATTGTGTACAGTATTTGAGATCAACACATTGTGAAGTTGTAGAATGACCCAGTATTGCTGCAAAAGGAGTCCCCTCACACAAGGTTGAGAAACAAAATGCTATCTCAGTTTGGAGTTGAACAGCAGTTCTTCTAGCTCAAAGAGAGGCCAGGCCTACACTTCATCTACAAAGGCAAGTGATTCACTCAGTAATAAAAGGAATTTTAAACAATTTAAATTCCCATCACTTAAGTTATTATCTAATTCAATCAAACAACTGATTAATCCTTGATCTGATGGATCAAGTCTTGGGTAACAGGGAATTGAAATAGATTGCTCTAATAATCCAGAGATTGCTACCTAATTCTAGATAATTACAATTCTTCAGGTAAATCCAGACTCTCAACCTGTGTTTATGTATGTAACCCTCACTGCTTAGCTATAGATGTGTTTAAATCCATGGGGGGAGTACCTCACTAGAACTTCTCTGGCTATTTGCAAGCTCTGTTGAAGTTCTTGTCTAGGGGAACCAGGGCAATTTAACTATAGAATCAAAACAAAAAAAGCTGTCTATTGCTTATCACACACTCTATGTGACGTAAGTGACACTGATGCCACTTTTTCCACACAGCAACTTTTCTAAAAATGTTTAGCGTTCAAGTTCCTGCTGTCCGACCTTTTTCAGGCAGACACTGCTTAAATTAACAGCCTGACTTAGTAGGACAGGGTGGGTTGAAAATGCACCATTACCTGTGCTGTAAATTTCTATAGATAAAAAGAAAAACTTTATCTCTGCCACTGTCAACCTTCTATCCATGTAAGTCAAGGGAAAAAGAAAACCCTGACAGTTAGAGGAGGAGTAGAGTAGGAGGGAGTCATACAAAATGTTGCTCAAAAAATTTAGTCTATGAAAATATTTTTATTCCTCTGTTACATTCCTTTCTTTAATAATCACTTAGGGAATTAAATCTCAGAAATAAAGAATGCTTTCTTCAGAAACCAAACTTCTGGCGTTATTACCATTCACGGAAATCACCATACCATGCCCTGATGCCTATTTGAAAGACTACAAAGTCATTTTAGCAATTCTGCTAAGAATGTATTTCTAAAGTAAACTGTTTTTCAGATGAAAATAATGCCTAGATAAAGACAATCAGCTGCATGATGAATGCTAGAACTGCTGGTTAACAGTTTATGTATGAAGGAGATTAGTTGTTAGGCAACAGACCAAGGATGTCAATGAAGGATTAGGAAAATGAAAAGCAGCCCCCACACTTATGGCTGATTATACAGCAAACAGTACTGCCCCTGCCAACATGGCACCAACCATCTGTTTTCATTATATGTATGTATATACATATATATATATATTTATAAATATTTCATGGTGCTTTTTGCTATTTTGGTTAGTTTTGGTGCTCTGTGTGTTACACTAGAAGACATCACTGGGAGAGGTGCTCGTTTTGCAGTCAGCTATATTGCCTAGAGTAACAGAAATAAAATACTTACGATGAAACAAATGCGGATTGTGCAGACATATAAAAGCCTGGCCATAGGAACATAGAGTTAAATTAAATAGATGAGAGGTCAGCGGTCCTGAAGTCCTGGACTTACTGATCAAAACCCGTCCGTCTGCATGCTCTTACTCACTCTTACACAGCACATCCATAGAAAAACTCTCTGGACTCAAGGTGCAGTACAATTCCTGCCTCCCTTCAAAGGGGTTTAGAGCCAGCTCCATATCCCTGTCTTTGCAGCATGGTCAGTCTGCAGCTCACATGGATACCCACAAAAATGAACTTCTGTAGGAAGTTAGGGGAATAGCAATCTCAAGAAGAGTCCTCTGATAGACCAACAACATGTAGGTCAAGATTTCTCACAAGCCATATAAATGAGGAAGACTACATTAGGTTTTTTATTAAGTGTTGAATTGAAAGCCTTTTAAAAGCTACAGCTCTTTCTGGCAACTGGGTCCATGTTATGTTTTCCAGTTGTACCTGGAAATGCTAAGTACTGTGGCCTGTTCACATGACAAAATTCTACTTCATAATCTGGGGCTTTTCTTGGTGTGGTTTTGTTTTTTTTTCAAGTTCTCTCAGCCCAAAATTTTCAAGCCAGGAACATTTTGCTGTATGTTGCAACTGTAACATTTCTGCATTTGGGGAATTCCCATAACTAACAACCCAGGTGCCTCTACATGTCCCTGCTTTAGCAGGAGGCTTGGACCTTATGACCTTCAGAGGTCCCCTCCAACCTCAACAGTTCTGTAATTGCATCACAGCTGGACAGAAAGACAAGCAATAAGTGAGTAACAAAATTATGTCAGAGACAGAAGTACAGTAACAGCATTGGTGTAGGCACTGGAGGAAGAAGAAATCACATAAAATCATGAAGGAAAAGGATAAGTCCTGATAAAATGAGGATGAGTGAACAGAAGTAGTAAAATGGCTGAAATAGGAGACTGACAGACTGACGCAGACAGGAAGAATGGGTGGAAAGGACACTGGAAAAAAGTTCCCAAAAAAGGTGTGAGAGAACCTCTTGTACAAAGAGAGGACTATCCAGCACTCCTCATCTGAAGGAAGAGGGGAGGCTGCATGGCATTGTAATGTGTTAAGGGGACACTGACACAGAAAGGGACACTCTAAAGAAGGCCACGTATGTAACAATAATTAGGCCTGCAGAAGCAAGGGAACTATGCAACTATCAAATTATCTTTAGATAAACAGCAGGGCTGAGGTGCAGCAGAAGACCCTCACTTTAGGGGCATTTATCTGGCTGCACAGCCAGACTGTTCTCTTCCCTCCTGTGCAGAAGATGGGTTTCTGCCCTTTCCACAGGCGCTAGTAGGGGACTGATGGAGACTGAGCTAAAACATGGACTTTATGCTGGAAGAGAGCGGGGACTAACCTGATTCTTCTTGCATTCTCTTCTACACCTCAGTCCCACTCAAGTGGTATCCAAAATCCTGTTGCCATTTGACCTACTCATGCACAGACTGCCTGCATGTTACACGAAGATGTTCCTTGGTGAACAGCAGCAGCAGAGCTAACTCCTGAAGGACCAGCTGGGCCTTCCCAGAAAATGAAGAAGTGTGAGGGACAAGGTATGGGCAAGTCTCTTCTGAAACTAATTTTTAATGGCTTGCACTGTAGTATGTGCTGTTTTCTCAGTCTGTACTCTGACTGCCAGATGACAAAGTGATGGGAAAGTGCACTTGCTGAGAACTTGCTTCTGGGGTCAGTAGGCAGAAGGAGAATACAGTCTTCAAAAATTTATGAAACAGGCATTTTTTAATTTTATTTTTTAGCATGGTATCATATTGAATTGAACAATTTATTCCCCTGAGCAACACCCATCAGCTTCCTGAGATTAGCTACAGTGAACTGTATCAGTAATCACAGATCTCTCTAACCTAATACTGTGAAAACTCTTTTTTAAAAGAAAAATTCAGATTTTTAAATCATGTAGAACTCTTGTCTTTGCATAAGGCTGTCTGAAGTATACATAACATACCACTGATACAATATTGTTGGACTTTGGCAAGCAGCAAATAAATAACTGCTTCCACAGTCATCCACTTGAACATTTTATTGATAAATGGAAGCTGGGAGACTTAGTGTTTTAGCGGTATTCACTTGCTTTCTTCCCGAGTGGTTGAGATGAACACTTCTCTCAAAACAGAAGTGTAAGTAGCAAACAGCCAACAAGGCACCACCTACTTTGTGCATGTAATTTCTGATCCTCAAAGGTCCAGCCCATTTTGGTGGGAGAAAAACAATTATTGCCTATGACAAGGCCTGCAAGTTATTCATTTCTATTCTTTCATACACAATCATTCATTAGCTGAAAAAAAAAATCCAAAAACAAACAACAAAAAAAGCTCTTTATGGTTTTATGGTTTGGTTTTCTTTCTGATGGAGGAAAGCCACACCCAGCTGTTTTAATTATACTTCTAAATACATATATGTAAACATTATTTCTTTGGCTTGGAGAACATAGGTGAGAAAAGGCTTTTTGGGGTTTCATTTCTTTTTTCAAAGAAAGGCATAAATTAGTTATTGGTTGCTACAATTGCTGTTCAAGCCTGATTATAATTATAAATGTCAAATTAGTAATTATAATTTTATATTCATTTTTTCACACAATAGTCATTCTTGTTTGAAACTGCTATGCTTATTTCTTTGTATAAAATTATCCTCTTTAACAGAGCACAGTAGAAATGGGCATGCAACTTGAAATATAACTTTACTTATATTATGCTTTTTTACAATTCAGTTGATTACGGTAACTGTTTGCCAAAGTGCAAGCTCATTAGCTTATGCAAATTCTGGTAGTGTCATTTAAGAAGTTGTTTATAAGAGACATCTTCCATATTATGTGGCCTAACCTGTTTTCCCTTGTGTTTATGTAACTGTGCCATTCAGCTCTGCAGACTGCAAGACTGCAAGGTCACACAGTTAAGATCAGGTAGTCAAGGCTATGGTAGAGAACTCATGAAGAATTTACCAAGCGTAAGTTCCTTCCACTTTTCCTCTTAAGTGAGAAAATAGGGCCATATCTGCAGCTTGAACTTAAGAAATATCTAGTGCAAGTTGATAATGGATTTATCTTTCAACCACTTGAGGTGGTTGCTTTCAGCACAGAGGACATTCATACTATATTTTAGAGAAAGGTTACTTATTTCAACGTGCTGTTCAGAAATGGTCTAAAGACTTTAATAAAGATGTCTGAAATGATGAATATATTTATGCAGAAGAAGCAAATGAGATTCAAAGGCTCTCAACACCTCAGAGTAGTTCATGTCTATAGGAGAGAAGAGATGCATTCCTATCATTCAGGTTTTAGTATTCCATGGTTGAAATAGCCAACTAACATCCCTTTGCTCTCTATATAGACAACCTGAAGAAAGGTTCTTACTGATAATTTACTGGGGTTATGCTAGATGTGATAGATTTACTATGCAAAGGGTCAGTTACATAACCTACTTTTACCTACGTAAAGTGCATGCTGTTGACATTCTTTCTGTAGTCAAAGGGAAAGAGCATCTCTGAAGGAACATTCATCATATCCTACATAGATGCATTGACTGTGAGTCATTAAAAGTCACAATGTTGTACTAAAAAGATGAAAATTGTAATTATTATATAAAAATAGGATTATAGCATGTGGACATAAGAAATAATCCATGTGATATACTCAGCAATAGCTAGAGCACCACACAAAAATATTGGTCCTAAACTTCAAGGAGGACATGGTCAAATGGAAGAGAAAGCAGAAGGAACGACTGTCAGTCTAGAAGAAAAGGCATACATGATTTAAATGGTTTCATGTTTGGAACTCATAGAAGTCTGAAAACATGATAATGGTCTTCAAACATCTAAAATTCTGCTTCACAGAAGAGGGAAACCCTGTGTTCTGCAAGGCACAGATGACAACAAAGGGCTGAGACTGAAGTAGAGAGGTTGAGCATAGAAGGCTTCTGACTGACAAGACTGTGTTATCCTAGACACATCAACAAAGTGTCACTAGTAGGAATGATAATGCTAATGATGTTCTGCTATTTACATCAGCATTCACTGTCAGAAATACAAACAGTATGCTAAAAATAGAAACATATATGAAAACCAGAATACAGCCACAGAAAGGCCAGTGCAATTTGTATTTTCAATAGGTGCTACCAGGCTGCATGGCTTGAAACATCACACCCTATCCCATCACCGTTCTACATTTTACTAAGCATAGTGGGTATCTTTAGTGTGACTTGTAATTTTTATATGGTAGATAACTGGGGGACAAAAGAAGAAAATTTCTTGTTGAAAATGGACTCCAAGGGTTAGCTGCATTCAATTCAAATATCTATTGTACAGCCCGTCTACTTTGCTATTCTTCTACTAAAATTCTGACAAATTAAACTGAAGTAGAGAAGAGCGTGAAGAGATAGAACAGAAAAATTCCTCACATGAAGTGAATGACAAATGTCTTGCCTCAGGTTCAGATGAGATACGTTTAACCTTTCAAAGCTTACCTTGTTTTGGAAGAATGTACATATGGTGAAACCTGTGAGCAGAATATAGGTAAGGCTAAAAATATTTGAGCTGTGTGCATGCTACTACACTTCATAAAAAAAATGAGAGAAGTTAGTTTTGAAATCATCTTTGGGATGTAAGACTCTATGGTAGAAAAAAGCGACAGTACTTTAATGTGCAAATATATAAAAATTAATGTTTGGGCTTGGGATTTTCAGTAAGAAATACGTACAGTACCAGTCCCAAGCAAGAGGTGGAACTCAGCACTCTGAAGGGTTAAAGTGAACTTTAGTCTTCCACCGATCACCCTCTGGTACTGTATCTTCATAAATTTCCCCCTTTTATGGAGTGTTTTTGATGGCAGGCAATTCTTTGTTGAAAGTTAAGTGCTCTTTTATATGAATAAATAAAGAAGGCTTTGGTTTGAATGAATACATTATTTTGACAAATGTTTATTGGAAACCCAATTATGGCTTCATAAATCAGTGCTATCTGTGGTACATCAGGTGAGCTCACCCATGCCATCAAATGGCACATTGAATATTAGTAGGATAATTAAAACAATTCTGTTGAATGTTGTTCTTCTTACCCCAGTCTGACAGTAGTCAAAACAGGATGAAATTGTTTATTAATTTTATTTAACATATTAAAATAGTTCTTGTAAGATGTAATGGGCATACTTAACACAAAAAAAAAGAAAAAAACATTTGTTTTCAATTTGCAGTTAGATTAAAATGACAAGGTCAAGCACAATGCATGAACTCAGTGGCAGCTGAATTTTAGGAGTAGTGGGGGAACAGAAAGGATATGTATGAAGCCTATTGTTTGAACCTTACACCCAGGTGAAGTGGGACATTTTTTGTTTTGTCTGAAGTGGTCACTGGTGATATGAAATGTGTCTGGAGTCAATTCATGTGCTTCCTTGTCCACCCTGCTCCAGTGATTCTGAGTTAGAATGACCAAATGAATGAGAAGCCATTTTCATAACCATGAAAATGAAGAGAGTCAAGTGAAAATCTTGAATTCAACATCAAGCAGAGAAGGAAGAGTTTAGAGCTGAAATTTTTTTATTCTCATAATATCCTCCTGTAGATAAGAATCTGCAAGGCACAGGCAACCAGGAATTTCCATCTCTTGAGGCCCTCTGACTGATGACAGCAAAATGGAGATGTATCGGTGACAGGACACTGAAAGTTTCTTTAAGCTTTACAAAAAGAATCTGCATGATTTCCCAAAGGATCATTTCCCCAGATTAGGATATGGCTATAACCACTAAGACTTACAAGCATGAAATAGGGCTTGAAACTGAAGTAACTGGGTTTGGTGTCTAGTTGAATTAGAGTGATATAAATAGCCACCTAGATGTCTTTCTTACCAACTCAGCTTCAGAATATTATTCCTCTCAGTGGCACAAAGAAGGAGCGAGGAGACATAAGGAGAACAACAGAAGGCAGCATAATATTCAGCTTTTCTTTCATGAAAGAAACTGAGTGTTAGGAGTTGGCCAGAGAGGTGGCAATGAAATACTTTTTGGAATTTGTCAGTTCATTGAAAGGAGAAAAAAAAAAATCATCAGGACAAATTATTTCATTTCACCGAAATCTAGCATTTCTCCAGAGGAACTCAGGCTCCAAATTTCTGTCAGCAGGCAGACAATCTGGAGGCCCCAGGGCTGAAACACCCACAGTAGGACTTCTCAGGATCTCCTATTTCCCCAGAGATCTGCTTCTCAGATAATGTATGAGGTTTGAGGTGGTCTTCCAAATAATGGTTAGAAAAAAAATTTGTATTTTCTGCAAGATAGAGATAATATTCTCCATTGTCCACCGTACCTTACCCTAGTGCTTCTCAGGATTTTAGACAAACAAACAATAGAAGTGTGGAAGCAATATAGGGATCATTTTCACTATTTAGGATCCTATTTTTTTCATAGCAAAATAAGAGTATATTCAGACTAAAACAAGGCTTGAATTTTGCTGGCAAAGACACCATCACTGGTAACAAATACTCTGCAATAAAGGAATGATGGTGCATGAAGCAGAGCGGAGTCTTAGGCTTTTTACTCTTACCTAAGAAGGAATGTTCCAGGGTAAACAAATCTGGAAATCTCTTTTCCAAAGTAGAAAGAAGTGAAGGTACTCTTTTATATATTAATTTTAGAAAAAATATTGCTTTAGTCTCATGGATTATGCTTTTCTATGTCTTAACTTCTGGACTCAAATTTAGTTACCACTAAGTGGAAATGAGGGATTTTAGAAGTACACTCAGTACACCATTTTCTCATGTGTAGCCTCAGAAAGTCAGACCATTCAGTCCAAGCAGTGCACACAGAAATTAATTTCCTTGAATAGGATTAAGGAGATGTACGTGGTTGGCCTGGTAAAGAGAACTGTAGACACGGAACAGGAAAGAAACACATTTTAAAAATTCCCTGAGCACTGGTAAGGCTGGAAGAGTAACAAGAAAAAGGTAGTCTGCAGTCCATGAACTTGACACAAAAGGCACAAGACACAACTCTTGAACACCCTAATTATCAAGCAGAGCATCAGATATTCCCCCAAAGTTTCAGGGAAGTTTGCTGTCAGTCAACGATGCTAACAGATTTGGTACCTGGCAAAGTTTACCAGATTTACTTATCTCTAGTGTCTTTTCTCAAACCATGTTTCTTCCCTTTAACTATAACTGCAGGTGTGACTTACTAGACTTACTGGAAGGTTAAATATGAGGGCAGAGAAAGAGCCACAGATTTTCATAATACAAATTTAAAATGCAGATGCTCTGAAATACTTCCCCTTTGATTTTATTTCTGAAGAAACTGTGGCTATCAACCTTACTTCCTTTGTTGTTTTAGCATTCAGTTAAATGATGTCTAATTTCACTCTGCCTTCTGCCAAAAATTCTTGATGGACAACATAGTTATTACACCTTTTCCCAGCCCCTGTGAGTGCAATTTTTCAGAAGTTGCTCCTCTTTTCTCCAGTGACACAGATGAAAGACACTCTACCACTGCACACCTTGCATAGCCTCCTATTTCAGTGGAAACCAGCATTTAAATGTTGCATCTTAGAGCCCAAGGGAGACAAAATCTTTATGGAAGATAGTACTTCCTTTATATACAAAACTCCTGTTGCCATCCATAAATCACTCAGGCTGCTACTATAACCCAGAACAAGCTGGTATCACGCCTAAACACAGAAGATTCTGTGAAAGATTAGCAGAACAAAAACAATAAAGGAGTCCTTAAAACACCTAGAAGATAAAATGCTTGAAAATATCTCCCCAAATTTCCTTGTGGGAAGACAGTGACTGAGCCATAAATCAAAGCTATTCTTCTTCAGGGGGTGTTTAGGGAGAAGGCAGTACAGTTTGTTATTATGTGCATCTAAAGATGAACTGCAGCTCTTACACTAATGGGGAAAAGCAGACAACTGATCACTGCCTTCAGTTATTTCAAATGCCCTCCTCTTTCCTTCCAGAAAGGAAAAAAAAATAAAATGCAAGCCTTGTTTTTAAGAGAAACAACATAAATGTATAGAACGTGGTTTTAATGCTAGGCTTCATTTGATTAACTTTTAGCTTTTCCTATGTTACATTTGTGTTGTGAAAAAAATAAAAACAGTGGATTGTGTTGGATAGATAGATTGTGGTTCGGTTTGGTTTCTTTTTCAAAAGTAACTTTCACCAGCAGATAAATATTCACATTACAGAATTTTTGTACAGCATCACAGAAAACAAAGTTATTCAAAGCCAATAACTGCTCCCTTATGTCATGATACATGAGAAACAATGACAGAGAAACAGACTGTCCAGCAAGTATTTGCTTTGAAGTCTGAACAAAAAGATATCTATACCATTCATGGCATTAAGAAATTTTGAAATCTACCAGTTTTCACTCTATCTTTTTCTCCTGCTACTCCATCAACTTCGTCTGAATATGCCCATGATCTGCAATAAGTAGTTGGATGAAAATGCCTATAATAAACCACAAGAAAAATAATACCTAACACCAGACTAAAAATGGTTACAATGCTCAAAACTGGAAAATATATTTCCTTGATAAGGGCAGGTTTCCAGAACATATATACAAACAAAATACCTAGAGTTACTACAGTGTGAGCAGCATAATAAATAGAAATGCAAACTTTTGTTCTTCTCCCCTTTATGTTAAAAAATGTAAAAATTAGAATTATTCCTACTACAATTCTGTACAGATATTCCATCTTCTTAGATTTGCAAAATGTTGTACATTGTTTCAAAGTCCAAGTGAAGCCACAGACCCAATGAAATATCAGCAGAATTACAGAAATTCTAACACTTAGTACAGTGATCAGTGAAATACTGAGTACCCAGGAAGTGATGGTAAGCAGTTTATAGAAGAGATACACGAACTTGGAAGGCCCATGAAATTCATCTTTGTCAGGCAGACCTTTTCGTAGTGATATCTGGTAATCAACGACTGAACAGGAGATACCACAAAAAGACATAAAAATGGCTGCATCTAAACAAAACACAAAGAAAATATTAAACCAGAGTAAAATATACTTATTTTACATTATCATTTCTGAATAAAATTTCAGACAAATATATGCCTTCTTAACACTTTCTTTACCTCAATTTTATATTTACTCTGTGCTCGGGAACAAGTCACCTTAATTTTATGGCCCACTTTAGTTACTTAAATCTAGGCATCTAATGGTGTTTGTTATGCCTATGTTATCCTGCCTAGCCTCTTGTTCTCAATGGTATTGCCTAAGTTGTGCGTCATATTTTCAATCTCCATATACAGGTGACTTAGAAATTCCCAAAGTATTGCAAGTAGACCATTAAAATTTGCAGGTCAACTCATATTGAATCTGGGGTTTCTAAAATGTAGAAATCTAAACCTAGGACTTGACCCTTCACATGGTCATATATAAGATAAGATTCGTCTGCCTGTGTTGCCTGAGTACCTACTGACTCCATGGACTATGAAGGAACACTAAACAGCAGCGCAGGTCTCCCCACTTGGTTAGATAAATTCCAACCCTGAATAAGGCAATGTCTTGCCAATATTCCTACTAGTTTTAGAGCTGGAAATGGTACAGTTGCTGTCTTGCTTCTGAGAGTTGAACCACTATCTCTTCATCATACTGTATTCAATAATGCTGACATATCCTTAGTTTTATTTCTGGCCTTGTCCCTCATCTGTAACATGGGTGACAGTAGTGACAGCTCACAAGCCTGCTTTAAATACTTTAATGATTTCAAGGTACCCAGTTAGCAGTTTTAAAAGACATTGTAAGCAAAACAACACAAAACAAACTGCTCTACAAATCCATGCTAACTATTCATAGCTTATTTTCAGGTGATGTATCATTACGTTTTTACTAGATATAATGACTTTTTATAGTGAAATCTTCCTTCTCATTGATTTAGCAGAGAAATTTTACAGTGGAATGTATGTTTTCCAAGGTATGCTTAAAATGTTATCCAATCACATGTGTTATATTTTTAGGTAAGATACTTAACTTACAAATTAAGGAAACAGTCAGACTCACATTGATAGAAATTAATTTTGTCATGTTCCATGAGGACGTAAATCTGGACAAAAAGTTGTGGTGTGGTCTCAAGAAAAGTCTTGAACACCCTGAGCATGTTAATATCAGTCACTGCATCAATAGCTTGCTTTTGAATGAAGTTGGAAGGGTCTGTTTCTGAAGCGTCTCCACTGCTTTTCTGTTTAAATGCAGCTTGGCAGCCATATTTCAAAGCAAACCAATACCTATTAAAAGAAAAGGAAACTATTTACACAGCAGTTCTTAGAAAAGAACTCAATAAAATTATATAGCCTGACAACAACTCTTCGCATTTCATTTTCCATTCATAGAGAATCTTTTCTGTTCAGGATATCCCTAATGCTTTGCTTGGAGATAAATAAAACCTAGCTCTTATTCTTATTTTCAGGACTTTTGCTGTAGGCCTGGAGGTGCACATAGCACTTAGAGGGGAGAGAACACCTACATTTTAATCAAAAAGTCTCTTGATAATGAAAGAAGAAACTAGCTGTTGCACATTGTAATCTTTACATCCAAGTTTGAGAAAATGGGATGGCAGCTATAACCTGATGTAGGACCAGAACTCCAGTTGCTGGAAATTATAGTATTTTGCTGCCCCGAATGGACACAGACACAGGCACACACACTCACACACAGCCCTGGTGAGTGATCTGGCTCATTGCATTACTGCTTTGGAAGTCAAGAAAGGTAGGAAATGCTCTTTTCTATAATAGACTAAAGGGGGCAATTGCAGAAGTGGGTTTCACAGCTAAAGACCTCTTTCCATTTGAACTGTTCAGCAGGAAACAAAGATTCTTTTGGAACCAGTAAACAAATGAAAGCACGGAGAAGTATCCTCATTAGTATGCATGCAAATCCTGTCCTGAAGCAAAGCAATGCTTGCTCTCTTCTGCTGGTAACTTGACTTCAAGTGGTCATTAACCCTGGCTGGGCAGATTGTAGACTAAGCCTTTCAACTCTGCAGCACTGCAATAGGCATTGTCATTGCTGCTAATGCAGCATAAGATTTGCAAGGCCTCAGAACTCAGGCTTGCCAGGCTTGCATGTCACTTGTCTGTGACTTTGTGTATTGGTTTAGCTTGGGTTTTCTACAGAAAAAATGGTGATTTCTTGCAATTTATCAAGTGGATAATTTGTTTTATTTATTTTTTTTCTTTTTTGTGTTGTACAGAGTCATAGTTTTATATAATATTAGCAAACATTCTGTATTGAATGATATATTTATGACATACATGACAATGTATGATAGAGATATCTAGTCCTGCTATGATAGCAGAGATCCTGAGATATGGAGACATGGGATACAGTACAGAAAAGTACATGCATGGGGTGATAAAACATGGCTCATCAATAGTCAGAAATACAGATCTGGAGTTAATTTTAGTGGTAACAATGAGAACAAAAAAAATTGTATCTAACAGGCATAAAAGGCACCATAGATACTAAGTTCGGATGTAACAAGAAGCCGCAGAGAAGTGAAGAGAAAGCAAAGTATAAAACTGCTAGCATAGAAGAGAGACCCAAAGAGGATCCTAAGGGTGATGATGAAGAAGAAACCATCAAAAAGAACATCATGGTTCCTCTCAGCAAGACTCCAGATGCCAGTAGCACCCATAACCCCACCACGCACCAGAATGAAACTGCTGACAACCTTAAGACCCAGAGGAGCAGAGAAAATGTAAGGAAAACACAGGAAAAAAAAAAAAAGGAATAGGAACTAAGAAATATGTGAATAACTGTTTTAACTGGATTACTATTATTTTTATGCATAGAAGTATTCTTTCTTTTCCTGTAATAAATAGATCTAGACTAATAATGATTCTTGCAATCAACTGTTAGAATGTCACAATAATAGGTTCTTGGCTTTATAGGTATATAAATCCATGTGTTTGCCCATAAACAGGGTTTTGATCATAGCAGCCTTCAGACACTACTGTCCATTATTTGTCTATTTAGTTCCCAATGTCTTAAGCTTCCAATATTCTTCTCCAATTAACCCATTCTGACTATAACCAGCAGGCAAGGACAGCAGTAGTCCTCTTTTAAGAAAAATCACTGCTATTCAACCAATTTTTCTAGCATTATAAACACTACCAAAGGCTTTCTTCCTCAGAAGAATAATTTAGTTTAGTAAATAAGTTATGACAATTACATCATTCATTTGGATCTATTTTCTTGAGAAATTAAGCAGAACACCACATACTATTACTTGGTTGTCCTAGTTGCACAAGCCTGCTAATGTGCAAACTGAGAAAGGCAAGGTCCTATGCCTTAGCTTACCTCCTATTCTCATTCCCTAAGGCTGCCTCTGACACAATTTCAAGGTTCATGCTAAAGTGCAGCTTCACAATCCCCTGACCGACCACAGGATCATACAGACTACCGAACCGATGAAACCCACTGCATTTGCAATTGCCGTTGCATTTCCCATATGTAGGGAACAGAGGGCGGCAGATCATTAGACACCCAGATCTCACAGGATCATCTCGCCCCAGTGCAGCGCTGGGTTACAGTCCCTTTGTGCTTACAAAGGGAGCTAGAAAGAATTCCTGGCTCCTTCAGAGGTTATAATTTTAACACCTTCATCACCTTGAAAGACCAAATCCTTAGACCACAGGGGAGACAGTGTCAGGGGTCCTTCCACAGCTACAAGCAAGACAGCTGAGATTGGCAGGTCCTGGCTTGAATGCACGCTAGAGTATTCATGACTTATTCCCTGGTATGTTAAAGCATGTTGACCATAAAAGTGAGAATTACAACATGGAAACATCAGTAGGAGTAGGTGTAGAGCAGCTATGTTGCTATTAAAGAGCTGTGGGGGAAGCGCTTTTTCTCTTCTCCTTGCAGAGATTCATAAACTTCATTTCTGCCGTTCAGGTCGTACATTGATTCCATGAGCTGGCTCTAGATCCATTATATACTCCTAAAGGAAACTCTATCCTACTTTTATGTTTTTCTGTATTGATCTTACTGTTCTCTGAATAAGCTCTCATAAGCAAAGAACTGAACTGTTTGGTAAGGCATCTATAGCTTTTTCCATTTATAAAACAATTAGTATTCCAAAACATCTGGTTCTCATCTGACATGTAAACATCTGGAAAGTTTGCAATGTTTGGGTTTTTTTTAAAAAAAAGCCATTGGGTAGACTGATCTGTTAGTTATCCATGGACTCACTCACCACAGCCTATGTTTGTCCAAGCAGCTAGAAGTAGAAACCAGCTGCACAAATTTCAAGCTGCAGAGCTCACAGCTGAGAAGGCAGGTGATTTGCAAGGCACATCCTAAAAGAAATATTTCAACTGGATCTATACCTGAAACTTGTCAGTTTTTGAAGGACATTCCTTCTGAGCATGGTATACTAGGTT
This sequence comes from Campylorhamphus procurvoides, assembly GCA_013396655.1. Lineage (NCBI taxonomy): Eukaryota > Metazoa > Chordata > Aves > Passeriformes > Dendrocolaptidae > Campylorhamphus > Campylorhamphus procurvoides. The sequence continues at coordinate 64,523 of WBMV01006632.1, read as the reverse complement.
CGTATTGTTAAAAGATGGTATGATACAGTATAACATGAAGTATACTTCTGACTTTGAATACTGTATATAATACATTGAGGTTTTTTCTAGAAAAGTCCAAATACTTCTATTGCTCTTGACTATGTATTAGGCAAAGTGGCGTTCTCTGAGCTCCACATGCCTGTGTCCCTTACAGTAGTTCACTATGAGAAATTTTTCATCATTTAAGAGTATTTTGAGCTTATGCTCCCATTCGCATCTGCCCACTTGGCATGAAATAGAAGGACATTTTAGGACGGGCATTTTAGCCCCAGTGTTGGACAACTGCATTGCCAGACTAGGGAAAAGTTCAGTCCATACTAAAGGGGAGGACAGGTTCAAATTTTCTCCTTTATCATGTCCATGCCTCATGTAAGCTCTATACTTTCCTATAATAATTTCTACAGAAGCTCTGTGCTTCAATATTCATAAACTATAAAAAGGCTTTTAAAAAGTTACTTCAACAGTAATTAAAAAAAAATTTTAATTAAAAGTATTGCAGTGCTTACGTATTTTAAGTAGAGGTACATCCTAAACTGAAGGTTAAATAGGCATGTCAATAATACAGACAAATATAAGTTTACCATTTACTTTTTCTCCCTCTAAATTCATTAAAGAGAATATGTTTTTCATTAATTCAAGATATATAAATTACTTTGAAGCCAACAGAGTAAAAATCCAAACTGGAGGTCTTTACAACTGGAGTCATCATAGGTGAATAGTAAAGAATTATGAGGGTTTCTAAATATCATATTCACTTTGACAGGAAACAAAAAGGGTTTCTAGCTTTGCAGTGTTGCTTTGTGGAGAACACGGATAATAGGGCTCCCGTTTGTTATAAACACTTATGGAAAACACAGCCCCACCATCCTGAGATGCTCCTACATTTTCATCATCATTTCATAATGGATGAAGTTTGCTCCTCATCTCCTTTAGAATTAGGAAGGCTTTGTCTCTGACTGGGAACTCACAGAGGTGACAGCTATTTGGTTTTGTTGCTTCACAGCCTTCACAAGTGACTGGCAAGTTGCCTTGACAATGTTTCTGTATCACATGCTTCCCCTCAGATTTCCACTGAGGACTTTGCAACACAATCCCAGTTTTACACTACACATCTCATCCCATCAAACTACACTGATGAAGCTTTGGGTGCCATTTAGAAATTCATACAGGCAGGGTGTGAGCAGCCTGGCAATAATGACTGTCCTGTCTAAATTCTGGTCACGCCATCACAGTATTCAGCATTGTATAAATCCTTTATCAAAGGAAAAATACTCTCTGTTGCATGCTAAATTTTACCTTCTAAGTATCAAAATACTTAGATTAAATCCATGAAACTGATACAATTAAGTGAATACTTAGGTCACTAAATTTATATCAAGAAAATATGATCAAACACAGAGGATCATAGAATAGTTTAAATTAGAAAAGACTTTTAAGATTATTGAGTTCAACCATTGCTGTAGCACTACCAAGTCCACAATAAACCCATGTGCCTAAGTGTCACATCTACATGCACTTTAAATACCTCCAGAATTGGTGGTACCACCACTTCCCTGGGCAGCCTACTTCAATGCCTGTCAAACCTTGCAGTAAAGAAATTTTTCCTAATATCAAATCTAAACCTTCTCAGTGCACATTGAGGCCGTTTCCTCTTATTCTGTCATCTGTTACTCAAGAGAAGAGACTGCCCCCCAGCTTGCTACAACCTGCTTTCTGTTGTAGACAGTAGTAAGAGTTTGACACAGGGTGTAAGGTAACTTAACCTCAGTGTCACCTCCAAGCTAGATGGACCATCATACTTGTTATTACTTGGTTTCACTTGCAGAGCCTCATAGCTGTTATGCCAGGCCACTGTGAAGGTGGGGTAGTCACAGAGGAGTCACACCTGCTGCCCTGGGAAGGAACTTGTTGCCACTGCCCCTTAGACTTAAGTCACTGTGCTCAGCCAGGTGGAGAGAGAATAGGAAATCACCCATATCATGTCCTGTGACTGTCAGGCCTGTCTCAGGGAAGGCAGAGTGTGATGCTAGAAGCCTCTCTCTCCCCCTCCCTGATACTCCTCAACCTACTCACCTCCTCCAAAAGCTCTATCACTAAGCAGAGGACTTCCTTTACCTGGGCACACTTCCCACAAGTGTGCTCACTGTTGCTGCCTGGTATAGCTTCAGAGCAGGGCCCACACTGCAGCCCAGCACCAGGTATTAACATCATCTCTCTTCGTTCTGAATTTTATTCATTGCCTTTCAAAAACATATAATGAAACAATCCCAAGTTCAGCGAAGCACTCATGCTTCATGGATTTAGAATTAATCTTTACAAATATGCAAAAAAAAATTTTTTCATCTGCTCGTGTTCAGTGATGCAGGGCATCCTGATGCTACCTTTAAGCATCAAGAGACACAAGAGCAGCTGCTAGTATCACAATGGGTGCTGCCTGTATGGCCTTCTATTCTGACAGCAAAGGTTAGGGATTGCGAAACTTTAGTCTCCCACAGACATGCCCTTGACTGATGCTGCAAGCTGCTATGCATCAGATGGCTCCAGAATTCATATGGTGCCCTAGGGAAATGTCCCATTTTCCCACATTGCCTGACTGTGTTATTGTCTTGTTGTCTGTTATGTCACAGACTGTTCTCAATTCTAGCAACATCTGTGTGAGCCATTTAGATGGGACAGCCTGAAAATCATTTTAGTCAGCATAGTTAATATATACTTTATCAACTATTTTTGTCTCCTTACAGGGAGATTTATATTTCATATAAAATACAATTGCAGGTATACGTTCTTTTCATTAAAAGAAACCAAAGCCTTATTAGATATGAAATATTTTTAATTTCATTTTTTCCTTTTTTAATATATGTATATACATAAGTGCATAGACACATATGACTTTTGTATTTATTATTTAGCATTGGCAGTGTGATAACCAAACTGATTCCCATTGTGCTATGCACTGTAGAAACATGACAAAGTTCCAGTATTTAAAGGGTACCAGCCTGTAAGTCACCAGTTCCAGTACCTAAAAGAAGCTTAGAAGAAAGCTGGAGAGGGACTCTGTACAAGGGCATGTAGTGATAGGAATGGCTTCAAATTGAAGGTTAAGGTTAGATATTAAGATGAAACTATTTCCTGTGAGGGTGGTGAAGCAGTGGCATAGGTTGCCCAGAGAAGCAGTGGATGCCCCAGAGTAGCTGTAGGTGCCCCACCCTTGAAGGGTTCAAGGCCAGGCTGGAGGGGGCTTTGAGCAACCTGGTCTACAGGGAGGTGTGCCTGACCATGGCAGAGAGGTTGACATCCTTAAAGTCCCTTCCAAACCAAACCATTCTGTGAGTCTGTGTTCCCTGGTTCAAACATGGAGCAAGTGTTGTAAAAGACATATGAGAAATGGAAGAAGAGAAGAAAGAATGGAAGAAATGAAGGAAGATAATTTGGTAATCTTATCATTTCAAGCATCCTAAGTTCATTCATCAAGACATATCTACTAGTTAGGCTTCCATTTTTGTCTGTGGTTAGTGAAGAATATAAGTTCCTGCCCCACATGACATTGTGGAGAAGCTCATCTTACCAAGTATGACCTGAGTCCTGACAGAATCTATTTTTATCCATTGATTGTAGCAATAAACCTGAGAGACTTATTGTCTAAATTAACTAACTGCATAAATCAGATGACTAAGAGGGAGGATATGAGGGAGTTGTACCTTGATACACCTAAAAAAACCACATAAAATAGGAAGCATATAGTAGTTGATCACAAAGGTCCAAGCATACATGGCAGTCTGTTGTTATCAGTTTATACTTTACAGTATGCACTACCACACTGCTGAACTGTGGGGAGTGGCTGAAAGAACTTTGTAATTTACACATATCATCTTGAAAGTTTTCCAGGTGTAAGTGGCAGTATAGGAGAAAATATCATTTGTGCAACAAAGAACAAGGGCAAAATATTTGGAAAAAAATTTGCAAAGGGCAAAATAAAGTTTGCTACATAATAAGCCACTCAGAGATGAGGTTAACACTGGGAAAGAAGATGCAAAACTACAGAAATTCCTGGTAAGAGGTATTCATTCAGGAAAGGGTATGAGTTCAGTTAAGTCCAAGAGTTTCGTGGATTACCTTAGAGTTAAGGTAATCCATTAAGCAAAGATTCCTATCACTATTAACTCAGTCCCTGTGGGAAGTACTGCTGCAAATATTCCTACTAACTATCCAGCTATTCATTTCTCTACTGAATATTGGTTGTTTTTCTATATATGGTTAGATTTTCAGGTTCAAAAATTACCTCTTACTTCATCTGTCTCAGCTGCTTAGTGAGTGCAACATCGCTTTGAAAACTTATATTTATTAATTACAACAGTATTACACTATAAAGCAGACATTTTTTATTAAATATGTCCCATCAAAAGGCTGATTAATCAAACAGAATTGAGTTTTGAATGATAAAAATTATTACTTACAGGAAAATAAAAGATCTACAGGTCCATGAAAACCTGACAAAACTTACCCCATCACAAACAGACTCATTTGCTTTCATGAAGCCATAATTGTTAAGGCCAGAATTGTTCTTGTCCCTGAAGCCATTCTAAGCACTCCTTAATAACTGTCTTAAAGCAACATGATTTCTCATTTTATGATAAATTTTAAAGTGTGCTTACCTTATAAAAATTCCACACTGAAAGAGATGAACTAGAAAAATCCATTTCAGCTTCCCAGTATCAGTAACTTCCCAGTCGTTTTTAAACCATTCATAACTAAATCTCTGAGTTATTAATGATGAAAGGCATCTAAAACACAGGATCAATATACTCCAAGAATATTGTCCTTGGCAGAAATATTTACTAGCTACCCAAAAGTCCACTCCAATATCAACTATATAAATTATAATTGCAGCAACTAAAAAAACAAAATTCTGCTTAGTAAATTTCATCATATGTTAGACTGCCACTGCTATAATTTTATCCTCACTTCATGTAAAGGAATCTGAATTTACTATAATGGAGTCTTTTTACTGATGATACCACCTGCTCATAGGGCTCTAAACAAAGGAAAGTTGGGTTATGCATTTTTATTACAGCAAAGGAACTTGCATTTTTCTGTGTTCTTGATTAAATTAACTTCATTGTTACACATTCATTCTGGAAAAGATAGATGTAAATTTTCTTTTTAATTGGTGGAGTCATTCTTAATTACTGGCTCCTAAAAAGAAGAAGAAAAAAGGAAGGTTAGCAGTAACAATATCTTCATCATTTAAACTATCATACAGCAAATTCTTTAAATTCTCACAACCATTTAAACAGGCAAGTCCAAAATACAGAATGTACTGAGATATCAGTGAACAATCAACCAGAGAGGTGCACTCTGAACCTGCTGAGGTCACTCCCTCACTCTCCGCTCGAGCAGCTTTTGAGATAATTCTTAACTGTTCCAAAACACTAAGAAACAAGCAAGTTTTTAAAAGCAATTTATGGAAAAAAGATTGATTCCTTCTCAGAACTTTCTTAACTTCCGAGCTCTTCTCCTTTGACAAAACTTCTCTCTTGACTACACACCATCGTATCAGAGTACACATCATTCTGCAATTTCCAACAGTATTACTGCATTTGTGTGCATATGTCTAGTTGCTTTATCATTCCTGCTTGTTTTCCCATATGCAGCAGGAAAGTGCTGAACAGGATTTGCAGCTTTCCTGTTAAAGAGGCTTGTAAGGAACCAGATCTGCATCAGTCTACACCTCTTTGAGAATTGTCTCCCAAGCTGCATGAGTAGTAGCTACACAGAGATGATCGAACCATGTAGTCCACTACAAATAGAATTAATTCGCAGTTTGAACTACATTTACACTGCCGAACACTGCAAGGATTCTTGTGAGTTCTTTGGGTAGTTCCTACACATTTTTCCTCTGTAGATCTTTGGTATTTGCCAGGTGAAATAGAAAAACTCTAGGGCAGTACATTCTTTGTCTCATTCATATCCACCTCTGCAAAGCTATAAAATTAAAACTACAAAACCCTTTATTTCATCTGCATCTCTTAGGAAAAAGATGCTGGCAGCAAACACAAAGAATGGGATGCAGGACATGCCAAAGGACTGGGCTTGGCCTAGTGCCCATGCCAAACAACAGCAGACAATACATGGGGAACAGCTGCACTAAGGATCTTGGAGCAGGGGAAGGGCATGTGGAGGCAGGTCCTTTGGATTTTTGTGAATTCAGGCACACTGCCACAGACAAACAAAAGGAGAGAATAACCCATGAATTATAGTAGTGACTATTCTTTGCCTGTGTTGACTGGGCTTGTCTATGATGTGATCCAGGTACAAATGCAAAAAAAATAATTTAAGCTCTTAATTTCCTAATGAAGACAAGTGGGAACATAACAGCCTGGAAAGAGGCTGAGTGTCTAAACATTATTTTTTTTTATCTAGGACTTAGCTATTTCTAGTCTCTCATTCCAGCTCCTACTTAGGTTTCATGTCCTGGCCCAGAAGAGGTCAGAAAGATCAGACGATCTTACACCTGGGATAGTTGGAATCCTTTTGCTGTTCTTTCCTATCCCCTCCAATAAAATACCACTAATCTCTGTCAAATCGCTAACACAATTTATATCCAATTCACATTTAGATTCTGTGGAGTGGACTTTGGTACAAAGTCCAGCATAAACTAAACTTTGTGTTTACAAACACAAATGAACAAGTTAATCATGAGCCAGCAATGTGTCTGTGAGGCCAAGAAGGCCAATGGCATCCTGGGGTGCACTACACAGTGTGGCCAGCAGGTTGAGGCAGGTTATTCTACCCTTCTACTCTGCCCTGGTGAGGCTGCATCTGGAGTACTGCATCCGGTTCTGAGCTCCCCAGTTGAATAGAGACAAGGAACTACTGGAAAGGGTCCAGTGGAGAGTTATCGAGATGATTAGAGGACTGGAGCAAATCTCTCACGGGGAAAGGCTGAGAGAGTTGGGCTTGTTCAGGCTGGAAAAGAGACAGCCAAGAGGGGATCTTATCATTGCACACAAATACCTTAAGACCAGGTGTCAAGAGGATGAAGCCAGATTCTTTTCAGTGGTGCTCAGCAACAGGACAAGGAACAACAAGCACAAACTGAAACACTGAAAATTCTATTTTAATATGAGGTGAAACTTTACTTTAGGAGTGAAACAGGCTGCCCAGAGAGGTTGTGGAATCTCCTTGTCTGGAGATATTCAAAACCTAACTGGATGTCGTTCTGCGTAACCTGCTTCAGGTGAACCTATTTTAACAAGGAGGTTGGATTAGATGATCTCTAGAGGTCCCTTCCAACCTCAGCTGTTCTCTGATTCTTTGAAATCTTTTATATATGAAAACTTGTGTACAAACCAATTTAAGATTTGATTACTAGGGTTCATTCACGAAAATTCCAAAGGAAACTGTATTTACTCTATATAACATCATGTCATTCTGCAACATGACATACTATCTTTGTCAAGCTGTACCCTTTTTTGTAACAAGAACATTATGCATTGCTTTTAAAACAGATTAAAAGAAAAAGAAATATAAACCCAAAACAAAATAAACAAACAAAAACCCAAAAAACAATCAAACAAAAAAGAACAACCTGACCAGATACACTATTTGACTGTTGAAGGAAGCACAACAGGAAAACAGTAGTCAATAGCTGGACTCAAACAGAAGGTTCTTCAGAAGGCAATTTATGGCCAAAGTAAGCAGGGTATCAAGGTTCACATTTAATGAGTAATACTATACTAGACAATCCAGTGGCAAGGAGTAGCCTCTAATTTTGCGCCTCAAATGAATACAAAGTTACTGGATTCCTCTCTCTTTATTGCCTTCGTATCCTTTTGTATCTGAGGACTTCACAAAGAGGAACATAAGGAAGGATGTTTTACAGGTTATGTCCAGACTCCTCTGAAACAACAGCAAGAAGAGTAGCTATGAGCCAGGTGATTTCTACTCCTGACAAGCCTACTGTCCAAACTGCTGCCATGCCAGCAGTCTGCAACCTGTCTGGACATCTTGGTGGTATATGAAGCCACCAGGTATGCTGAGATAAATGAAGAGCCATACCAAGCATGGCAGCTTGCTCACTGTCTCGTAATTATCTTGAATAAGGAATCCAGTCTTGAAGGAGCCTTGAAATGGCTGGCAAGACATTTTGCTCAAGGCAACCTAAAAAGGTGCTACCAGAGACTCACAAATCTGTATTCACAAATGTTCAATGTCTTAATTCCGAGTGCAAGCACCAATGCTTGTTCACAGGTGCACCTGCTCACAGATAGAATTGCTGTTGAAAATCTCAGTCTTTAATATCCCCTATATTTGATGCATGATAGCACTCCAAAGAGCACCATGTTGTCATGTGGGTTTCAATTAAGTGCCACAGGAGAGGGTGTCTTCTATCACTCAGAATTATATTGTCCCCAGTCTTATTAAACATACGCGATCTAACATGACAGGAGCAAGAAGAGTAAAGTATCTGTCAGTCCACATAAATATAACTCTAAAGACTAAAATACTTTCACAGAATCATTTTCTAATAAAGCATAAATAATACCATGTGATTAGCAAATCCTTCCATTCTCACTATACATTTAAAATTCTATTTAAAAATGCAGGATTACCTTAATACTGGCCATGGACAAAGGTTTTTTTCCCTTCAAAAAATTGTAGATTTGTGTATTTGCAGGTTTCTTCTCATCCATACCTTTGCAATCCAAGGAAAGTTGAAAGGCTTACTGATATAATATAAAGTGAAACTAAATTCATATGGAAATCATGTGACACAGTTAATGATTTGCTAGCTGTAAAGAACTGCCATTCTTATGAATATATTATAAAAAATTCTATTCTAAAAATTTAGAAGTCCTTATCTATTGTTACTACTGAGTTTAATAGATTATAAAATTCCCTTCAATAAATTAATAATTTACTCCATAATTTCTTTTTTTAAAGCATCACTTTCCCTCTGTACATTTCTGTGTCTGTGAATCTCTGTTCAAACTTAGACTTTAGTTCCTTAGATCTCTTGAGCAAAAAAGCCAAGAGATATTTCTGGAAACACAGACATGTATATGTGTGTGTTTATATGTATATGCTTGCTTATGTATATATATTCATTTATTTATCTGTATACCCATGTATATATCTCAAAAATTTATACAAAAAGAACAGTTCTTTTGTTTTAGCTGAAAAACTGTAATACAACTAACTTTAAAACAAAATGTACAAAAAGCTCTTATGTGCAATGGTACATGAAGAGTCTGCACATGTTCAAGGACAAATTATTAAAATCGTTTTCCTTTGTTAAAACTATAGATGTTTGCAAGAGTCTGCTCCAGCTGAGCTCTTGTCACTCAATATGACATTTTTATGCATGTTTAAAATAGCTGCAGGGTACAAGGTGCAGGTGCTGTGGTCCTGCCTCAACAACTGTGCTGCACGGGATGATGCACACCCTCAGCCAGAGCAGGCTACAGCTTCTATAGCTCTTAGGACAGGCGGTACAATCCTATCAGTGTCTTCATAGAGAACATCAATGCTTGCCTTTTCTTGTGCACCTTCCTGCTCCCTCCTTATAGGTCAGAAACATCCTACTCCTAAGCAGTCCTTGCAGTGCTCGAAATACCATTATTTTCATGTCATCACCTGAAGAACAGAACCAACAGATTAAGTGAACCTTGCAAAGCTGAAAAAACAGTGCCTGAATCCAAAACTGTTCTGCATTATTCCTGGTTCAATTGCACATTGTTCATTCCAGGCAGACATCACATTAAAAAAACACCTTAGGATATAAGTAGGGCAATGCATTAGCCATAATGGCCCTCTCAATAAGTGCAGCAGAGGCCTTTCTGCCTGTGCAGAATCATCTTGGGGAGGATTCAAAGATAACAGGCCTACTGCACGCATGCACAACAAGATCTTTGTAATGCGTGTGAGCAACACAAAAGCACCAACTAAAAATGAGGCTGTATATTGCTCCACAATAAAATCCCAGTGACTTCAGAGAAGAAGCGACTCAGCAATTACAATGACACCTGTTCAGTCCCATAAATGACCAAATGAATACAAACACTCTGTCAGAATATAGCTTTTGGCAATGATATTTCTTTTACAGTTGGACTAAGCTATCGTGTTTTTGCAGCAAGTTGAACATCTGATACCAACATAACTCTCCATAATATTTGCCATGAAAAACAAAAGAGATTCATTATGCCCATCCTCTCTTGCATACTCCTGACTTGATTGTTTCACTTGCCAAAAATCCACTGAAATGGACCTGGCTGCTGGTTCTTCACAACATTCACATCACTGGGACTTCAATGGATGAGACTGCAAGAGTAGCTGCAAACAAGATGGGACTGTGGCAAACTGAGTGTGGACTAGACTATTTCCATTTAGCAGCTTTTACCAAGACTGCCCCTCTCTGGATCTGGGCCAAATTTAAAAAGCACCTGTTTTCAGAACAACATAGATTTCTTTCAAATCCTACAAAATCTCTATTGATCTTAGTCAATTATTGATATAATTCCTTTCCATATGAAAAATCTTGGTCATCTGAGATATGTTCTCCCAGAATTATTAAAATATGTGTGATTTAGCAGCAGAGCAATAAATACATCATACACTGAGTTTGATATATAGTTTCAAATTCTTATAGCTCCACCACAGCTTTTTTTAAATCTGTAATAGCTTTTGCAAACTATATGCCCCACAGATTTAAATCAGCTAAGTCACAAACTCACTGTTGTGACCCTTGTTATAATTTTAAAATTACAAAAACTCTGTAGCACAGAGAGGCAAGTCTTGTGTATCTGATTCATGGAGTGTAAATCAAACAACTCACAAACTAAATTACTGGCTGGATAATTTATTTGTTTTCTGGTTAGACTTGACATGAAAGCAAGCACATTTCAAAATTGTGACAGATCTCCTCTGGTACTCAGTGCACATCCTTTTATTTGCTTCTAAATGGGGTAGGAAGGACCTTTTCTCTCTGCTTTGATTAGTGGTAACAGGACATTGAACATTTTATCTTTGAAACAGGACACTGAACATTTTATCTTTGAATTATTTCAGATATTGGAAACCAAGGTCCTCACTAGGATAAGCATAGAAATACATAGGATAAAATGCTGACCTGGAAAATTTTCCTGTCTTCACTTTTGATACTTCAGCTTTTCAGTGAAGTAATGTTTTTTGCATTGGTATTGAGGGAAGTTACAGGAGAAAATGCATGGCTTGACAGAATATATTGGCTGATGACTTCATCTCAGTGTAATAGATTTCCCTGCTTCATGAATTACTCCTGTACAGTTGCACAAGCTGCCAGCAGTTTTCTGACTGCTTCTTGGTACCCTGCTACAGCAGAAGCCCTGGTCACCTGCCCAGAGAACCCGAAAACTGAATTCATGTGAAGTTTTCATGCTCGGAGCAGCATTAACATACAGATTTTTAGGAGAAGCCCACAAAGTCACAGAACAGCTGAGATGGCAGAGGACTGTTGGAGGTCATCTGGTCTAACCTTCCTGCTCAAGTAGAGTCACCTACAACAGGCTGCCCAGGACTGTGTCCAGATGGTTTTTTCATGCCTCCAAGGATGGTACAACCTCCCTGAGTAACCCATGTAGCACTTGGTCATCCTCACACTGATGAAGTGTTTGCTTATGTTCAGAAGGAACCTCCTGTGATCTGGTTGTGCCCATTGCCTCTGGTCCTGGCCCTGGGCACCACTGAAAATAGCATGACTTCATTCTCTTTGCACCAACCCTTCAGATATTTAAAGGCATTGATGAGAACCCCTGACCTGTCTCTTCTCCAGGCTGGACAGTCCCAGCTTTCTCAGCCTTTTCTCATTAGAGAGCTGTCCCAGTCACTTCATCATCACCCTAATTATCTCCCACAAACCTGCTTATCTGAGTTTTTACATCTTCTACACAATGTTGCCTCTTAATGAAGAAATCTTGCAGCCTATGGGCTTTCTCTCTGCAAAATCTGATTTACTTCTTTTTGGTTTAAGGTCTCTTTACTTATCTCTGTACCAGATAAAAACCATAAAAATACAATGAAACATAAAGAAAAATTCTCCAAGTACCAAGAAATATATACATATCTTACTTTTATAAATAGTGTTTATAATTGCATTACAGTAACTTCAAAATCTACCAACTAAAAATCCTCTCAATGAGACTTTCATGCACCAATGCCTATGAAGATACATGTCTCAAGACATTTTTTATCTACTATTCAATTGATTCTAATTATTGCAGAATTACATGTTTGTTCTTAGTTCTATTAGGCTAGTACACAACCACAGTAGAAAGGCATTTATCCCCAACATTTACAGTTAAAATGTGGAAGAAAGCCAAGTGCCAGTACTGAAAGATTTCTTGAGTGCTAAAAATTTGAACAAATTGTTACAAAATTAATCTTCCATCATATATCACATTGTATATCACCAACAATCTCGTTTTAGCTTTATTGAAACTCAGTTTTATTTATTTTTTTTACTGGTATTATAACACTATCTACTTCAGAACATTATTTGCCTCAAAATTTTGTCTTAACAATGTAAAACACTCAGAGAACCAAAGGAACTTCAGGATATACAATCATATTTTACTGTACCACATTAGAGCATAACAGCAAGACTTTCACTACATGCCTATTAATCTCTGTATTAGAAGAGAAATAACAGACTTTTTGAAAAGATGGACTTCTGGAGGAAATGAAGATTATAGAAGAACCTGCGCTTCGTTTTCCAAAGGTACCATTGCTGCCACCTACAGATGAAACAGATTCACAGCTCCCGCCTAACATGGGAAAATGCTTTACCACAGAACAGTAACAGTAGTAAGTATTCCCGGGGGAACAAGTCTACAGTTTCCCAAACAATTCTTAATTTTAAAAAAAAAAAAAGTCTTGCGTTAAAAGTAACTGGCACCTTAGTACTTCTGAGTAATCAATGACATAAAATTCAGAGAAATAATTCCAGAAACCTTCTCTAAACATTCAGAATTTTCTTAGAAGTAGAAAACCACTTAAATACACAATTTGCCTTGGCATACGTAGTAACTTCTTCTATTGACACAGCAACAAAATATTACCTGAAGACTGAAAATTAGTTGAATGTACCAACAGCTATACAAATATGCTAGAAAATAAGCATAACAGGGCACCTCAGGAATAGGGAAATTCAGGTCTAGTCACAGTTACTTATGAAACAGTATACAGGCAAATGACAGGGGAAGAGACTGGAATGTTGTGTACAGGGTTTTCTTGCTTACTTCAGCAGCATACCTGCACACAAAAAGGCTTCTTTCCTTTGACCTGAAACATCCTTTCTGCTGCCTGTAGTTAATGCTTTAATGAGCTTGAAAATAAAATATAAATGTAATGGGTTTACATTTAAAATAAGTAAATAGACAACTCAAATCTCAGATAAGTAATGGTTTATCAGATGAATCAAAGAAATTGTCTTGAAGGTCTCAATATAGGGATTATCAGAATCAGTGGCACAATTTCTGTCTGTGGCTTTTGTGATGCCAACCAATTAACAGCCGCAATTTAAGTCCATGTCCAGGAGCAGAATTTTTTGGTTACCGCATAATATAGTTATGCAGCATATATGCAATATAATAATTAACTACTGCACAAGGTACTGTCTGGCAAGTCACCTGTGCATCACAAGGCAAAATATTTGGCTGCATGGGTAACTGCAAGGTAATGCATACTGTTTGTGTAGCTGAAGGGTTAGCTAGTACTTTAAGTGTACTAACTGTAGCTAAATTAGCAGTGATGAAACAGCCTAGAGGCAAGCTTGTTGTTGGTCCCTGGACAGTGAAGATGGATCACTGCTGTCTGACCAAGCAGCTGAAAGGCACCATTTGCCCTCTGACCTCAGAGGTCAGCTGAAAATCTGGAGTTGTGAGTCAACACCAGCAAGTGCAGCGCAGCTAGGCAGGCAGCAAGATCTACCTGAGAGCTGTCTCCCTGACTTGTGGCATCCTCTGCCTCCCACTGCCCAGGAAGCCAAAGGCATCAGGTGGATCTGTGGCAGACTGAGAACTAGCAAGAGGGAAGGAGGAAAGAGATGCAGTGTTAGAGTGGGTAACATCAGTTTGTCATGCACAGCAAGATGCAGAAATCTGTTAGAGTATGTTGAAGCTTTTAATAGCCCATCTCCTAGTATGTATTGCATGCATTACTGGCCCACTTCAGCATTTAAGCATAGGAAAAAAAAAAGATAAAAAAAGAAGAAAAAAATCTTTGAATTTTCATGAAGTTACATAGTTCTGTTGCTGCTGTGAAATTTTGCTTTTCAGTTCCATGCTGTATACTAAGTTGTTTCTTTCTAACTAGTCTTTAGGAAGTTTGCCTATCAAGGTCATGTTTGGGGACCTCTGCCCCTTCTGAAGACAGTGAGAATGTGTTCTGTTTGCCCATGCAAACCTGAGAAATGGCCCCAGATCACACATAAGAGTTGCATCTCTACTTTCATATAATGAAAAAAAAACTTTTAAGCAAAAAATATGCTACCACCAAACACTTTTTGGACTTTGCATTGCTACAATCACCTTAGAAATTTGCATTTATTTGTTATAGGTAACGTAAGGGTTCTAATATAAGTATAAAACAATCTGATAATATTCAAAATTCTAATATTGGTTAAATTATGTTTATTCTTCATTTACTGGTGGTTTAAGGAGAGAACAGGTCTGCACTAATTTCTTTAAAGATGTCAGTTGAAATCAATCAGGGGTTTCAGAGGGGACACTGCAAGGCAAAAGAGGTGAATTTCAGCACCTTGCAGACTATAGAATGAATGCTGTTTGCAAACACAGTCTTACCACTTGACAGCGATAAAATTTCACAAAACCACAGAATGGTTGGGGTGGGAAGGGATCACTGGAGGTCATCTGGTCCAAGCCCCCGAGACCCAGCTGCCCAGGACTGCGTACAGCTGCCTTTTGAGTATCTCCCAGGATGGAGACTCCACGATCCCCATGGGCAAGCGGTGCCAGCTCCTGGTCACACAGTGAAAAAGCGTTTCCCAACGTTCAGAGGGAACACCCATGTTTCAGATTGTGCCCATGGCCTCTAGCTCTGGCATTGAGCCCCACGACAGGACCAGTGGCAATGCCCTGTAACATAGCCTGCCTTTGTCCTCTGTGCACCCTCCCTCTGGGTGTATATATATATATATATATATGCATATATGTATATATACACACACACTGATGAGATTTTCCTGACACTGCTCCTCTCCAGGCTTGACAGTCCCAGCTCTTTCAGCCTCTCCTCACACAAGAGGTGCTCCAGGCCCTTCATCATCGTAGTGACCCTTCACTGTACACTCTCCATTTTATTTTACTTTTTTTAAATGCTGAATCCTAGATAGCTCCTATATGCTGTTCAGAAGCATGCATAGCTCCTAAATATGCTGTAAGTGGGCATGTCCCTGGAACACAGCTAAGGTGCAGCAGTCCCTACAACAAATCGCTCCGGCAGAACGTAGCAGAGCGCGGACCGGCCTCTCACCGACCCGGGTTAAGAAGAGCTGAATTCCACCGAGGCCTGTTCTCCATGGAGGAGACCCTTACCCCGGGCTCCCACCCCAGCCCTGCCGCCAGAGGCCACGCTCCGGCCGGGCCCCGGTGCGGGCGGGAGGCGCCTGGCCGGGCTCGGGGGCGGAGCGCGGGGAGCAGAGGCCTCCTCCTTCCAGCCTGGCCGAGTCGCGAGAGGAGCAGAGCCGAGCCGAGTCGGGCCGGGCCGGGCCGGGAACAGGGGCGGATTGGCGGCAGGGATGGTGTCGCTGCTGCCGCGCATCGAGCGGCTCTCGTCGCGAGTGGTGCGGGTGCTGGGCTGCAACCCGGGGCCCATGACTCTGCAGGGCACCAACACGTACCTGGTGGGCACCGGGCACAGGTACCCACCCTGCTCGGGGAACGGGGCCGGAGAAGGGGACGGGATGGCGGAGATCGGTCCCCATGGCCTGTCCCCTTCCCCCGGCCCGCCGGGGCTGTGCGCTCCGCCAGAGCCAGAGCCAGAGCCAGGGCCGGCTGCCGGCCTGCGCCCCAGCCCCGTCACGGGGGATGAAACGAGGAAGGAAACACTACAGCTTTGCATTTTCGGGGCCAGCGCCTGCAGGCGGCTGGGGCGGGCGGGGTGTGGAGCCCCGGGCGTGCGACCCTTGGCTGAGGCGGGGAATTCCCAGAGGGAAGCGGGTGGGAGGCTCAGCCCGGCCGCGCTGAACCTGCCGCTTGTCCCGCTGCGGTAAGTGGGTGGGCTAAATTTATCCCGCTTTTTAAATTGTCATGGCTCGGGGACGGAATATCGGGAGGGAAGAGATGGCGGCTGCTCATGGAGACATCCATTACTGCCACATTTCCATGCAATGTTGGCTTTTATTATTATTTGTGTTTCATATGACCACTCTTAACTCTCTGCTGGGTGTGTGCCTCCCTTTTTTTTGTCCGTGTGTAGGAGAGTCCTGATTGACACTGGAGAGCCAGCTATTCCTGAGTATATCAGCTGTTTAAAGCAGGCTCTGTCAGAGTTCAATGTCTCCATTCAAGAAATTTTAGTGACACACTGGCATCGTGATCATACTGGTGGAATACCTGATATCTGCAAAAACATCCCGAATGGTAGGCCAGAGATTTCGGATAGTACTGAAAATGTTAGATACATAGCAAGAAAAAAAAAACATTACCCGAATGCTTCTATGCAAATCAGCTGAATTATTGTGCTGGAATCTCCATATAAACTATGTGTACTTTCATGATACTGTTGCAGCGTGTTAAATGAGAGCAATGAATAATCTGAATACTGTAGTTGTAGTACTACCATTTGTCTTCAATACCTGTGCATACCTTCATAGTGAATTTTTCTTATGTGTGGATAATGAGAACTTAGATTGCTTTCAGCAGTTTACACGGTATTAAGAGATGTAAGAAAAACTTGATGATCCTTCCTTTTTACACTGACAGCAATGACAAATTGATTGTAATTTCACTTGTGTAAAAACAAATAACTTGAATTTTGAAAAAAGAAACATGCCTGACTTTGAGATTTGAGGAGCCCACTAGTAATTGCTGACAAATTCATAGGCCTCAGATCATGAAGGGAAAGTGGTAGAGTAGTCTGCAGGTAGATCCTGATCTAAAAATGTGTATTTTGTGCTGATAAACAGTAAGAGACATTTCTGCTTTAGTATCTGGGAAAAGAATAAACAGTATGGATGATGCAGTAATTTCTAACATCATTGGACTTTGTCACGAGCTTTGTCATGGGCTTTAGTTTGTAAAGTTGCCAGGTGTTTATCTGCAAAGAAGCCTGGGCACTACTGAAAACAGTTTGTGGCTTGGTGAGGATTTTGGGCTTGTCAACCCATGGTTATAAAGACTAGCAAGGGATATAAATGCCTTTCTGGGTTGTTAACCATAGCTGTTCCTGTCAATACCATTTACAGTTCATGCATATTTCAGAATGACAAAAGCTGAGGGAAGTTGCAGGTCAAAAAGTCTTCATCAAATTTTGGGCAAATATTGAGTGGTGCTTCTCTGAATCATAAAGCAGAATGTGACTACAGAAATCTTAGTGGTGTCGTAAAAGGTGTGGGGGGCAGTGTCTCTGCATGAGTTAAGAAGGAATATTTGTAAAATATAATTACTGACCTTTAATTTCACTTGTAATTTTTTTTCATCTTCAGATTTGTTGCTTGTACAGAGTATAGTGTTCAGCATTGGTTGTTTTTGCTATTCAGTGTTTTTGGCTCTGAAATAAGGTTGCTTTACAAACATAAAGTTGCTATACAGAATTTGTTGTTTCTAGTTTTGTATTCGTACGGTGTGATAATTGCTATGTGACAATACTACTACTTATTAAAAAGTAACTTCTTTATGGAATTAGTGACAAATTCAAAACATTTTTTTTACGTTCTTTAAATATTAGAGTCAGAATATCGCATCTGTAAGCTCCCTCGTGTCCCTCACTGTGAAGAAACAATAGAAGGAGGACATAAATACCTTTACCTTAAAGAGGGAGATGTGGTACAGACAGAGGGAGCCACACTCAGGTAAACACCAATCTCTGCAAGTTCTTTTTCTTCAGAATACTGACAAAGTATGTGTATCCTAATTTCTGTGACTGCAAATCCATACATCTAGTCTTTTCAGCACTTATGCGTGTGGATTTCCTATCATGATCTGGCAGGATATGTTAATACAAAGAAATTGGTTTTATGAATAAGAATTAGTCTTTAGTCTTTGGACTCAGCAGAGAAATTAAGAACTTTTCCTTAGTGAAATATTTTCTTTGGGAGAATCAAATAAAATTTTGCATGCCTTCTCATCAGTCTTACATAAGTAGTTACTATTAAATTGATGCGTTCGTACAAGTATATGGTAGTCTGGATGGATTAGTTAGCATGCCTTTCTCTTTACTTTAAAAATATTTCCCAAGGAGACACTGAAACTTTTAATACTTGAAATGTTAAATTTTAAACCTTGGACCTGTCAGGTTCTTGTAGGGTGCCAGTTTGATAGGTCTTCTTCCCAGGGAACATATTGCCCGTAATGTTAGTTTGAATGAGAGAGAAACAGCCACTCTGCCTCATGGAAGCACACAAACACAACAAAAAGGTCTGATTGTTCTGTTTACAGACTTCTTTCATTAATTAGGCATTAGTCTTTTAAGGACAAAGTTTGCTTGATTTCCTCAGTTTAGCTGGGAATTATATCCCAACTTGCAGAGTGTTGGTTGGTTGATGGGAAGAAAAACACATTTTAAATAACGGTATTTTTAAGATATATTTGTCCAAAAGGATTTTATTTTGATAGTATAAGAAAAAAAAAAAGAGTATTATATTGCATATTGAAGACCTTTCACTTCCCTGAGTGGCCCATGTTTGGACAAAAATTTAAAGATGGAAAACAACTTTTTAAATTTCAATCCAAGTAAGGCAAGAATGGCACATTTTGAAGTTTGGGGTTGTGGAGAGTCAAGCATAAACATGTTTTGTCTCAGACATTCCAACTGTTGCAGGAGGGAAGTTGTGATAGGCAGAGGGGAGTCTGTGAAAGTGGGGCCACACTGTTCTGACCCAACTTCCTTTTCTGCCTTCAGACTGCCTGCATCAGTCCCTCATCCCAACTTACTTCCTGGAGGGCTTAAACAGGCTGGCTGTGCTGTTGTGGGAGTTGACAGCTTGTTGAAGTGTGTTGTAAAAATATAGGGCTAGTTAGCCAAGACCTTTGAGAAGTTTGTTGCAAGGACTGGGAGCTTGTTCAAGTGTGTTGTCAAAGTTAAGGGCTTATTAGCCAACACTGTTACTCACCAGATCAGTGATTTTTGAGTCAGAACCTGGTAGGGCGTGTGTGTAGGTGTGTGTGGAGGGGGAAGAGATAGGTCAAACCTCACAGAGGTGGGATGGCATCGTATCCCTCATGGCAGCCCCTGGAGCCCACATGGGAAAGCCCCAGAGTGGCTGTCAGTCACAAACTATAAAACACCACACCTCCTGGAGCCCCTAACTCAGGCTGGCAGGGACAGTGAGAATACTGTCCCCCACCCTGGCCTGGAACCCCAGAGTGGCCAGTGAGTCAGAGACCCCATTGGGAGGGTTTGGGTATAGATACCAGTGCAGACAAAACCAGAGGCATAGGTGTGGCACATGTGACCCAGCCATCTGGACATGTGATAGCTGGGCTTCCACAAAGTCTCAGTGGTAGCTCTCCCTCTTTTTCCTTCTCTCTTCTACCTATCTCTGTTTCTCTTTCTTTGCTCCTTTCTTGATGCTTTGGGTGTCTTGGAGCTGGAGGGACTGGATTTTGACTTATATGTTGTGAATTGATTAGATTTTGACTTAAGTAATTAATCTGTGCTGGGTTGATATTGTGGTGGAACATTTTGTCTAGCTTGTGTAGTGCCCTTTTTGAACCTTTGCCAAGCTCCTTATTTTCTTCCCTAAATTAATAAATTAACCCTTTGGGAACAAGTTTGTGGCTTACTCTTGCTTTGCTATCTTGAGGTATTAAAGAACCCTTTATATATTTTAAAGTAAAACTCCTGACTGAGCCGTGAGCCTGCAGCTCCCAGAGCTGGAGTGTTACAAACACATCTGAGGCTAAATAGTGGGCTAGTTGCTAGAGTTAAGACAATTATGCCATAAAGCATAGGAGTTCTCTGACACGTGCTCTGGTGTCCTTTTTCAGCCTGATGAGAATTTATAATGAACATCACGGCCCCTATGGAGTTGTGACAGGGGTAATAATGCTGCCAAACTTTATGCCTGGTTAAAAGCAGGTGTTCTCACCTGGTTAATTAGGTAAGCACTGTAAGGATACTCTCAGATCCACCACTGGTTCCAAAATAGCAGTATCTGCATGTTAAGTTTTAGTTAGCAACCTTTGAGTTTTCAAGGTGTGCCCTGCAGTGTTGGGTTCATTTTCCATTGTTTTTCCATGTTAGTGGTTTCCTGGTGAAGTTCCATGAAGAACTGCAGGATACCACTTCCCACAAAGGCAAGATACAACCCATCGACTTGATTTTGATGTTGCCTCCACAGGGCAATAGCTCACCTGCTTCTTGCTGAGCTCAACATTCAGTAAGAGCTGGAAGTCATTGCACTGGATGGTGCTGCACTTGTGGTCTCCCAGCCCTGGCTAGGAGCTGTTTAGCCTTGCCCTGTACAACATGCTTGGCACCAGCTCTGTCAGTTCCTGATCAATTTGAGTCATCTGCCATTAAGAAGAAGATATGCTGATCAATTTCAGCAGTGATACTGGTCAGAGTTGTGTGCTAATGCAGTGCTCATTCAAGCTATGGGTCCTTAATCTTTACCATTCAGAAGAATGGTGCCACATAGAACACCTGAAACACCATGGTTCTTTGTATTTGACAGCTCTGCTCCACTGTGCTCTCGGATATTCAGGGAAAAATAAATTTTGGGAGACTGAACTTTATCTGCCTGGAGAAGTTTAGAATTAATTTCTAAAGGAATGGACATCATCCTTAACCTTGTTGCTAAGTACAAGATGTATGTCAGTCATTACACACTTTTGAATCTGGAAATAACATGTCGATTTTTAAAAGTTCAGAGAAAAGCCTTCTAAAACAAATTCTACATGGCTAGTCAACTCCCTTAACGCACATGTATTATGATGTGTCACTAGTAAAAGCACGCTAGAGATTATGATCTATGTTCTCTACATGGTATAAGGAAATGGACTGGGATTAGATAAAGTAATACCTTGTTTATCTCAACTTTTCCACCTTTCTTGTTCAGTTTTTTCTTGTGGGCTGCTTTGCAAGTGTATGAATTTATCATTATTTGTCCTAGCTTCAAAAATGAAGCATATATGCTGTATGAAAAACTTATGCTTTTTTGTTGTTGTTCTTTAACAGAGTTTTATATACACCAGGACACACTGATGATCACATGATTTTACATCTAGAAGAAGAAAATGCTATATTTTCTGGTGACTGTATTTTAGGGGAGGGAACAACAGTAATTGAAGATCTCTATGATTACATGAAAACTTTGAAAAGGTTGTTAGAAATGAAACCAGATTTGATATATCCAGGTAAGTGGTTCTACTTTTAACTTTTCTCTTTTACTGTGTAATTTTTAAGTATCTCCTCTAAGAATTTGAGAATCCTTACTACAATCAAACACCATTCCTGATGTAACAATTCAAGTTCATTCTTTAATAAGCGCTAAGCTAAGATGACTTTTTGGCACAGTGGTTTGCAAGGCTTGAAAATTTTTAGTAGTATTTAGTGAATCTTTTGTTTCTGTGCCCAAAGCTTCCAGAGGCCAGAATCTTTCACTGTTTCAATCATACAACAAATTTCATTTTCCTACATTAGTCTATTCATGTGCCTTAATGTTACCATGGAGGCAAAAATAATAGTTGTTCTTTTGCTCCTTTTTATCCCCACATACACTGCCAATGTGAGTAATCTAATAATGTTTTCTGAGAGGTGTGTCTGTCCTTTGCAGCACAGATTAATCACAAATTCATCTTGGAAAGCTGGAGAATTGCCAAATGGTTGTCTTAGTTAATGCCTTAGGTTAAATTTGAATGAGAGCCAAGAGGCCAACCATGTTCTAAAAATAAGTTGCCAATTCATTGTCTATTATTTTCCTTAAATTTTTTTCCTCTCTCTCCACCAAACCTTGGGAATGCATTTACATTTCATATAAACCATGTGTCTGTTTGACAAGACTGCCTTTTAAGAACTCACTAACTAAGATTTAAGCTCCTCATTTGTGTTTCTAGAGCTACATCTCAGGATTTTTTCTGACTTTTTCTGTTTCATCTTCAACTTATCATTCTGACCTACTGTGTCTACATTCTCAGTTCTGTCTTGCTCCATTAACCATCTACGTTTAGCCTGCTCTCTTGTGTTCACTCTTAAAATAGCCTTCTTTGGAGGTAGGTGTCCTTCAAGTGCTTTAAGATCTATGCATAGCAATGCTGTTTAAGAAAAACATCATTATAGATATTCCATAGACATGAAGGCTGCTGATGCAGACAGAATAGTGACTTGGTCATAGTTACTCACTTAACTACTGTTAAAACTAACAATATTTTAGCCTCCAGATCTCACTCAAATGTTCTGCTTTCTTTCTCAGATACCTACAAAACATAGTCTGTTCCTCTAATTGAATTTCTGCCTTCCAAAACACCACATATGCTAAATTCTAGTTGGTTTATCAATTTTGTGTTGTATTTCACTCTGTTCTTAATGGTTATGTATCTAGATTACAGATTCACCAAGGCCGAATATTTGTGCCCTTTATTTGTAACTGTTTGCTACTGTTGTAACTGTGTTCATACTGTCCTTCCAGTAAGGCAGCCAGTCTGATATTATGCATTTTCAGTGACGGGTAGCTAAGTACTGAGATAGTTCAGAATTAAATTTCTTTTTTCATCCATGCACCACAAAATGTATGTGCAGTTCTGTAGAAGATGGCTATTTGCCCAATCAGAACAATTGTTTATACTATTGTAACTATAGCAGAATGTAGTTTGCTTTACCATACATTCTATATAAGCTCAATACTTTGTGTCTACTGCAGGTTTAGGTCTTCGTAATTCTTGAACTGTTTCTCTGTTCCCCATCCATGCTTTAGCACTCATATGGCAGCCTCAGAATTAGATGCATTTTTGTAACAAGCTGACTGCTGGCTAGCTGTGAGTAGCTGAATTTTGCTGATCCTTCCCCTTCCATGCTCCTTTTCTAATTGAATGTGGAAATGACTCAGGCAGAATACTCACACCGATATTTAATGAGAATCCTTGGGACAAGAAAAGGGCATTTTAGTCAGCAGAGGGCTCCCCATGCTGTAATAATGAGCAGTGCTCCTCAACAGTACAGAAAAAAAGGTATTGAAATTAGGAATCTGTGCAAAATTTCATGAGGCAATTGTTTTCTTCAGTTCTATCCTTTGTGCTGTAATTTAAAGTAAGAGAATCTATATTACTTCACAGTGTGTTATGAAGAAATAATATAAATCTCTCTGAGATAAAGTCTGAATTCTTGGAAAGACAGTCATATTTTGAGAAAGCTTTTTATAAGCTCAGAAACATTTTACATTTCTTCAAATATTAATCCATTTATTGATGAAGTTAACTGTATTGCTGTTCCTGAAAAATGATGGATGGGAAAGATCGACATCTGGATTATTCCTAGCACACACAACAGCTATGGATCAGATGATGTAATGGGTATAAAATGCCTTCAGTTTTGCAAAATGTGGGTTCAGTTTCAGGTCATCTCGAATCTTAAGTCAAATCACTTGGAAGAGTGGGGACAGATTTTAAGACTGACTTGTGATCCCATGTGCAGGCCTTCCTCTTGATGATTACTTTAATGAGACTTCTGTCATTAGAGAATGCAAGAGAACAGTTACTATTATAGTCTCTGATTTGTATATCTTAATCTGTTTTTTCTAAATTTAAAGGGTTTTTTTATAAATGGTAACAGTAGAGGGTACTGTTATATTTGTAATTCATTTTGTAAGAAACAATAGCTTCAGATTAAATCAGTTTGAGATCACTGAATACAAATGCATATGATAATATAGTTTTATATTTGCACACTACATATCTTTTATTTATACTATATTTACACAAGTTTCAATCTATATGTAGTAATTTCAAATATGCTTAGGTGAGTGTATAAGTTGAGCTCTGTAAAAATATTTTAATTTAGAGAAGAACATATTCCTTTGACACTTCACAGATATTCAAAACATGAAAAATTAGTTGCTCTTTTTCTATAAGCTGCCTGTCCCCAGCCAAAATAAGCTTTAATTTAAAAGAAAAAAAAGCCTTAAAACTAAAAACCCATTTAGTCAGTTAACCCAAAAGTACCAGTAAAGAATAAGGTAATTTTTTTAAATAGTCAGAGAACCTCAAAAGAAGCTGTCTGATTTGGATGATACCAAATAACTTGTAAAAGAAAGCTATGGTTTTTTACAGTGGTTTCTTTTCTATAGTTTTATAAATTACTCAGAGTTTACACTGGCAAAGCTGGAGGTTGCTTCTGATACTTCAAGTGAGATATACAGGCAAAAAAATGGGCAACCTTGCTATGAAAAGCATGTGGTGAATATTCACGCAAGTGAATTTCTCTATAGGTAAAACATTAATTTCTGTGCATGTCACTCTCATGGCTGAACAGTATTTTCATCTGTCATTTTAGTGTACCATGAGACATTATTTGATTTTTCATAAAGGTTAGTGTTTTACCAACTAAGCCTTTTCATAATGTGATTCAAAGACTTATCAGTAAGTTGAACATTTCTGATCTGCCACAATGAGTCCAGAACAAAATATGTGTTTTGTTTATTAACCAGCCAGACATAAATGATCTGCCTGTAACTTCTCTGTGCCTTGCTTATTCCTGCCCTAACATATTTGGATTGGCTCACTGATTTGTCTTCTTTTTCTTTCTTTTTATCATACTTGTGATCACTTATGTCTTTAAACAAATAAAATACAAAGTGACAATGAATTCTGAAGGTGTCCTGGAAAATTACCTACCACAGTTAAAGATGTCTCCTCAGTGTTTGCTAGGTAATCCCCAACAGGACTGTAGTACCAAAGTCCTTTACATCAGCCACTATTTTTCAAAGGCCAATATCAGTTTAAATCACCAGCATCAATATCCTTTGGGGAGGGGGAGGCAGGCAAACAGATAATATAATATCATGAATCTCATTTTTTAAATCTGTTAAGTGAACTCCTTTCCATTTTTTCTAATAGCCTAAAGTAGCCTTCCCTTGCTTTCCTTATTCCATCTGAAGTATTCCCTTTCCTTATTCAGACTTTTCATATCCTAATTCTTCCTTTCCATCTTAATGCTTTTCAGTTGTAGACTGTGATACAGACATTGAAATTTAATTTTGGCCTAATTATATGATGGAAAAAAGCCCCAGAAACCAAAAAACCCAGACACAATCATTCAAAGTGTCTGACAATTTAACAACAAGGATACTCTTGACAGGGTGATACATAAAGGTGTTGCTTCTTTCTTATGACTCTTAAATCTGCCAGAGTTTATATAAGAATTTTTCTTATGTAAACAGCATACTTAGTTTCAAATTTGAGTAATAGTGCTCTGGTACATGTGTTTTGATTTTTAGGTCATGGCCCGGTAGTACGTGATGCAAATACTAGAATCCAAAACTACATTTCTCACCGAGCTGCACGTGAACAGCAAATTCTAAATGTGTTCCAGAAGAATGCTGGAAAATCATATACGTCCTCAGAGCTTGTAAAGATAGTATACACGGTAATTGTTGATTACAAGTTTTTAGATCAAGCTAAAGAAAATTGGGGTTATGTGCATAAAATTGTGTGTAACAGTTGAAGTCTGAGTGAAGACCATGGTGGCTTTTCAAAAGGGAGGAAAAAAAAATTCTGTTTGTTTGGGATTCACTTATGACTACATTTAAGTTGTGTTGTTTAAGCACTTCATTGTATTGGGGCCCAGATGATTCTTACAAACTTCTTATTTCACTATCTTGTTGGCCCTAAGCACAGTTTCATAGGGCAAAGCAAAAATAAAGTTGTAGATCTTGTTTCTGAGTGAAAAGTATGACATGACTGTTACTCACTGATTTGTGAAAGTGTGTCTGGAGTCTTCTGATAATTGGTTAAAACTTCTGCTTCCTGATTTTTCAGTCTGCAGGAGATTGCAGGTGAACTGCATTTCCAGAGAGTTGGATATTGCAGCTCAGAAGTTGAATAGCGTGGGTGTGTCATTAGGCAGGTGTAAGAGTACTTTTTTTGCTATTTTATCATTCTTCATGTAACCTCTGCAATTTGTCCCTGTTGCGTGAGGGTTGCCCCTTCTAGCAAGCAGAGATAGAGATAGAGCATTTACTATGGAGTAAAGTGTCAAAATTACCATTGGCTTTGGTTTGTGAACAAGTCTGTAATAGCTTCACAACTTGTTTTTCATGGTTCTGCTGATCCCCAGTTTCCAAAAGAATGACTGCATCAAATGGAATGTTTTGCAGTGCTGATGTACCATTACCTGTGGCAGTTCAGCTTCTGCAGTTTTCCTGTCTGATCAACTAGTTAAGTTAATGCAGTTAGTAAGTTAATACAGCCATTCCCATGTTTCTGCAAATCACAAACCACTTGTCCTATTTGTATAAGAATCTTTTCTGTACCACTATAGCTTTATATTATAAAAAACAGAGTACAGTTTCAAAGTATTTTAAAGGTTCACTATTTATTTAATGTAGTTTTCTAGTGAATTTTCCCACCACACTCATATTATTTAGAACTTTTTAGTTTTCAAAAAGGAAAAAAAAAGCTTTTACCTTTAGGATAATAGAGCTGGAGGGGGGGATTTTGAGCAACCGTCATAGAACCGTAGAATGCTTTGGGTTGGGAGGGACCTAAAACATCATCTAGTTCCAACCCCCCTGCCACAGGCAGGGGCACCTTCCACTAGACCACATTGCTCAAAGCCCCACCCACCCAGGGATGGGGCATCCACAGCTTCTCTGGGCAACCAGTGTTACAGATTTTTACCTAATGAGCATTGAAAAATTTTAAGAGATGTTTTGTCCTCCTGAAGCTGTTATATTTTTTAATTGTGTGCTCATTTACAGATATTAATTGCTACAGAATATGTAAACCTATGCAAATGTTGTCATGGCATAGAAGTGGTAGGTATTTGTGGAGAAATATATCTTAAATTTATTTTTAAAAATACTCAACTCACTGACAATCCAGGGCAGACCAAGCTCAATAGAGCACAGATTTCTTACTGCTGGCCAAAGTTTGCATGATAAAAAATGGATAATGCAAAAAAATTAGCAAAGTAAACAAAAATGTGTTGTTAGACTATTAGGTTAATGAGTGTAAAATTGATTTACTCATCTCAGTTTCCTATTGTTGTATAAATAACAGAATGTTCAGCATGGCAATTCAGAAGAGGAAAATCTGTGGTAATAAACCACATAATAAAATAGTTGATGGATATTTATACAAACACAATATGCATATTTTTTGTTCCTGTTAGGAAATCCCTGAGAATTTACTTCCAGCAGCAGAAAATAACCTCCTAGTCCACTTGAAGAAGCTGGAAAAAGAAGGAAAAGTGTGTAAGTTGTGGATGGAGGGTAAAACGAGGGTCGTTTCCATTTTCATGTTCTATGTACTGTTACTCATTTTATTATAGTGCATTATTATCTAGAAAAAAATGCAATTTGTTGCAGTAGCTGTGTTTCAATTTGAAGTAATGGACAAAATGGTTGTACACTATTTCCAGACTTTTAGAAAATATTCCATCAAGTATTTGTGACTTGATTACAGCACAGATAACTGTAGTGCATGTACCTTTAAATTTTTACTTATAGCATACCACAGAACACATTTCTAATGCTAGCATTTATACTTTTGTATATTTTCTGGAATTCATACCTAAATATGCACATATGTAGCATTTTATGGCTTTACATTTAAGTTTCCACCTTTCTGAAAATAGTATATTTGTGTGTATATGTTCTAGAGATGCGTAAAATCAGACAGTGTAAATTTTTACAATTTCTGATTAGTCCATTTCCTAAGTAGAGCAGTTGTATTTAGTTTACTGTTTTTACATTGTGCCTTACTCTAAGTGAACAAAGTGAAGTATTCTCTTTCTGTAATGTCACGCACATATGGAAACGTTATTTTTTCCGTACATTACATAACTGCACCCACAACTGTCTACTTATAAATAAATAATTACACAAATATTTACTGCTGTTTCAGGTTTTCAGCATTTACCAACCTGAATAACAACATGAAGTTAATGGGGTTTTTTTTTCAACTTAGACCTTATCTTTACTGTAATGGTAATACAGCTACTAGGTACTAATTGAACAACTGAAATTTAATTTTTGTAATAATAATAACCTGCTTTTTATTCAGAGAAAAAAGACTAGAGTCATACAAACACAGTCATTACTGAAGTTCAGAAAATAGTGTCTTTAGACTTATTCTGTGCAGAATGCCATAGAAGCTTACCAGCAGGATACTGCACCAGCTTTCAAATATTATCTCAATTCTTGATTATACATTATTGACCTACACATTTCAACAGTTTGGCTCTACCAGATTCCTCAAGGGCATAAAGTGCTGGTGACTGGTTATCCCTTCCTTTCACTACCAAAGTAGTTCAAGCAACAGCATTTTCTGTTTAGATTAAGTAGTGGATAAATTAACTTTCTCTGTAAAGGTAGACTTGCAGTCTTCCCTACAAGAGACTGTGTGCATCTTGGATTTCCAGGAATTAAATTGTTTGAGTGAGCTACTGACTTAAGGTTTTATTTGTTTTTCCAAAAACACCATTTTTGTGTTTACTGAACAAAAATAACTCAGTTTTCCTCAGAAATCAATTTTCATTTTCGAAGAGACAGCACATACAGTCAGGTATTTGTTCACAAAGTTTCAATTGCTTGCAATTATTGGAATGTTTCAGTAACTAGAGGAGATACAAATCAGAATAATTGCTGTGACTCTTCTACTCCAGTTGGAAGTCGTTGATTCAGTTGTATGCATTTGCTTTCCAGGAAGCACAGGAAGTGCCCTTTGAAATTTTTTGGTTTACGTTGTTTGTTAATTAATTGTGCTCACAGAGAAGAGGAAAGCAATCTTATCATAACACTTTTTCTGTGCTGATCTCTGCAATTGCTGAATTTTATATCTGGTAAACACAACATCATGTGACCTTTGTCCATTTTTCAGTTCAAAGTAAGGACATCTGTTAGGTTAGAACCTAAATTCTCTTGGTTCTGGGCATGTAGCGTACAAATGCTTGTGTACTCATGGTACTTGCTTATTTGATTTTGATCTCCTTTAATGTCCTTTCCACCTACTCAGAGTTGAAGCATTTCAAGTTTTGTTCTCATTATGGAAGACTTGAGTTGTAGACATAACACTGTCTGCTTAATTTTCACAAAATATTTTTCCAAAGAAACATCTTGTCAGTATCGATAATGAATGTGACAGGCATATTACAACCTTACAAGAGAGTTACTCAATGCAAATGATGGCCATATGCTGTCTGCTGCAGTCATTAATTTACCACTTCTTATGAGGAATTGCAGTTTTTGTTGGTACATAACTTCTATAGCTTCAATTGGGAGTGACACTGCCTTTACAGATCTGCTTTTCTTACTTGAAACAGAAAAATAATGTCTTGTAAACAGGAGCGCGGCACAATATGGGCATTAAAGCTTTCTCCCATATTTGGATATAAGTAATTTGGCCATTGTTTCACATCATAGCTAATGAAGAAATAAAAATCATTTGGCGATTCTTAATTTAGCAGCACAGACTTTTTTCCCCTCTAAAGTTTATAAATTTCAGAAAATGCAACAAGTGCTCTGCTACCTCAGATTTCTTAATATCTAGAAAGTTTAATATTCGGAACTTTAAATAACAGGAGGATTATTAAACCCTTTTTATTAATCAGTCTTTGTATTGCTAGGTTACATTGTGAAACAGGTTATCACCTTCCATTAAAACTGAACACTGGCCTAAGGAAAGTATTTCAATAGTTTTAATAAAAAATTACGTGTAGATATACACATGCACATACAGGTTTAAGTTTTAAACAGTCTATAAGTGGAATCTCAGTGTTGGTCTGTGACTAATTTGGTCTTTTTTTCTTAACAGTACGTGACGAAACTCCCAGCTTCAGATGGAAAAACAATTTATAAGTTACGCAAGATTGCTCAAGAATGTATTTAATCTACACAGTGGCTGTATGAAAAAATATAATGATGAGATCAGTCTGTATGTAAAATAAAAACTAATTTTGACTTATTTTTTTAAAATACAGTAAGTTTTAAAACAATGTTACGGTCAGTTAACTAATGTTTTTCATATTCTACTTAATAGGAATTTTAAAAATATCCTGATAGGTATTGAGTAAATAAAATGTAATGAGCGTGAAGGACTGAATCTGATCTTTGTTATAAAAGGCCCGGTTTTACCATCAGTGGCAGAAGACAAATAGCAAGGTCTTATAAACTTAGTATTATGATATCATAAAGCAATATTATAAACTTAATAAATTAGATACATTAAAAAAACTGGAGTAAAAAGAACAGAAAATGTTATTCTTAAGCCTGTTTTCACTTGCTTGTGCTTCTCAAAAAGTGATTTTCTAATAAGTTATCTGTACATTCTAAAAAACAAGTTATTTTTATTAACAGGTGTAAATACTGGGTTTATGTTCCTTTCCTAATTTAGCTGTCTGTGCATATCTTTGCTGGTTGCTCACCGCAATAAGCTTTAACAAACACTGGAAGTAATTTCAGGCTTCTCTGTTTTCCGGTGGAAACATCATTTCTGTGGAATTCATTCAGAGAATTCAATAATTTTAACCAAGCAGTGTCAAAAATGCACCAAGTTGGAGCAGGTTCTTAAATTCTTTATCTTACAGATTCTGCAAAAATGTGATTGAAAAGCTATACAAATTGGGATATGTATTACACACCATATAAGTAACCTTGTCTGTGACATCATAACTAACAATCTTCAAGTTTTGCTGTTAAATCCAATTAAACTATAGGAATTTTGACTAAAGGTTGTATTTGATTGTAAGATACTGTATAGTGTATTAAAATACAATGTTTGAAGATTAATTTAAACTGAGAGTTCAGTTCTCTGTATAGCTTACACTTTAAGAATAGCGCATAAATTCTTGCATTACTTTGTGTATTGAAAATGTGTTACATTTAATGATATATACACTTCTTTTAATGTTGGTTCAAAAATAAAAGCAGATATGAAATGTTTTGAAAATACCAAGGACAAATATATGTCCTTGAAGACACTGTTCAAACCTGTACCCTCATTTGTGAAACATGAATATGTTTGGGTATTTAAGGCCTGTCTTAATAATTAGCATTATTTTATGAAGTTGATGGCATTTGTTCTGATCAGATGAGACAAATCCAAAACAAAAATACTCCTGAGAACAGCATCCAAAACTGATACCATATTCTAAAGTAGCAGCGAGACCCCTGAAGAAGGGAAATAATTGCTTTCTGCTAAAATGATGCGTTCTACAAACTTCATCAATCTGACTTTTGGCCACATCATGACACATGCTCACTTTTAAACTTTGGTGTGGTGTCATTTAGTGGTCTTTTTCAGGTCTCCTAGTTTTCCTTTCTTTTGTATTCTGTTTACTTGCATTTTCCATTTCAGACATTCCCTGCACAAACATTCTTTTATTTTCAATTCCTTTTGGATTATTTCTCTCTTCATAATTACTCAGAAGTTTTCACATGGACTTCTTGCCATTAATAATTAGTTCTCCTGTAGCTATTTCATGAACTTGTAGTTATCTTTTCCTTTGTTAGGAATAAAAGCATAACTATCACTACTTTGTGTTTTTGAAAAAAAAATAATTTAAATGCTCTGAATAATGTCATTTTGCTTCAGGAAAACAGAAATATCAGTGAAATGACATGGTTTTCTGTCATAAGGTCTGAGAACCTAAGAGCACAAAATTGGTATGAAGAGGTGGTCTCATCTTTTTGATCTAAAGAGGAAATTTAATGTTGCTTAACCATTTTCTTCTGGTTTATTATGAATTTTTAAATACAGGGAAATGGCTTTAGAATCTAATTAAAGAATTGTTGGAACTTGCATGCAGCGAGGAAAGCAGAGGATACAAATCAGAGAACTTTATGTTCTCTGCTGTGCTGCAACAAATGCCTGACGTTAAAAAAAAAAAACTGAGGGAAAGGGGAGTTTAATCAGACAAGTCATTAATGATTTTGTCTTGTGTCTGGAATATTAAGAGCACAGGTTGCACTGTTACTGAGATGTATGTATAATAAAGGATGCTTACCTCTGCTATGATGTGTTGTAAAGGTCTCCAAACTCCTTGTTGATTATGCCAGATAGAATGTTTATTTTAAAATGGTGGTAATGTAAGCTATGGGCCATTGTATGTATAAAAATGGGGATTAGCCTCTTCAATTCCTTATGTAACTGCTCATCTGTGCAGACTGCATTAAAAGTTACAAATAAAAACAAGAGAAGGGACAATTTCTGCCTCAACAAACTAGAAGAGCAAATGTCATTTGTTGCGTTAACTTTCTAAACAGCTGAGGACAGAAGCTGGAGGCAGCACAAATTGTGTTTCCAGCCTTCCTGCCAGCTAATTTGAAGATTCTGTCCTGAGAGGCTGCATCATTTATTAGGTTTAAGACCTAGGAAAGGAGTTCAATTGTAGTTGCAACGTTTCTGGCATTTTCTATTCTTTTCTTGCTAACTTGCTTATTTGTACTTCTTTTAAAATTGTTCTTGGTTCTATCTTTAAGCATGTTTGATGATGAGTGAATTCAGGAAAGGTTCCCAAATTGGAAGAGTGGTATTCTGTGTTTTGTGACTGCAGGTACCGTAATACTCTTCCTCCCAAAGTCTCCACAGTTTTGCCACCTGAAACAATCTATTTGGGTTCTGTTGTGAGGTTTTAGGGACACGCACACACACACACAGGTGCTGGTGTAGAGAACTTCCTAAATGATGTGATCATTTTGAAGTCTGTAGTGTTGCAAAATGTACATATCTGGAAAGAAACCTGGCAAACATAGACTAGCCGCCTATTGGTAAGAAGCAGAGTGAAGGCTGTGTTTTTCAGATTATCCGACTTGGCCTAAAGAGCCATATGAAACTTCATGTGGCAAAAGAGGGAACTTCTGATAAAAGGAAGGTGTGAACACTTCAGATGAGGCAACATCATGCCTTGTTTTCCATTTCAATATAGCAGTTAACATTATTGTCAGGACAAACACAAAAGCAAGTTGAAACCAAGGGTCTGGGTGCTTGTATGACAGGACATCCAGCCAGCCACTCAAGGCACTTGCTGATTATAGCTTGAGGAAAGCACATCTTGTCCCACTTAAGTCCTTATTGTTATGTTCTGTGGAAATGAGATGACCTGATTTCATATAAGTCTGAGGTGGGAAATAGATGCAAACATACTGCAAAAAGGATTCCAATTTTTATCCCAACCCAATGTGTTTCATAGGTTCAGTATGTTACATGCATGACTACACTGTATGCAATCGGGGATATACTTTCATATTGTTATTGTTGAAATAGTGTTCTGCTTACTATGGAGTAACAAAATACTGGCCAGGGGAATTAAAGGATTTATAGGATATAAAACATTTTGGGACTGAAATATGAATGCTGCTTCAGTTTAAACTTTAAAAAAAAAAGAAAATCCAGCTGTGGAGGGAAATTTCTCTGTAGCCTCTTCCGTATTTTTAAGTATCTTAGATCATCTCCAGATACCAAATATATTTGTCTGATGAGTTATTAAATTGATAGAAAGCTTCTGAATATCTACACAGCTGATGAAGATGTTTTATAGTTGAAAAACCTGGTCATCCGTCTGCTCATAAGTCACTGCTCCACTGAGTAGGAAGAAACAAACTATTAAAAACAGCTCATACAATGTACTTGGTGCACACTCTCAATTTTGGCAAGGCAAAGCATTACCAAATAGTTGCACCTTAATTTCTTACCCTAATTTTCTACTGTGTATTCATTAGTTGCTGGCAACAAAAGCCCTGCTCTGACAACACAAAATTTCAGCTATAAACTAGTAATTTTCTTGATCTTTCTTTTCCATATATCCACTGGGAGTATCTGCCAGCCAGAAACTTTAATAAATAAACATAGCATGAATTTTGGAGGGGATGAAGGACAGCTGAATTCAGCCTGGATATTTTCCTCATTTGAGTGTTGATTTCTCATTCATCCACTTTAACCTGACTCTTGTCACTGGGTTATTTTTTCAATCCATTTGTAGCCTCCCTGTTAATGTCCCTCCCTTCTGCACCTCCCGGTTAGCTTCTCTTCCCTTCTG
This sequence comes from Campylorhamphus procurvoides, assembly GCA_013396655.1. NCBI lineage: Eukaryota > Metazoa > Chordata > Aves > Passeriformes > Dendrocolaptidae > Campylorhamphus > Campylorhamphus procurvoides. The sequence goes on along the minus strand of WBMV01006632.1, from coordinate 30,095 downwards.
CTTCCTTGCAATTGGATTCCTAGTTACTGTTATTGTTACATGTTACTTGTTATTTCTGGCTACACAGTCCCGTGTGAGCGGAGGGACGGCCCGGTGACAGCGGTACCGTGCGGTACCCAAATCGAGCCCGCGGGGCACGGCCTCCTCCTTGCATCCTCCAGGAGCCCATCTTCCAGCTGGCGGGGGTCTGTCGACAACCAAGCTTAGCCAAGGGGAAGGAGAGAGGCACGGAAGGTGAATCTGAACGGCGGGGGTGCAAGGAGGGAGTGAAGTCGAAGCGCCCGAAGCGGGGGCAGCCTGCTTTGTTAGGTCGCGCCTCCTCCGCGCCGCCGGCGGGACCCCCGGTCATTTTCTGCCGCCGGTGCTCAACGCGGGCTTCGGGCTACCGCCAGCGAGCGTCGGGCCGGCGCTGCCCCGTGGCACGGCACGGCACGGCCCGGCTGCGCTGCCGGGCTGGCGGGTTCCTGTCCCCCGACCCGGCCG
>WBMV01006632.1:0-29069 GCA_013396655.1 Campylorhamphus procurvoides | reverse complement strand
TCTTTGTGTGCGCGGCCCCGCCGGGCCCCGCCAGCACTACGGCTCCCGTCGGGCGGCGCGGCGGGAAGGCAAGGCCAGGCCAGGCAAGGGAAGGCAGCGGTGACGTGTCCTTCCAGCCGCCGCTCGGGGCCCCCGGACCGCCCGCCGAGCATCCCGGGCCGCCGGCCCCTTCGAGGCGCCCTTCGGCATGCCCTGCTGCCTTCGCCCGCCTCGGAGGAGGGCCGAGGTTTGGCAGCGGCCGAGGGCAGCTCTCCTTGCGGCCGGCCCTGCTGCAGGCCAAGCGCTCTCGGAGCCGCCAGATGTTTTAAAACGTGCCTTTTTGGCTGTTCTCTGTTACTTTCTGAGAACCCTGAAAAGGTAGCTTACCCCTGTGACTAAGATCACTGAGACTTAGGTCTCTGAGAGCAAGATCACTGATCATTAGAGTAGGACACTTTGTTGGCTTACCGTTTCTGGCTTTTTGGTATTTTAACATTTGTTTAGGCATTTATTTTAGACTTTTTGTGGGGTTTGTGTACCTTTTTGTTACGTGGATGATTTTCAGAATAGTTTTATCTAGCCATTAGTACTTCTCAGCAATAAGGGTCAGTGGAGTTGAGAAAAACAGATACATACATATACACACACATAGATACAGATAGATATATATGAAAAGTAAAAGCAGACCAACAAAGCTGTTATGTTTGAGTTTGCTATCAAAAAATCACCAGGACAGCCCCTATATGGTGGTTTTCTAGGTAATGAAATTGAGGTGGACCTAAACATTTACCTTTTATACCTACTTAGTAACTTACTGTATTAACAGTAAGGGTAGGGTTGGAAGTTTTGGGGAGATGGGACATGCTGAATTCTTTTGTTTCCAGTTTTTTTAATGCATGGTGTTTTCTACTCCAGTGTAAGAAGGCCATATGTCTTTGTTAGTACAGATGTGGTGTTGCTGAGAAGATTGTTGAAATTTTTTAAGTCCTTTGATATAAGTCTTGGAAATCACCTATTGTGGTTGATGTTAGTATGGTAAGGTGTTTATATTGCCTGACTTGTGCAGTAGCTAACAGAGCCTTCGAAGGGCAGTTCAGAGTTGACTAACATTTTGAATTGTCTTCTGAGGGCTCCTTTGGTGAATAGGGAGCCCGAGGCAAATTCACTAATTTAGGCAAACTAGAGGCATACTCTGAAGTTACATGGACTGAACAGTCTGCCATGTATTCAGCATTTCATAGAAAATTTAGGGCTTGTTGACAAAACTCTAGTTTTAAAAATTAATCTCATTTACTGTGAATGGCAATTAATGCTGGTAATAACCTAATCATTATCTTCAGATACTCAAAGTATTCTTCCAAGATTCATAAAGGAGCCTGTGTTTTTCATCAGCCCGATAAATGCCACAAAGACATTAAGTTCTTACAGCAATGCGAAATGATCATGAATATTGTTGTAAAGCACAGTTATTTTTCCTTCTGAATTAAGACATGTTGATTCATGTTGGAATTCGACAAATATGTGTTAACAGTGAAAAATAAGTGTGTGCTTATTGACAAATAAGCACTTGTCCTCCTGCTTATTTATGGGGGTTTTTAGATTAATCCCACCTCCAAAAAAAAGCCATTAGGGTCCCTTCAAATTGCTTTTAACCATTCTACTTTTTCTTACAGCCAATCCCAAAAGGGTGGTACCACTACTGCTAAATTTAATTTCATTTGTTTTACACTTATTGCCAAAGGATCCCCCAGGGTCAAAAGGATGTATTGATATGCCACTGGCCTGAAGTGGTTTTCTGTTCTTTATGCTTTTTTTCCTTCCTTTCTCATTTTTCAGATCACTCACAGGTTTATGAATATGATAATTGACTTTCAAATTTTGTCAAATAAAAAAGGCAGTTTTAAATAAAGTTTATTCTCAGCCATTGCTGAATGCATCATGGTCTAGGGGTTCCCTAACATTGTACATCTGCTAATGTAATAATATAATATGGACTGAGGAAAGAATTGTAATCTGTTTTCATTTTAGTCTTGTAGGAAAGTCTATTTGTAAGTAGCATTTTCAAGGCTATTTCATTCATCAGGTTGGGTATTCTATAAAAAAACTGTAGAGACCAGGCAAAAGACTTGAAAAGTCAGGTGGCATGATAATATGAGTTGATCACTTATTTGGAAGGGGACAAACGTGCTGAGCAAGAATGTTAGAAGTATGGGCATAGGTCTTCAGTTTAATGTTTATTTCCATGAGAATTTATAGCACTTTTGTGGGGTTTTTCTCTCTTTCAGATTACAGCAAAAGCAGCTGTCATTTTTGTTACACTTCAGTATAATGTTACCATTCCTGCCACAGGTATGTATCTTGCAGGAGGTCAGTTATGACATTGTAGTTATGAGATGAGTAGTCACACATTATTACTATGCCATGCTTTCTAGACTGACAGTAAGTGAATTTGTCAATCTGAATAGTTAATAAACAGTTTTCAAGGATTTCATTTTATTTTTATTAAAACTCCATTTTAATTAATTAGGTTAGAGATAATGTTACTGTTCTGCTGGATTCATCATTCGTTCTAAAACACCATCTGACTGGTAGATAAGTTCACATGAATTCTTACTCTGGCTTTGCAAGTGACAATCTTGAATAGTCAAAGTCGGGTGATAGTTTAACAGATTTTTATTGTCTGCTTTCAATGCATTTGGATAAGCTTCCTAAGTGCACTTAAGTTTTTAGTTTTATAGTACCTCTTTTCGGAGTCAAGGTGAGTTTGTCAAGTGATGGAGAAGATCACTATAAACAATCTAGTGACCTAGTTTGTGGTTGCAGTTTAATTTGATGTATTTGTTCAGATGACTACAAGCCATTTCCATCTGAAAGGTTTCACTCTGAAAAACAAACTTACTAGCCATTAAACTGTATTGGTGCTTAACAGTTAATTCTGTTTGTCTTTTAGAAGAACAATCTGCAGAAACAATCTCTCTCTATCACTATCAAACTTACTAGCCATTAAACTGTATTGGTGCTTAACAGTTAATTCTGTTTGTCTTTTAGAAGAACAATCTGCAGAAACAATCTCTCTCTATCACTATGGCATCAAAGACTTGGCTACAATTTTCTTTTACATGCTTGTAGCAATAATCATACACGCTATAATTCAGGAGTACGTACTGGATGTAAGTACAAAACATTAATTCCTTTCATCAAGATAATTGTCAGGTTTTAATTGGACTTTATTAACTTAAAAGTAAACTTCTGTGTTAAAGCTTTTTAACTGTAAAAACATGCATTAAAACTTCTAGATGTTCTAATGCAGTTAACAGGTAAATGCTAAGTACTGCAGCATATAAATAACAATGGGTTTTCATTTCAGAAAATTAACAGGAAAATGCACTTTTCAAAAACAAAGCATAGCAAGTTCAATGAGTCTGGACAACTTAGTGCATTCTACCTTTTCTCCTGTGTTTGGGGAACGAGTATTCTTGTCTCTGTAAGTATGCTTCCTCTTCTGTTTGTATTGTGAGATTTCAGAAACTTCATTTAGGTGGCTGATAAATTAGTTTTGGCTTCTTTTTCTGTTTTTTTGGTTGGTTTTATTTTTAAAGTGGGTACAGGTCTATGAATTCTGTATAGGATGTAGTTGTAACTGAGTATAAAATAGTCCAGTAGTTTTGCTGTTGCTCAGCCTTGATTTGATTTACTGTCAAATGAATATGGTAAAATCACTTAACTCTTATGGTACTTAATTCTCTGTAGTTTTTTTATGGTGGCTTATTAACATAAAATAAATGTTTAAAAAGCACCACACATAGCATTTTGGAGCCTAGGGAATGGGTACATGGACAGATTGAGGCAGTCTCAAGTCAGTGTGTCCTTTCAGATTAAAGCTAGTGGCAGAATCTGTATGAGCTTAACTTCATGAAAGGGGAAGAATATCTTTTTTTCTTTTCTTCCTTAACATAATAACTCCTGGAAAAACTTTTCTTCTCTTAATTAAGACTCAAAGCCTGTCAGTAGCTTACATGAGAAGACTTCTGTAGTGATGCTGAAATGACTTTCATCTCATAAGGACATTCTATATTGAACAAACACGTGATTTGATTGGTTGTTTTTTCTTTATTTTTTTATTTTAATACAGTAGAACTGTATTTTGTTGGGGGGGGGTTGTTTTGTTTATTTGTGATTTCTTGGGATTTAAAAAAAAAACATAGATCTGCAACTTTTACTTGTGGATGTAGATGTGTATACATGTGTTTGCATATACAAATGTGCATGTACATAAATACATGCATGTATGTCCAGTCATTACTTCTGCCTAGAAAGTAAGATCTTTGAGATTTTATTCAGTGGTTTTGTTTGTTTTTTCTTTTTTTTTTTTAGGAGAACTATATATCAGATCCAACCTCTCTATGGAGGGACTACCCACACACTCTGATTCCGTAAGACCTCTTCCTTAGAGGATTGCTGGGCGAGTAGAGGGGGTGTTTTAAACTTGGCTTGTGTCACATACTATTTGTATGAAATAAGTAGTTTGTAAGATTAGATTAGTCACTAATATATTTTTGGTTGTATTCATGGGGACTCTTGATTCTTTGACAATTTGTAGCGTACAAAGTTCTCTTTCTGTAGGCTGTTACTTAACAAATTGAGTTTTTGCAAGCTTTATCTTAATGGGTTTGTTTTTAAAGATCGTAGTTTAAAGTTGACTGGCAGGAGGGATCTGTTTGGGTTTTTTTTCTTTAAGAAACAGTGATAAAATGTGTTCACTAGAAAGCTTCTGAAATCTTTCAAGATCATTCATAATAAGTAATATTGTTCAATTCTTGCTGTATTGCCCAGGTTCCAAATGAAGTTTTTCTACATCCTACAGTTGGCATATTGGTTTCATGCTTTTCCAGAACTGTACTTCCAGAAAACGAAAAAAGTAAGTTCAAAATGTAAATGGAAGGAACTCCAGGCCAAGCAACTCAAACGGTGGAATTTCCTTTGAACTTCCAGAGCAATGTGTTATCTAGATTCTCTACCCTATTCTAATCTGTGTTGCCCACTTTTCCTGATGGAATTTGGGGTGCTCAAATGTGAGAAAGGTGGCTTTTTTCTTTTCAGTTAATCCTGTATTTGTAATTGCAGTAAAATTGCTATGTATCTGTTGTGTACATAAGAACATAAGAATTACTAATGTTTCTTATCTGCTGAAAGAATGTTCCCATGAGCAAATGAATGTGAGATTTTCTTTTCAAACTCTTTTTTTTGTTTCTCATAATTGGTAGTCTGAACAGTCTCATTGAAATCGCAGTTACTTCATGAATCATGATATAGGTGTAGAGTATAAACTGTGCATAACTTTATAAATCAAAGCAGTATTGAAGTCTGGGATTTGATTTAAATATCATTATCCTCAGCACAAGTTCTAGTTAGGTATGTATTGGATTTTTTTCAGTGCTCAATTTTAAAGTGTAATATTTTCACTAAGGGTTTTTTCTCTGTTTGGGTTCTTGTAATACTGAGTTTGCTGTAGACTTTTTGCAGCATGCTTTTTGCCTTCCTGGAGCAGTTTAAGTAGTCTTTTTGCATGTTTTTGCTCAAGATCATTTTGTATATATATTTTTCTTCTTAAACTTTCCTGTTTTAAACTCTTCAACATGGCAAATCATACTTGACTAACTTAGTGGCTTCTTGTGGTGGAGTGACTTCATCAGAGAATGAGGGAAGAGCTGCTGATGTCATCTACCTGAACTCTTGTTAAGGCTTTTGATAGGGTCCCCCACAGATCTCTTATCTCTAAATTGGAAAGAGATAGATTTGATGGATGGACTGTTAGATGGATAAGGAACTAGCTGGGTGGCTGCTTTCAGAGAGTTGTAGTCAGTGAGTCAATGTCCAAGTGGTAACCAGTAACAGGCAGTGTTCTTCAAGGGCCTGTACTGGAACCAGTGCTGTTTGACGTCTTCATCAGTGACGTAGCCAGAGGGATTGAGTGCACCCTCAGCAAGTTTGCAGATGACACCAAGCTGAGTGTTGGAGTTGATTTGCTTGAGGAAAGGGATGCCATCTATAGGGATCCTGACAGGCCTGAGGACTGGGTCCATGTGAACCTCGTGAAGTTCTACAAGGTCAAGTGCAAGGTCCTGCACCTGGGTTATGGGAATCCCCAACATCAATCTGGGGATGAATGGAGAACATCTGTGCAGAAGACTTGGGGCTACTGGGGGATGAAAAATTGGACATAAGTTGGTACTCTTGCACCCCTTGCACCCCAGAAAGCCAGTTGTAACCTGGACTTCATAAAAAGCAGCAACTATCTGGTTGAGGGAAGTGATTCTGCCCCTATACTCTGCTCTGGTGAAACAGCACTTGGCATACTGATTCGTGCTCTGGGATCCCCAGCACAGGAAAGGTATGAATCTGTTTGAGCCAGTCCAGAGGAGGGCCATGAAAATAAGCAGTGGACTGGAGCGACCCCCCTATGAAGACAGGGTGAGAGAGTTGGGGTTGTTCAGCCTGGAGAAGAGAAGGCTACAGGGAGAACTTATTGTGGTCTCCCACTATTTGAAGTGGCCTTATGAGGAAGATGGAAGGAGACTTTTTATCAGAGCCTATAGTGACAAGACATGGGGCAGTGATTTTAATCTGAAAGGGGATCAGTTCAGAACAGATACAAAGAAATTCTTTACAGTGAAGATGGTGAGACACTGGAACAATTTGCCCAGAGAAGTTGTGGGTTCCCCTTCATTTGAAGTGTTCAAGGTCAGGTTGGATGGGGCTTTGAGCAACCTGGTCTGGTGATAGAAGTCCCTGCCCATGGTAGAGAGGCTGGACTAGGTGATGTACAAAGGTCTTTTGGAGCCCAAACCATTCTGTTACTGTTGTTGCTCTGTCGCTAGGCTGCATCTCTGCTGCCAGAGTTTTTAAAAGAAAATAAAATATAGATGTTATGTAACCTATGTAGGTCTTTGTTCAGGAGCCTAGAAGAGGCTTAGTAAAATAGTAATGAGATGCATTGCTTTTATACTGATCAGGTGCAGTATAAACACTGTTTTGCAGATGGACTGCAGTTGATGTTCCCATATTGTGCTAATGATACCTCTCAAATTTAACTTCATAGCCAAGTGTGGAGATTTTTTTTAACATAGCTTCAAGAAAGCTGTCACAAGGCCTGAGTGCTGTATGTTGAATAGTAGTGTTTCACTGGGTCACTGCTTGAAATTTTGGCCTCTGACTTTTGCAGTAAGTTTACAGAGTAAGAGTTCATTTGTTTCAGGAGTTCATAGTTAATACTTCTGTCACCATGGCTTAACTGCTGCCTTCTTGGCTTCCATGCCTTATTCATTCTCTTGAAGGAACTGACTGCTTTTACTCAGGTCTAGTTGTCTGTACTGCTGACATAGGCAAGGAGAGAACTTATTAACTCTGGTTCCTCTATAGTATGTCTCCAGCTGCATTATTCCAGTAGGCCTTCAGTCTCTGCCAGTTTGTCTAAGCAGGCAGCATGGGCTGTTGAATGTTACCTCAGTTCTGAAGTTAAAATCTAAAAGGCTCTTCCTAGTAGTACTTGGAGAAACTGATCATTTGTACTGACCATTCTCTAATTTATCTGAAAGAAGTGGTTTTTGTTATCTTTTGGATAATCTAGAGTAGGTCTTTCTCCATCTGTTTTCTTGCTCTTTGTGTATGTGTGGTGCTTGCTGTTGTCACAGTTGTTTGAGTCTGTATGTTAGATTTAAGATTGAATAACATACTATAGATATTGCAAAGTTAAAATTTTAGGCCTGTTTTTATTTGCACACGTAGAAGATAAAGCTTGAAGATCCTTCCTTGAACTAGGGAATCTTTCCGAAGAGTAGGAGTTTCTTAAGCACAACTTGAATGTACTCTGCATACCATTCCAAAACAGTTTTTTATTGTTATCTGGCATACTTTAGTGATTCTTCTGTTCACAGATGGCACAATCTGCTTTCCATGTGCTGTGTGTCTTCCTCTTTATTATTTTGTCTCCATGAATTGTTCAGTTTAATAGGACTGGCTAAAACCTGACTTTAAGTGTGACCATGTGGTTTATCATGACTGGTTAATAACAATATTCTCTGTATTTGTCAGCAACCATGTGCCAGAATTTTGGATGGTCTTGTTTTTTTTTTTAAATAGATGCCAATACTTGGAAAACTTTTCATTTTGGTTTGTAGACTATTATTTCTGTACCAGTCTGACAATCTGACGGGCAACAAATGTGTGAAATTGTAGGATCTGATGATACAGTAATATATACAAAATAAGTATTGTAATAGGTTGTACAAATTCACAGGAGTCATAACAAATAAAACTGGGCCCTTTTAAAAAGCATCTTTCTGTTGTTTGATGCATTTTCTCACAGTAGCATATGTGTAAGATACTGAATGTTGTTACTAAGTAAGCAAAAAGCTGTGTGGAGTTACATGATCCAGGCTGAGTAATTCAGTGCCAGACCAGGCCACATTAAGGTAGCTGATAAACAAGGAAGAATTTCCAAGATGAAGGAATAGTAATAATAGATATCACTGTACAATTCTGTATGACATTGTGTATAACTCATGGTTGCTTCTTTCGTCCTAATAGGAAGATATCTTTCGCCAGATTGTCTACATTGGACTTTACCTCTTTCATATTGCTGGAGCCTATCTCCTGAAGTAAGTCAATTGTAAACTTTTGGTGGCTTCAGTCTCTATCTTAAACATATAATAAAATGTCTGAATGTTTGTTTTATTTGTTTTGATAGTCTGACCCATCTTGGACTTGTTCTTCTGGTATTGCATTACTTCGTTGAATTTCTTTTCCACATATCCCGTCTTTTCTACTTCAGCGATGAAAAATACCAGAAAGGGTAAGTAGTCTTTATCTTTTAAATTCGTGTAATTTCTGTCTTAAAGCCTTTTGCATTTAACTAACCAAAAACCAAACTTATAAAGAAGTTCAAACAGCATTTCTTAGAGACCACGGCTCATCAGAATCTGTCTCTGAAACGACTATTTTTTAACTTGTTTTAGCCTATTTAAGTAAACGTTAGTAACAGTAGAAAATGAAATAAAATCTCAAATGTGTACTGATTTTTTTTCAAAGTTTTGTAAAGAAAAAACAAGACAGGTTGCTAATAAAAGCCATTTCTGTCGGAACAAATAACATGCTTATGTTCTAATAGTACTGGAAAGCACTTTCCATTGAGTTGAAATTAATTTTCAGAACATAATGCAAGGCTCATTTAGGATGTGTGCAAATGAGTTAAGTTCTTATATTTCAAATGAATTTGCATGGTGAAGGGTAAACATTTACTTTGTTAGTATGTGTGTTTTGAATGGAAAATACATTTAGTTTTTGTGCTGTTTTTATTTCTAGATTTTCACTGTGGGCAGTTCTTTTTGTTTTGGGAAGGCTTCTCACCTTGATTCTCTCAGTCCTCACTTTTGGCTTTGGACTGGCAAGAGCAGAAGATCAGCAGCTGAATTTTAGTACTGGAAACTTTAATATCCTGGCTGTTAGGTATAGTAAACCTGGAACAGTTCTTAAGCATGTGCTGTAAACCTGTGTTAAATACATCATATAAATGGTATGGTATTAATTCTGAATTATTGTTTTCCTGCAATCGATGGGATCAATAGAAATAGCTTATGTAACAAACTTTAAAGGCACAGTAAAGTGAATTGAGTTATTAACAGTCTACAGCTGAGAAATTGTAGCTGGTGACTCTTTTTTGTCAAAAGAAACACAATTTAAAGGAATATTCAATTACAAACACTAATTTTAAATGTTTTAGAGTTAGTAAATTGAATTCTAGACATAATTGCAGTGAGTTTATAGAGTCAAGGCATTATGTCCAGAGCATCTTTGGTTCTGCTTGACAATTTCTGCCTTTCTCTGCTGTTATTATGGTTCCTTTTGCCGCTATGTGATGCAGAATGTTCAGCCAACCACCTGGTCTTCTTATGAATTAAATCCAGAAAAGAATGTTATTGAAACATGGACAATATCAGCATTATGCTGCAGAATTGACATTCAGAATGGCAAGGCAAGACACTCTTAAACTATTTTCAGCCGTTGCTGCCTGCTACCTCGAGACTAATTCTGGAAGAGACAGCAGGAAAGACGTCTCGTACTTTCCAGTTTTGATGGGCAAAGACTTCACTATCACTGTATATCTAGTTTTGATAATCTATGCTTAAGTCCAGTTGCTCTATGTGAGCAAACACTTGTATGACTTAGAAAATAGATGTTACTAGGAGGAGGGGGTGAAAGTTGCCAAAATAAAAGAAAATAACCTGAACAAAACTGAACTTGTAGAAATTTGTGTTATCTAGAAGGAGTCACTCCAATGTGTGACAAACTTACTGATAAGACTTTACCTATGTTTTGTTTCTAGAATCAGCGTGCTAGCATCCATCTGCATGACTCAAGCATTTATGATGTGGAAGTTCATTAATTTCCAGCTTCGGAGATGGAGAGAGCATTCTTCTCAGCCTCAGTCAGTGAAAAAGAAGTTCGTATCAGCTAAAGGAAAGTCCTCCAGAAAAGAAAGAGGTTTGTAGTTTCGGTTTTTCTGTTGCCTTGAAACAACTTTAGGATATAGAGAGCCTTTTTTTAATAGAGTTGCTAAAGAAGCGTTTTATATTCAACTTGCAAGTGAGATGACTGTTACAGAAGCAGTATTCATGAATATTACTGTGGGGAGAATTGATTTTAAAAAACTCACCATATATTGTATGGGTTTTCTAATTACCCAAGTTAAGGAATTACTGTTTCTTTAGTTACTGCAACATGATATTTTTGGATTTTTTAATTTCAATCCTTGAACAAAATATGTCATGTTTGTTCCCTTTTAAAAAGGAAATGGACACAGTTTTAGATCTGTTCTCATAAAAAATTATTTGTAAAATTTTCTTGCAATGAATTTCAATCTTGTTTTTTATTGCCACAAAATTCTGAGATTTTAAGGCAGAGAGACGGTTTGATGATCCACTCAGTAAATAGTCTTGTGTTGGACTGTTACGAAAAATAGAATTTGATAGTTGTGTAAGGGGAGGTGATTACTTACTACTCTAAACCTGTGTTGAAGCATTTGGAAATGAACTGATGACTCCAGGTTTGACTTTTTGATTATGTCACACTCTTTTTACGGAAAGGGCATCAAAGATGAACTGAATGCTCTTTCCTCAAAGAAAAATTATGTACTCTTTACAAAAAAAAAAAAAAATTAAAATATCCCCATACTTAAGTATTCCTGTTGTAACTTTTGTGTATTTCTTTGCTAGCTTGAATAACTTCTGGATTCTTTTGAAACTACTGATGTTTCAAAAGCTTTTTTTCAGCATGATCCTTTGCCCCCAATCATGTATTACCAACCTATTCCACTTTTTGATATATTGAACATAATGTATGTCAAGACCGTTTTCACCAAGACCTAAAATTTATGGTGGGAGATCACTTCAGGTTTTGCATTTTTTCAATTTCCCACAAGTTTCTTTTTTATTAAAATGATGTGATTTAGATTCTTGCTGTATTTATTTTAGATGGTTTGTAATTATCACAACTTGGCTTTTGTATGATGTCGCATTTTTTGGTTTTCATCAGAAAATTGAATGGAAATTTTTTTATTTTTTCTTTTGGTAATTCAGTAAAGGTATTTTCCTAAGTTGGTGTCAGGTTCAATCAGAGCTTCATGTTCATCGCATACTCCTGTGGCGGGGTGTTTTAAATCAATTTTAAAATGAAAGTTCAGTGGTGTTTTAATCAGTGAGTCAAAAATGTAGTAGCTTTTTAAAATCTCCTAATCTATTTCATCCGTTCAGTGGACACTTGAAAAGGGTAAACAAAAAGTGAAAAAGCTAGTTAATTGGAGTGGTGGTTTAATTCACAAAAGAATTGAACTATCCATGTCTTGAAGACTGAAGAATTTTGCTGCTTATTTTGAATAGGAAGAAAATAATGTTCTTTCATGTTCTTCTGATTTTGAGTATTCCTGTAATATCTGTTCAGAACACTTGCACAGAATGTAGCAAAACAGTGTTTCTGAAAGAGTAATATATGTAATGGAACTGTTTAAAACACCTTTTTTTTTGCGATTGAATGGAGTTTTGGGAGCCAAGGCACAGTAAAATTTGTTACTTTTTGGTTATGCTAAAAGCAAGAAATGACAGTAGAAAAATCTTGCTGGTGAAGTAGGTGGGATACCCAGATACATGCTGATTCTTGTTCTTTGTTTTACCTAAGCTGTTTAAGAAAATATTTCAGCTAGCTGACGTGGGTCTAGTTCATTATTGGTAAGCTTCATTATTTAAAAATAACTTGAACATTTTGAGAAGTATCCAGAGACCACCTTATGTAGGCTTAAAATGGTAGTATCATTTACAACAAAGTGCTGGATAGACTTTGACTGTTCCTATATGACTGGACATGTGTCTATCTTTCTGACCTTTTTTCTTAGCTTGTTTACATAAATGGGAATATTTGAGTCTAGTGGGGGAGAAAGGAAGGTCAACAGTTGTTTTTGTAGACTGTCCATACTCTGGTGGTCTACAACACATAAGTGTGATGGAAAACATTAATTTAAACATTTTCTTTTAAATAAAAAAGCATCTATATAATTATTATATATAATTATAAAAAAACGCACCCAAACAGCAACAGTTGCTTGAAGTCAGAATGATGTATAAGTCAGTGCAGAGGTGTTAAGCAGCAAGCATTATAGCTGGCTATGCACTCTGCTCTTTAGATTGTTTTATAAATATAGTTACTGTAAGGCAACATCTGTTACCTTGGTTGTGGTGACACTGAATAAAGGGGGTACTTTTAATTCACAATGGTATCATGTTGCTCCATTTTACGCTGAAGTTGTGTGCATTATAAACCCACAGATCGTGTGTCATTGTTTTAGGGCAAAGTTTTGCTAACAAATCATCATTGTGGTACTTGAACAGATTAAAACTCCTGAGACCTCTAAGTTGGGATAGAAGTAGAGTTGCAGCTGGTAACACATTCCTGCTTTGTATTCTAAGATAGGTGCCTGATCTTTTACTTGAGCTCTCTCCACATACACGTACTCACTGTAAATCTGAACTAGTATGTCAATATTTTCATCATAACATAAATTTTATATGTTAAAATATGTGCTTTAAAAATTGAATGTGTATATAAAGGTTTTCCTATATATATGAAATACTTGGTAAGTAAAGGAGGGTAATTTTAGCAAGAATTATAATATGAAATAGGTGGGACAAGTAATTAAGACCTATACAAGGGAACTGTGTATATACTGTGTGTCTCGAAAATTTCACAGAGCAGTCTTATCTACAGGTTGTGTTTTACTTTTTCACAGAATATCTTCTGAAATATTATAACTGGTCTTCATTTTCAGTCTAGGTGTATCTAATGTACACATTTCAGTGTCTGGCCACATCAGGAAACTGAAATTTATTATAGTGAACTTTAATTTTTGCACCTTTTAGAAACTCCATTATGGCATTGCATTCTGAATTATAATTATGAGATTTCATGAAGAAGATACATCAGAAAAGACTGTTTACATAGGACCTAGAAAAATGTAAAGAAATATAAGGCATCTCGTTGTATTTGAAAAATGTTTTTTTCTTTTTTTCTTTTTTTTGTAGAAAATGGAATAAATGGAACAGTGACCTCAAATGGAGCAGACTCACCTCGCAGCAGGAAGGATAAATCCTCGTAAAACTGGGTTTTATTAAATTAATTGACTAATGTCCCCAAAGAATCTGCTTTTTACATGGATGGCCCTTCAGCACTAGAGATATTATGGATTAAGGAAAATGCAATTCATGTTTTTTGATTATTGATGTTGTTTTGAGAAACTTTTTTTAAAAGCCATTTTGACTAAGGAAAAAGGTTTTTCTCTCTTCAGATACTTGGGGGGAGGATTCAACACTTTTTAAAAAACATTGACACTTTTTTAAACATTTACTGTGATGAAGTAACTTACTTAATGAGGATCGCTGTTGCAATGTATTATTTCCCTCCAGTTTTTGTAATCTTGGTGATATACGCTGTTCTACCAACTTCACTTTTTCCTCAAGAAGTATTGCAAAATTGAAGTAAAAACTTAGTATGCATTTTCAGATACTCTGACTTTTCAATTACCTTGACTCAAATTTACATTTCAAATTGGGATTCCAAGACGACACCAACAGACCTCTTTATTTTGTAGTTACTAGCTGCACAGTGTCTGCTCGTAGAATTGCCCCATATCATTAAAACAAAACTGAAATAATCAGAAATGTTGCAGAGTCTTATTGTTTGTTGGTTAGAAATCTCTTACAAGGAACAGAAAGCCTTTTTGAGATACAGTTTTAGCACTTGAAAATTAGAAAGGGAGCGTGTATGTTCATAGGAAGAGCTGATTTGAGTAGCACTGTTCACTTCTGTCTGTGCTTTTGAAGTGTATGTATCTTGGAAAATTAGTGTGCATTGGACCTTCTTTGAAAATTTGTCTGTCTGATTTTAGAGGGTGAAGGTTCTTGCAATGTGTTGTGTCTGTTTCGGGAGGCAATTAATCCTCCACGAAGAGGGAATTAAATAAATGGATCAAGTTATGAGAAACATTCCTTTATTCTAACTGCTTTGCTTTGTTTCACCTCTTAGGAAATAGTTTGATTTTTCCTATATATATATTTATGAAAAAAATATTTAAAAGCTACAACTTCTTAAAACTGGTTTATTGTGCCCTTTGCTACAACTGGAAAAACCTAAATTTAAGAATTTTTCCATTATCTTTCAAAATTGTGTTCAGTGTGAAGCTTTGTCCAGTTAGTTTTCCAGTTTAATATGCAGATAATGTTTCCTCTGTAAGCTTTGGTGATGGGTGTAATTCAACCCATTTCACTTGATTTATTTCAGTCTTAAGAAGAAGTTGCTAAATTAGTCTATCAGGTTAACCCAAGTATTGAACTGCCTATTGATTGAGGAGTAATTATGAGCAATCAAGCTGATAAATAAAGTAATTTTAATTAAAACCTGTTATTATAATTGAGTTTATACCCAACAAAGTAATAAATCTGCATTCTGTATCTTCTGCAATTCAATTGCTTACTATTCAGAATAAACGTTTCTAGTACACAATCTTTTCGACAAGTAACTATCCATTCTTCAATTGTTTATTGCTATTTAGAATGATTGCAGTATAATTTATCATACATTTCAGCTAATTACAGTCACAATTCTCAAGTATTTGGTTCACAGCTCCTGAAGTGGACTTGGCAGACTTGTACTTGCTTTGCTTGAGAACTCTGGGGCAGCATGCCCTGTAATACACCCAGTCTGCTTCAGTAGAAGTAGCTATCGTGCATCTTAGTTTGAAGTGGTGGAACTGTGAATCTGTCTGATCTGGCCATGAAACTGGAAATTTGGAACTCAGAAATTTTGAGAGAGTTGTGTCCATTATATACTCGCTGTCCAAAATTGTGTTTCATGTATAATGTTTCTAGAAAGACCTTCATAAATGCTGTGTGCCTTGCTGTCAACTTGTACCTTAAGCCAAGGGGGGCAAATTTTAAGTGTCTAGTCTGGTACTTTGACTCTCAGTTTCTGATACCTGGTTGTACTGAGGCTCTCAGAATCATGACACATGGAGGAACAAATTATGAAGGGAGCATCTAAGGGACTTCTTGAGTTCTTTAAGACTTACAGGAGTCTGAGGGTTATAATAGTTGTTTCCCTAAGGCACGCTGTTTCTTGTAAACCTCATTCTATGGCACAGTAGTCTTGAAATGTGAATTTCAGGTTAATTTCCAAAAACTTCAAAAGAATATATTCTTGACTGTTAATACTGACATTGCTTTTTATCTTGGCCTTACAGACAGACATTCTTGGCCTTTGGACTTTAACAAAAGCACTTTTGTTTCCACAATGGCTTAATCTTCATCTTTGCCTTATAGGAGTTGTTGGTGTCTGCCAAGTAATAGGAATAATAACATTTGTTTCAAAAGTTGCATAGAGTATTGGAAGCCAGTATCTTCTGTCTTTTGTGTCATAACTAAAAATACATGTTTATTATGTTTTATGAGGCAAAAGCAGTAATTTTTGATTTTCTATCTTGGGATGGAAGCACTCATGAACTTTGAAGATTTTGAGTCTTCTGTTTCCAATTTGA
The DNA here is from genome assembly GCA_013396655.1 of Campylorhamphus procurvoides. Taxonomy (NCBI): domain Eukaryota; kingdom Metazoa; phylum Chordata; class Aves; order Passeriformes; family Dendrocolaptidae; genus Campylorhamphus; species Campylorhamphus procurvoides. Next base: position 12,958 of record WBMV01006632.1, on the reverse strand, counting down.
TATTGCTTGTTTTAGCATAAGATTATTGTCTGGCTGGATAACTTCTTTTGAATTGCTTAAAACTGATTTTTAAATGTTACTGCATTTTTGGCTCTTTACTTGTAATCTGGAATTCGGTAAGTTGGAAGTCTAATCATGTTTTCTTAATTATGGAATCAGGAAAAATTGAAATGGAAATGGCTGAAGAGTTCATTATTTTATTCCTCTACCTAATAAAATAATTTTTGCCTAGGCTGTAGTAATTTATCCTGGTCAATCAACAGGTCCCATGAAGAGAAAGCTCTGTCCATATAGATGGATTTGAATTGAATAATTATACAGACAGTGAATAGGTTTGTTGGGTTTAAGAAAAAAACGAAACCCCCTTCCTTTTGCCCCATCCTGTTAGAACTTTTCAAGATTTAGGAACAGAGGATTTCGTGCCTTTTTGCCCCCCAAATGTGTGTTTGGTTTCTGTGCCAGAATCTACTATAAGAACTAGTATTTTAAAGTGATTATATGTAACTTCAAATACAAACAAGGAATGCAGAGCAGCTGAAATTAATTTTCAGGGTTTTACTTTTCATCTGGACGCTTCTTGACTAGTTGCAAAGATTTCTCCTGTGTGAATTATTCATGAATGTGGAAATACTCTTTGGGAATACTGCTTTTCTGGTGATCCCATGCCCAAACTCAGGAATTATGAAGGAATTTGCTGAGCAGAGAAAATACATAGGCTATTTCTGCTAGCATTAGGCTGCAAATAAGTATGTTGGGATAATGCATTTAGAAAATCACCTTTAATTGTAAGCAATTGATATTTTTCATAAATACTTTTTTCTTCGAAAATTTTAATTGTGTTTATGGAGTTACGTTACCCAGGATTGTAATAAGCAGTGGAGTACTCTGGTACAAGTTAATTGGACTTCTAAAAAGGGTCAATATATATCTGCAATACTTTTTTTCTTTGAAGATTTCTGACTAACTGCACCTGAGGATTTTTTCTGGAGCAAAACTCGGTATTAAAGGGAAGGGAGCATTTTCATGGTCATGCTAAGCTGAAAGTGATGTAGGTTGCTGCCAAAATTGGGGTTCCGTCCTTTGCCTTGGCTAGCACAAGCCTTTCTGGTTGCATGATGAGCTAGATCAGGGAGCTGGTGCAGGTGTTTGGTTGGGTTTTTTTCTGCCGGATTAATTGCCTGGTAGTAATTGTAGAGGTTCTTGAGCAGTTATGTATAAGCAAGAAGAAAAGATGCAGGGAAAAGATGAATCATTCTAAGGTAGCTACCCCTTTCGTCAGCACGTTACTTAAAAATGACATCTCCTTTAAAGGCTTCCAGTCATCAGTACCAGAAGGGAGTTGGTCTCTCTGGTGGCTTCTGCATGCCAAATCTGTTAAGTATTAATGGATTTTCAGCAGATATTATGGGGGAAGGGGAAATATTAATTGTGCTTTACTGTACTGAGGTACCTTTTATCTGTCATCAAGGTTTCCAAGCAATGCAAGATGATGGTCTACACCAAGTACTGATGGTGTAGAAATAGGAATTTTGTAGAATGTCCTGGATCAAACAAACAAGATTACTTTCTTTAACAGCCAGGAAACTACAGCTTTTTTGCTTTCTTGGTGTGTGATTTTTATTTTTTTTCCACATAACCCTTTATGTATTAAAGTAGGTCTTCCGGAGAGTTTTGCAAGGAACTTGTGCCTATCTTGGTACCTGGAGAGGGGAGGATTGTTTGGTTTCTCTTATTTTGTTTTCCTGTCTTCAGGAAGTTCACCAGCTGATTCCTAGGTCATACTTGGGTTTGGTTCCATTTGTGACTCAGCTCTTTGGGCCTGTGTTGTAGATTATGGAGACGGGCAGCTTCAATAGGCTCCCTATACAGTGTTTGTCATTGCTGTCCTAATTGTTCTCTCTGGAAAATGTCAGTATTGAAGGGACTTGAACACAAAGTAGAGACAGTTGTGATGTTTATAACGTTTACAGGATGATGAGAGCCTGTGTACTGAGACACTGTGTTTTGGGGAAGGGGGGCCTGTGTTTTAATGCCTGCAGCCTGTAGTAATAGTCATCTTGTGCAAATATTTAGGTTACTTCTGCTGCACAGTATAAGAATGTCCTAGAAAATGAAGGCTTGGGGAATATTTAGAAGATCCTTCAAAAAGAATAAGACTTCAAAGGACTGACGTCAGTTATCATCTGTTCATCATATTTGAATTTCTTATGTTGTTAGCTGTGGATTATCTTTAGAGCACTGGATTAGCCCATGCTTGCTGGTTTGTTGGTGGGGTTGTTTTATATATTGTAGGTTGTGGTGGATGTCTGGTGAGTATCCCTTCTTCACACTGACTGCTCCCTGAACAACTGCATTTTCGGTCTGATAAGATTAGATCTCTACACATTAAAAATTTTCTGTGCTCCTCAAAGCTAAAATAGGAACAGTTCTGTTCCTGGATCAGATGTGCAAGAAATAAGCACATCAATGTGTTGGTTGTCATCAGAACCTCCTTAATGGGAACTGAAACTCTTTATGATGAATATATTGCAATACAACTTGCAATGGATGTAGTGCACATCCACAGAGAAAGTGCCGTTGTGGTTGAAATGGAACTGCTATTAGCATCTATCATTGTCAGTTCCCTTTGGTGAGTGATAGGTGAGGATTGCTGGGCTCTAGCAGCAGTAGAGTGTTTTCTGCATTTTGGAGAAGTTCTTTTGATGTAGCCAATTCAAAAGGCAACAACTCTTATTTCTGGTTTTAAAAAAAAAAAGCCTAGTTTTGAATGCAGTACACTTGATCTCTGTATGTCCTGTCACTTTTATTTTAGGTTTCTGCAAACACTTTAGTTTTATCCTGTTCAAGGATGGCAAGTCTGTGATGTGAGTGCCAGAAATGACAACTCCTTTTTCTTCTTTCTGTCTTTGAAACTTTTTGCAGAATCAGAGCAGATAGAGTGTAGCTTTATAATTCAATAGCCTTTCAGTATTCATTCTTTGTCTGTATTTATTGTGGTTAATGGTAAAGGTCAAGCATTGTCATGCAGCACAACACAGTTGCTACTTCTTCATTCCACACAGAAGAGTGTAAAGCAATTTGATATACTGCATTGAAAAAAATTATATTAGAAAATCTTGACTGGTTTAGCAGGAATTGATAGTCCTGGATGGTTTTCCTTTTGCATAATGCGGTTCGCTTTGACTGCCTTTCTCATTTAAGAAATTGGACACTTAAAGTGTCTGAATCTCTAGACTGTAGTTTTGCTGTATACCACTCAACAAATTATGGTCTAGAACCTGAGTTTTGCGTCTCCATATGTTGGTTATAAATGTTGAAGAGTATATCTTGCATTGTAATCAACAGATAAAAATTCAGCCCATGGTAATAAGAAGACTGTAATGGAGTAGGAATTACAACTCTTGAACTCCAGACTAGAAATCAAGCCAAAACTTAACTTGCGTTCTCACGTGGGTGATTCCTCCTCTTTGTTTCTTTATTAATAATTATCTTTGTTTTGTTTATTTAGATTGTAAGTTCTTGTGGCAAGGATTGTCTTTTGTGTGTGTGTGCGTGTGTGTGTTTACCCAGGACAATAAGGTCTGGAGCCCAATCTGTGGAAGCTGTAATAAGCAATCACCTTGTTATTGTTTTCCTGGTATCATAATAAAGAGTATCAAATTAAAACTGTGCTTGAATAGTCTGTTACAAAAATGGAGGTATGTAAATTGCATCTAGCCTTGCTTATAGTCCAGCAGCATCAGCAAGATACTGGTCAAAGTCAAATACAGTGTTTTGTTTGGGAATATTCACTTGAACCGGTGAACACAGATGGTAAATCTGCTTAGGCTGAAGGGGAATGGCTTGGAACTCAGGCTGGAGCTGGAGCTTGCACAAAATTCTCAGGAGTTCAGGATTGAGTTTCTCATCTGTCAACTTGAGAAACTACATTAGCCCTCTCTTGGAAAGGTGGGGCTTGTTTGCTATAATGCTTGAGCAGCGTTTTGTATCCTTTGAGTAGTGCTTTCCAGCTTGAGAGGGTAACCATGAACTTGGACACCACAAGCTCTGCTGGGCACTGTGGTGTGGCCTGGGAGCTTGCAATTCCAGTGTCTCCAGTCTCTTCCGCTAAACAACTTTTAAAACCTGTGTAGATTTCAGCTTCACTGATACAGAAGAGTAAAATTTCATCCAATCTGAAGCTGAGCCACCACATTGCTCTATTGGGGATGTAGGCAACGTGGGACCTGAGGACTGTACCCAACATAGGAAAAGTTAGACTGTGTTTAGGAAACTTTTAACATGAATGTTAGTTTCCCCTGGGTTTGATTGGTTATAATGGTAGAGGCACTGACTACAGATCCCACTAGCTCTGTATTCAGTTCACCTCAAGATACATCAGATTGTTACTTTTGAATAATGAACTACTTAAATAACTTAAAACCCTGCATTTGTAACTTGTAATTTCTCAAACTAATTGAATGAAAATGTTAAGTGAAGGTTAGTCTTTCATGAACACACATCTTGCTCTCGACTTCATTGTTAGACATCATAGCTTAAACTGTAGCTTAAAAAGAAACTGTGTTAGAAAATTAAGGGAAAACACAATTTTAAGAAGCAGAGCTATCTTGCCACCATGTATACCTGTCAGGTGACTAAATCAACTGTAGGTGGTGAGGACAGGTAGATACTGATAGATAAGTGACATCTGGGATGATCGTGACAACTCGTACTATATCTATCCCCTGCTGCACCTCTCAATATCATCGTCTCTACTACCACTTTTGGAGTGATTCAGCAAATACGGATGGAAAGTGGAGCAGATGCAGTCTTAGAAGCCAAATCACGTGATGAGTTTGGGATGTGGGAAAAGCAGCCACTAGAGGCCACCAAAGTCTGTGACAGCTGCATTTGAATTTGTGGGAGTGGTAGCCATCAAGAATATTTCCAGAGGCTCACGTTTTTGCTGCATTTTCAGCAAAAATGACTTTTTGCCATTTAAGAAGCATTTCTGCTGTAACTCAGAAAACATTCAGAGCATTGAATTAAATTAGACTCAACTCTTTGTATTTTTGCCATAGTAATAAAACCCATGTTCTATTCTGCAGAGCTTGGAAGGTGTCCTTATTTGGCCAGAAGCTACTTCCTCACTTGGGGTTGAGAGAACAGGATGTAGATGTCCAGTATTACAGCTTTATCTTTATCCAAAAGTGCAACACCTTAGATTAAAAGCAGCACTGAGAGGCAAAATAAGCCTCAGATTACACCTGCTGTCTGTGATCAGTTCTGTAGACAAGTACGTGGTGCTGTGGCAGATGCTGCTTTCTTTACTTAATCCTTGGGGTGGGAGAAGGTACAGAAAACCTGTGCCCTGTATTTTCACCAATTTTTATTGCTTTTAAAACAACGTTATTGTTAGAGAAGCTTATAAAATTGTTTTCTGCACTGAAATTTCAGTTTTTATCTGCCAATAGGAGACCTTTGTTTGGTAGGAGTGTTGTTTATAGACATCTCCCTTTAGATGCTGCAGGAGCCATATGAAAACTTTGCCTGCAGTAGTTAAACCAAATTCTCAGAAAATATATATTAAAAGTTGCAGCTTACAGGTTTTGTTTACAATATTAAGAAAGGGTTTTGTTCTTTTACTATGTCCCTTTTTATCTAGGAGAAAGTGTTTTGTTGTGACATTGGAAAACTGTAGTCCACTAATTTTTGTGGTTGTCTTTGGGGTAATTTTACCCTAGCCTGCAAAAAAAAGAAAAAAAAAAAAAAANNCACAAAAAAACCCCACAAAAAAACAACAACAAAAAACACGAAAATCAAACAAACACAAAAAACAAACCACCTTTCACTGGTTCTAGCTGTTCTGGGGCCTGGTAGGATTGCTTTTGCTGCTGGAAAGCAGTGCAGTGTCGGGAAATCTATCTCTGGAAGAAAAATGAGAAATATGGCTCTCCTTCAGCAATGTCCTGACACTTTGATGGAGTCTGGGCAAAACTTTCCTGAACATCTGGATTTGGGTAGTCCTGGTAAGAGATGGCAAAGTATCTGAATTATGCTATGAGCTGTGAATGTGCTTTGATTTGTAATTCATTAAATTGATAGCAACAGGTCAAGTGCCTGACTGGCCTTATCAGTGGGTTAGTATTGCCACACTGACCTCTGAGACAGACTGTGCAAAACATTAATTTGCGTCGTTACACATCTATGGAGATGCAGTTGAAAATGGGTCCCAAGACTTGCAGTGCTTACACAGAAGGTATGAGGTCCAGCACTCTCCTCTTGCTGTGTCTGTTACTTTGGAGATGGAGGGCTGCCATGAGACCTGCAGGAATTCAGCAAGTCAGGAGCCGTGATTGTGCTGGAAGCAGTTGATTCCTTCAGGACTTGAATACATACCCCCATCTCACCACCACCAAGCCTGCCCTGCTTCAAGAGCTTCAGAGATTTGAAAGTGAAACTTTTTAACTTACAGCAATAAATGCAGCTCAGCAGCATGAGGGACATTAAGAGCCTCTGAGTAGAGGACAGAATATGCCCCACCCTGGAGAGAATGATGTAAATCATTCTAATTCTTGGCACTGGTATTTAAATTTGTTCATAGTGTGCCATAAAAAAAAATTCAGACACTGTAAACTGTTTTATCAAGAAAAGCCTCAGAAGCTTTCTGGAGGAAAATTTTTTAGAAGGTGAATAAAATGGTTTCTAAAGGCAACATGAATGGTGTTACAGTTCTCTTGACCCTCTTTGCTTCTGCTCTCTCACTCTCCCCTCTTCCCCTTCTCTGCCCCCCAAGTCAGGAAAGTCATGAGAATGAGCTGCTGTGTAGGCCAAAAGAAACTATGGTTAACCCTGGAGGTTCCTCTTACAGGAGACCCCGCCAGACTTCTCGTCTCCACAGCTGTAAGGCTCCTTTGCAAAGAGCTGTTATCCTGGACAAACCCAGAGGACCACGTGCTCGTGTCAGGCGTTTATGGCCCTTAAGGGAAGGGATGCAAAACTGTGAGAAGGGTCCTGCTGTTTCATCTCTCCAGTTTCTGGCACTCATCAGTTTACAGACTTCTAAAGCATCCGGTGAATCAAAACTGCAGAGTTTTTTTTATTTTATTTTTAATTTTTTATAGCCACCAATGGAAGTATTCTACATGCATTTGTATAATCCCTTTTGAACCCATTCAAATACTTGGCATCTGCAACACTCAGTAAGTTACACAATTTAACTGTGCCTTGTTTGGAAGAAGTATTTCCTGTGGCTTGTGCTTTAAACCTGATGATTTCCTTGTGTGTCTCAAGTAGTGAATAATCATTCCCTCTTCATCTCTCTAGTGCTACGCCTGATTTCCTAGACCTCTGTTTAAAGGCTGAGGGTTCCCTCTCTATTTAGTATTTTCTTGTGCAGAAATGGTTCTGTACATATGATTATCTGTGCTATCTTTATCTACCTTTTTTAGTTCACTTAAATGCTTAAGTTTTGGCCTTGTATGTTTTGGTTTTTTTGTTTTGTTTTTTTTTAAAACATTATTAGGAAGTAGGTCCTAACACTTCATTCACTTCTAGATTTGATTTTTTTGACTATTTTTTTCTGATACACATTTCACATCATAGAATGGTTTGGGTTAGAAGAGACCTTAAAGACCAGCTAGTTCCAACCCACCTGCCAACCTTCCAGTAGATCAGGTTGCTCAGAGCACCCTACAGCCTGGCCTTGAACACCTCTAGGTATGGGACATCCACAACTTCTCTGGGCAACCTGCTCCAGTGCATTAGCACCCTCACAGTAAAGAATTTCTTCCTAATATCTAAACCTACTCTCTTTTAGTTTGAATCTGTTCCACCTTGTCCTGTCACTGCATTCTCTTGTAAAAAGCTCCTCTCCCTCTTTCTTGTAGGTTCCTTTCAGATACTGGAAGGGTGCAATTAAGTGACCCCAAAGCCTTCTCTTCTCCAGGGTGAACAAACCCGGTTCTCTTAGTCTTTCCTTGTGGGAGAGGTGCTCCACCTAAACGTCTTGACGACCTCCTCTGGACTTGCTCCAATAGGCTGCTGTCTTTTGCCTGCTGGGGACCTCAGGGCTGGATGCAGTATACTCCAGGCAGGGTCTCACAAGAGCAGAGGGACAGAATCACCTTCCTTGACCTGCTGACCATGCTGCTTTTGATGCAGCCCAGAACACAGTTGGCTCTCTGGGCTACAAGCACACATTGCCAGATCATAACCAGCCTCTCCTCCACAGAATCACATAATATGCTGAGTTGCAAGGGACGAACAAGGGTCATTGCGTCCAACTCCTAGCCCTGCACAGGACTGTCTCCAAGAGTTGCACCATGTGCCTGAGAGTATCTACCAGCACCCCCAAGTCCTTCTTGGCAGGGCTACTCTTGATCTGTTCATCCCACAGCCCATATCGATATGAGGCATTGCCCCAACCCAGCTGAAGCACCTTGCACTTGGTCTTGTTAAAGCTCATAAGATTCCCATGGACCCACTTCTCAGGTTTGTCTGGATTCTTCTGCATGGCACCCTCTCTTAGCTAGTTTTGCTGCAGGAGTTTACACATCAGTTGACTTGCATAACTATATCCCTGCAATATTCATTTTAGGACTTTGATCAGTGATACAACATCTCTTCCCAAGGAAAATAAACAATGACTTGCCAACACAGAAGTGAAAGACTTTATCTTGAATGAAGCCTGGTCTTCCTTGGCTGTGCTCACTCTCTAGCAGCCTCTTGGGTTTTTTTGTAATGCAGTGCCCATGCAGTGGTTGTTCCCTGTTGTTGTTCTTGATGCCATCAAAACATTTTTCAGATGATTTATCTAATGCTTTTCAACAGTACCATTTATATACAAGTGTATGGCTGAAACTGGCCATAATACTTTAGTTCTGCAATATTTCAATAGCGAGCACTGGATGTTTCAAAGGTCTGAGATCATGAGGTCCTGAAAGAAGGCAGTGCAACAAATTAAGGCCTTTTGGCAGGAGTGCTGCTGGCCTGCCCTCATTGCTGGGAGTAGCTTGGATTTCTTTCACGGGAGATCAGCCGGTTTGTAAAGGGTCATAACTAATTTAAAAAATATAATTTTTAGAAACAAAATCTTTCAAGATAGAGCTACCTTATTAGTTGTTATGCTGGTTTGTTTTGTCATTTTCCCATTTGACTAGTCCTTTATCTTTGTCCGTGGTAATTTCATAAAATGCAAAGCGGTTTTCTTCCAGTGAGGAGCTACCTTTTGGAGTTCCAAGCAGCATGGTTTGATCACCCCAACATCAGCTGCCTAGTACTTCCAAGGGCAGACTTAGATCTGGTAACAAATATCTCAGTCTTTTTGTAAACCTTGGAATAGTCATTTTAAACTTCCTACGTGTTTCTCTTTAAATAGTGGATCATATTTAGCTCACATAGATACTAGGACACTGATTTAAAGATCTGTGACCTACAAATGCATTTTATGTGCTGTGCCTTGCTGTTGCTGCCCTAAAGAACAACAAGAAAACCTTGGATTCTGCATGGCCAGGTTCATGGGGAGGATTGTCAAAAATCACCCATAATTTCAAAAGCAGATTTTCCTACTCAAGACATACTATGATTAAAACAAGATGCTGTGGTCTAGTGCTTTGGATTTTCCATACTTTCAACTGAGAATCCTTTGACCCGGATATCTGAATGACACTGTGAGTTAAAATAGCATGTCTGCTCTAGAATAGCTAGTGGCCCCAGGACTTGCATCTAAATATGATAAAAGATGATCTATGTACCAGACAAGGCAAACTGAAGAAGCAGTATGTTCTCATTTTACAGCAGGAGAACTGAAGCTGATGATCCAAAGGCTTCTGTGATACCATGGAGAACCAACCATGAATTATAGTTCAACCACTGGATTTGTACACTGGAAATGGTGCCTCAGATGTGTTGTTAAATTCATCTGAAGCCAGAAGATGTGTTATTTTTATTTGGTTGGTTGGGTTTTTTTAAGAGGAAGTAAAAACAAGAAATCAAGAAGGTCTGGGGTTTGAGAGGCCTTCTGATAACCAGGGCCCAGAGACTGTGAGGTGTCAGTGTTCAGATGAGCTTGCAAGTGCCTACAACAAAAAGAAGAACTTTGTTCTGGAAGTCACATGCCTTCGAGGAAGCTGCTGACTTCAACACTCAGGCTCTGAGGTACAGAAGAGCCATTTATACTACTCCAAAACTGTCCCCAGAGGACTAAAAACATTTTCAGGGTTTTTCTCCCCACTCTGGCACACGGTCCCTTTTCCATGCCTGCAGCTATGAGCAACATTTGTATCTGGGCATGTAATTTGGTGTGGTTTGGGACTTCCAAGTTCTCCGGTGCCCCTACAGTTTTTGGCAGCAGCAGAGTTGCTAAGCTGCTGAACCTTTTTATCTCCATTCAGCCTGCAAATTAACATTTCATCCAACACCTCCATACCTGTGTTCTGCTGAACAATCAGACCCTTGATTGCCTCCTCCATTCCTCCCTCCCTTCCTCCCTCCCAAACCCGGGCACAGCAGAGTAGCTCCACAATGGATGACTATACTTCCAGCAGTGCCTGGAGGACTATAAATAGCCTTAAATAAATGTGCGTAAGGATCCAGCATATTGTCTGAATGATCTAAAATTAGATTGCTCTAATGTTTGTGCATCACTCTTCCTTTGCTGCAGGAAAATGAATTTATTTCCAAAGTATTTAAGCTTGAATTATGGTTCCTTAAGGATGGGGGAGTGTGGGGAGGCTGCTTGAGGGGAAACTCCTGTTGGGATGGGTCTAATTTTCTTATAAGAACAAGATCAGCTGCAGTCACTACTGAGGGAAAAAAAAGCAGCTGCAAGTTCCTGGAAAGCATGGACATAGGTAGTTGCAGTTTGTTCCCAAAATATCACCTTTAGGCTCTCTGTATTTTCCTCTTTCGAGGGCATTTGCACTTGAACACAACAAACATTTTGAAAGGGTTTTACAAGAAGGTAGGATGGAAAAGTCCCAGAGAGCACATTTTCTTTTTTTTTTTTTGCCTGAGATTAAATGATATTGTATGTCCTATGTTCGAGGTATTTTAGTTCTTGATCTCCAACCATTCTTTGTAACACATAACAGTAGCTATGTATTTTAGATAAATTTGAATGTTTCCTGATATCAGCTGGAAATACTTTTTAACCGTTATTCCTGTGAATATGCATATTACTCATGCCATGTAATGAAATAATGCTTTCTTATTCAAATAACTTGCTATTGAGTCAAGAGAACATAAATTTCAATAACTTCAGTCTTCTAGTCCCATCTTTAGCTCTCCAGTGGTTTTGGGGAGGAATTTATTGCACACTGATATTTCATATAAAAATTCTAATATGCTGGGGGTTTTAAATAAATTGTGATTTGTTAGCAATGAAAGCATAGAAAACAATTGTTGATTAAATTGCAGCTTGACTGGAAGTAGTCCTGTTTATTTTTTTTTTTGGTCTGTAGCAATCTGTTTATGCATAAGCTGCATAAAGAAGGATCCACTGCATTGAGACAAAATGAGAAGCATGCTCTGTTTTGCTATCAAGTTGGAAACCAGGGCAAAGGAGGGGGCTCTGAGGCATTAGGGTGCATTAGTACAGCTCTGTTAAAGAGCAGTAATATCAGATCTCATGTATACTTATGTGAGTAAGGGACTCTGTCTTTACACTGTATGTTGGATTTATAGTGGCCATTCAGGTGAATTAACAGATAAATTGATGAGGTCTCTGGACCCTCCAAAGTCTTGAAATGCTCACAGAAAGTTTTGTATAGGATTCTGCATACCCTCAGAAGTGATTTAAGGGTGCGTGTTAACCCTGTCAAGGGGTCCAGTAGTTTCACATCTGTAATTTCCAAGCTAGTCTGTGAGTTTAACTATTAGTTATCTAGAGGGCAACAGTTCAATCAGTGTTTGCATATGAAAAACTCAATCCCTTGCAGCCTCTTTTGTATGGATTTGTAGATTTCTCCATATAAGATTCCAGTTTTCTATTTTTATCAGCCTTTTGAGGGAGATATTTTTTTAGCTTTTTAACACAGATATGAGGCAAAGTTGTCTGTTCAGAGTGAACTCTGTGCAAGGTGTATTACTGTAATCATACTTTTGCATGTGTGAATTCTTATGTGACTGTGCATTGAGATGTAAATCTAGGCGAATAATCTTTATCTCCCTGAATTTTCAGGCAAAGATCTGCAGTACCGCTAAATTAGCAACAGTGAGTTTTAACCACACGAGGGAGTGATGTTTATCTGCAGTGGGAACGCTGCAGTTACTAGCAAGGCTTAGCACTTTATTTAGGTTAAAAGTCTTTATTTTCAGTTTTTATCACTGTTCTGACTTGATTTTCCTATGTTTTTTGGCGACATGCATGATAAAAAGAATGTAAATAAAAAGGATAAAGAGCAACATAGTTGATTACAAACTTCCAACTACATCAACTTTCACCTGAAAATGACAGAGAGGTTTTAAGCAGTGAATCCACCAAACCCTGGGTACTTCATGCTGAGCCTACAACCTAGTGGAGGTAGCACTTGTCTTAGAGGATATGTCTAGCAGAGTTGAAAGCTGCAGCCATATCTCCTGATTCTCCAGAGCTATGCTTTCCTCTTTTATTCCCTTCTGCTCCCTTGCAGGCAGCAATTGGAAATATAATTTTATTTTATAATTTACTCAACAGCAAATGAGTTCAGAAAACAAATTACTGTCTTTTTGCTGCTGCAGACTGCTTGTGCATTTTTTTTTCTTCAAGTTTTCATTGGGTTTTTGTTTGCTTGTTTCCCCCTAAAATATTCCAGTTAATCTAATAAATAGCTTGTCCTGGACAGTGGACACTTTATTGGGTGATTTCTGAGCTGGCTTACAATTACCTGCAGAGGGGAAGGCAAAAGGACTGAAAGGGGATCTGGTTACCTCCACCAGCTACAGGCTAACGAATGTACATCCTGTTGTGCAATAGCAGTCTGTCAGAGTTTTCAAACTG
>WBMV01006629.1:163109-262571 GCA_013396655.1 Campylorhamphus procurvoides | reverse complement strand
CGGCCTCGCCCCATCCGCGGCCGCCCCCCCGGGAGCGCTGCCCGTCGGCGAGGGGGGCTACCCCCGGGAGCGCTGCCCAGCCGGGCGCTGCCGGGCTCGGGGCCGCAAGCCCCACTGCTCCGCGAGGCTGGGACGGGCCCCAGGTGCACCGGCGGTACAACAAAGCAGTGTTGACGAAGTTGTAGGAAGGCTCGTATCAGTGCTAGGCCTGCCTTGGGTTTAGTCTGTGCTTTTCTTAGCCTAAACAACAGGTTCGTGTGCTCAAATGTGACTCAAATAGTGCATCTTTTCCTGTTTCTATATATCAGTAAGTTTATTCTCAGAATACCTTCTTGCATGTTAATATAAAACTGTACTTATCTCTATTAAACAACTACTAGAAGGTTTCAAAAGTTAACTACTTTCATTGGAAAACAAGTGGATTTAAAAAAAAAATCTTACTTTTGAAAAAAAAAGCTGCTTTATGGAAGCCATTGAAAATTACGTTTTCTGACTTTTGCTACTTTGTGTCTGGTACCTAAAATACTATTAGGCACTTGCTATAAAGCCATGGAGAGCTTTTCATGAACTTAAAACTGTGACTTAAAGCAGGATATCCGTGTAGTCATAATGATTCCACATAACTCTTTGGACTTTGAAATGGCATTGTTGATCAAACTGATTGTTGCAAGGAAAACATAAGATGCAGTAACTGAACAGGAAGTAGAGAATATTTACATTGGGGTAGGTTAAATAAGATGCTTTAAGTTAAATGTGTTAGAAGCATGTGTTTTGAAAGTATAGATTTGTAAAAAACACCTTCAGTTAATTGAACTACTTTCAGGCACACATTTCATATCTTCAGCTTTTTTGCTAAAAAAAAAAGCATGGATTTTTCTCTAAATATAAAAAAACAGTGTATGAATTTGTGTGTGTAAGTTTTCAGTTTGTTTTTCTACAACTTGGATTTTCTCATCAAGTGAACACGCTTTTAATTTTTGTTATACTCAGCTGTAACACTCACCTACTCAAGTTCTCAACTTCTCTGCACAAAGAGTATGTTGAAAACAGACTGGAGGTAAATATCTTCGCACGATCTGGTTGTCATGCGATTTGTGGCAGGTTGCAGCTTTCTAGACGTGGCTTGCTTGAAACTGCAGTCTTACAGTTTACTCTGAATGTTGCATGACTTTCCAGTGAGGTTCTTCTGATTGTGCTCCGTTCCTATCCCCCCGGCCCTATATGCTCTCTAAGTTAAGCAGTTAAGGCTTATCTTAATACAGCTGAGGATCTCTGCTCAGTCTTGAGGACTTGAGTATTGAAGCTCGAGAGATATTTAACCAGGCTTTTTTGGCTTACTGTGTGGCATGAGCCAGAAATTCAGAAACAAATTCTTGAGCAGATTGAACATATCTGTCCCTTGGAGGGCAGTGTCTATGCCGAAGTTTCATCCCGGCCCGGCCAAGGCCCTGGGCACCTGGAGATGGTAACAGCTCTGGCTGTCTAACTTGAATCCACAATGTCAGAGTCCAGTAGGACTCTTGGTACTCTTGACCTTCTAGCGTGACTCAAGGGTAACATGCTATGCTGATAAATACCTTTTTGCTATAATGTACACGATTTTTGATGTCTTAATTAATATCCAGGTTTGAATTACTCACTAGTTAAGTGTCAAACAGTAAATGCTGCTTTTTAAGGAATGAAAATTTTGTGAGTTTTGTAGGGTGCTACATGCCTGCTTTCACATCAGCAGTAGTGTCTGGGCTGCCTGGCTGCTTCAGGTGGCGTTTCTGTCACTGTGGGGCATGAAGAGGCTGCTGGATGTGATGTGCATCTGCAAAATCGACATAATTTTGGGTTTTGTTTGAATAGACCTCGTGTTTAGATCAGTACTATGACGAACACTGGAGGAACAGTTGACACAGTATAAACCATAATTCTAGATACTCTGTGTAGTAATAATGTATAGAACCCTTATGGAGGGCATAGTGCTGCTGTCAGGCCTGAAGGGCTTGGTTAAAAAAGCGTATGCTGCTCTGGACCTGATTTATTTCAGTCTTTCTTTTGACCCTCTTTTCTGACTGATAACAAGGCAGCTACTTTGAAATGACATTAAGGATTCCACCACCTGATTTTTGTTCTATAGATAAGCAAAGGAATTTATTAAGTAGTATAATTTTGGTTGAGCACTTAGAGTTGATGAACTCCAAAATTGACATCGTTTCAATGGTATCTTAAGTAATGGTGACTGATAAATACAAAAATACAAAAATTACCTGAGAGTGGAGGAAGTGGTGAAGAGCCATCGCTCTGTGTATTGCTGAGGTTGATACTATTTTCCGGACTACTACTGATATTTTAGGAATGTCATTAACTAGTAGGCAAGTGTGCAATTGATTTTTTTTCCCCTTTTTACTCTCTTTTATTCCCTGCACTTGGCTGAGCTGTAAAATATCTATCTGAATCTATACGTAATTAAAATACCTTTGCCCATGACAGATCAGGCTTTCAAAACCAAGCCACCGGCTCATAGTCAAAGCTGCAGCTATAGTTAATTTGGCTGAAATATGAATCCAAATGTAGAACTACTTGCAGTAGGTATCAAGTGTAATGTAGCCTTTTAGGACTTAAATTGTTGTTTAGGCATGAAAGTAATTTTCATTCAGGTCTGTGACATTTGTTAGGTAAGGTGTAAAATTTGCTATCTGTAGAAAGTTTTCAATAACTATTTTTTTATCATAATATAAAAGTAAAATTCCATGTAAACTTACAGAAAGGTGAGCTATGAGATTACTTTTGTGCATATTAATGAAATATTTTTGGGTTATACCAAACTTGGAAGTTTTTACTTAAATCTGGTTAGTTACAAATCAGTTACTTTAGATTTGTTCTGAAAAATGAGTTTAATAAGAAAAGACAAGTGCTGGATGTCCCACTAATCTGTAAAAAAAGAAGTAACTTTTACAGTTTTCATGATTAATATTGATCAGAAATGTCAGAGGTGAAAAACTAATTTATTCTGTAGAAATATTTTTTTGAGAAGCCTTAGGAAAGAAAACATGAGAATACTCAATAGCATTAGAAGTAGGTCATATAGAGTATGGGTATTTTATACTGCTTAGAAGTGGATCTCAACACTTGAATAAGGTGTAATGAGTAAGGCTGGGAATATGTTGTTATTTGTAAGATTTTGCCATGGTTGATATGGTAAACAGGAACTGCCAAAGAATGCAAAAAGAGAAGTGACACAGCAGTAAACTACGAAAACTGTTTTGGCTGCTTTTAAAGTACATGTGACCAGAATAAGTTTGTATATCAGAGCCAAAGGACAAATTACAGTAACAGTTGAGATAAAATAAAATAATATTCTGAATGGCAGTCATAGCTCTTAATTGATAAGAATTAAAGGTTTTATGAGGAAACGACTTGCAAGATTACTTGTGCTAATGAAAACAGCTTGAAAGAAGACTTTAAAGTGGACTGACTACAGGTTTGAGTAATGAGCAGCTTCACGTGTCTGAGAAGTGCTGGGACTTCCCAGTTTGAGTTTAAGCTGTGGTCTGTACATCCAAGAAACGTTGACATTGCAGTTTTAAAAAGGCTTATCTCCTATACAGATAAGGAGAACTGAGTCATTAGTGGTGATTCTCTCATCTTAACATTTGTTTTTAAATGCAATTTGGAGGAAGAAGACAGAAGAGCATTGAGAGTTATGTATGCCTGGATTTCTTTTGAGGTCTGTCTAGTTCTACAAAAGACATGTAACATCTTCAGATGTCTCACTGGTATCCACTAGAGTCAGTTCCCTAAACAACTTATCAGCTATAATCCTCCATTCTGGAGGCAATGACACTGGATTTTGACAGTTACTTGGAATCAAACCTATGCCCATAAAACTGATTTTCACAGTGACAGGTCATATCAGACTCTTCAGAGCAAGTGGTTCAACCATCATCCTTATCATAAAGTGTTTGTCATGCATGTTTTCCTCACACCTTGCTATTAAGCTAAGGCAGTGAACTATGCTGTAAACACATTGTTTACCCCTGGATGAAAAATGTTTTGAGGCCACTTGTGAACCCTTTATTGCATCTCATAACTGTATGTATTTGAGACAAAGCAACAATTCACAAAGAGATTTGGTTCAGGAGTAAGAGACGGAAATTTATATGTTAAAATCCCAACCTGTGAGTAAACCTCCCTGTCAGTTATCTAAATCTCCTATTCAACTTACTTTAAGATGGAAACTTACAATTATCAGCTAGATTTCCATCTTTGCTTCAGTGACTGTAGTGGTTATACCTCTCCTTACTGTGCTTGTACCTCATGTGCTAGACACATAAATTTGTGTCTTGACATACAGGATGAGTTCTTCTATAGTCAATGCGCATTGCTTTTGTGAAGCATTACGTATGGCTAAATGAGAGGTGATCTAGTGAGACAGACCTGGAATAAGTGCCTCACTCTCTTAAGGCTTCAGCACTCTTGGATTTTCTTCTGAGCATCTTTGCAGATATTTTTGCTGGTTTTAAGGTAGTCAAGTGCCAAAAGTCTCTCAGCATCTCTGCAAATCAACTGGTCAAGTGTACCACTCATGTTCCTGATAAGAGCTCTGGAATCCTAAATTGTACATACACAACAGTACGAAAACAACTTGTAGTCACAAGCTGTTGCATTGTAACTTACTGGTTCTTCACAGTTAAGAATCATATTGAGGAATTTAGAAGAGGGCAAAGTTTCAATGTAGAATTCAGATGAACAGTCATGTTTTGACTAAAAGATTTCCACCAAGAAGTCCAGATACCGCTTGCTTAGGAGAACACCCAAGAAAGAGGTAGTTTCTTGTTAGAAGATAAAGATTGAGTTTGCTATTTCATGCAAATGTGTCAGCATAAAGACTACTTTGTTCTTCGTCTAATGGAAGATTGATGTGATTTCTTGGCATTATTTTTTTGCAAATAACTTTTTGAATTTGTTACCACTACAACATTTCTCTGGGTTAGTTCTTCTGGGATTCTCAAAGGATTTAGTTTAGTATAAGCCAAATTTATAGCAAATAAAATGTGTAAGATCCATCTTAGACCATGCAATTGTAGGGTAAAAATATAATGGAGAATGTTCTAATTTTAGATCTAAAATTTCTTCTTTTGAAGGAGTTCTGTTACTTCTAAAGAAAACAGGTGATTTTTTTTCTAGCAGAATTTCTTATGACCCTTAGTGCTCCACTGTTAGTCATTAGTGAGCCAGCATTAAGAACTCTGCTGCTGACATTAGTAGTGGCTGTAGGTGACAACAATGGCAGAAATTGCTTAGTGTTGGAATGGGTGGAGTGAAGCATTGAAGTGATTTATATATGATGAGTGAGTGCAGCCTAGGAACTTGGCAGTAGTTCATTGACCAACCTGACAAAAGGCCCAATTCTCTCGTTAACATTTTGTAGGCCAAACAGAGTGGATGGGGTTTGTGGAGCTTTTGAATGCTCAGTTTGCTGAGAAAGTTTGCTGTTGATGTAAAGCTGTGTGTGGTAAGATTTATGGTGGCCTCTACTGAGTGTTTCATAGGCTTGTCTCTTGAGGAATCTTTGTAGGACAGAAATAAAACCTAATATAGTGCAGGAGACTTATGGTTTCATGACCTAATACCTAGATAATACAATACAGGAAGTAACGAAAATGTGTCATAGGCACTAGACAGTTACTTATGGGTAGGTTAGGGTAAAATTTCCTCAAGAAAGGCTGACATTAAGTCTTACTTGGGCATAGAAGATTTTTTTCTTTTTATTGGACTGTTTGTTTTTCTTGTAACAGTAAATCATATAAAGTGGATTTAGTGAAACTAGAAGGATGTCTTCATGAGAGGTTTTAAACGGCCCACTCTACCGGGACATGACTTAGTTACCGTAGAAAACAGTTTAGTTTCTCAAGGTATTTCCTTGGATACATTGACACTGTAACTTCTGTGGCTTCCAGATATGTTGTTTATGCCTGGATAAACAATAAACGGAGAGCAGTAGGTGTGCAGTTACATTCAGGGACAGTTGCAGTTAAATCTGAAGATCCTGAAGTGTGCTGGGATCATTACATGACAAGAGCAGTATTCTAGAAGGGTCAAGTGGAAGAAGAAAAGATGCAATGCAAACAGTCATGGGGACATTTTCTTAGAAAGCTGCTCACTTGATTAATTCTTCAAATTCAATACTGTTTTCTCAGATACCCTTGAGTTAAAGGTAGACAATTCTGCTGACACTTCTTTGTGCAGAGAATGACACTTTAGGCATCTCAAATTAGAATGCTTGTGTTGACTATATGATTCTGGAATAAGTTCATTAAATTAATTACTTAGTTCCTGTAGACATAATGTTCTGTGGAGATAATCATTGCTGGCAAGGAAACTGCTGCTGCAAATCTCCACAACGTACTGACAGATTTGCAGATTGCAGCTCACCTTAGGCACTTGCTTTCATACATTCATTGGTTAGGCTGTTTTCCCCCTACTGTTTATTTGGCTATTCTTTAAATCCTCACTCTTAAGGCAGCTCTTTTTCTTTTTAAGTTTTCTGAGAAACAGTGTTAATACTTTTTCCAGTTCTCCAATGTGTCTACATTAAAGCTGAAAGATCACACTAAGGCTTGCTAATCAGGGTTGTGTTTCCGTTCATATAAGATAGTTTCACGCACCTTTTCCCCCTTCAGAATCTTATGTGTAATTCAGAATTCCCCTGCATTCATCTCCTTTTCCTTCAGTGCAAATGTGTTGTTTTGCCTTCATCTCCCTTGTTAATTAGCCACTATGCAGCATCAGAGTGGTGTGTTTAGTGAGGACAGATATGTTCCCGTATGAGCATATTTTGTATGTGAAGGTACTGTGCCTGCAATTTGAGAAACATTGACCTAACAAAAGAAATTGTGGTTTTTGCCTTTTTGAACAGCTAAGAAAACTATTTCATTATTTGAACTCTTAATTATGCAAAGATAAGTCTTGCTTCTGAGACTGCAAACCCTTTTAAGAAATGTATGTACTTCAAGTGTTATTAATGGCGGCTTTCCCAAAAGTTAGCCAGCACTTGCTGAGATTAAGTAACAAAGCCTAGTGCTTTTCTTGCTCTCTCCTGTTGAAGAATAAGAATATTTGAAAATGGGCATTCGGCAGTAAATGGTAAATGCTTTCTTCCCCCTCAAGGTGACAGCCTAGAGATTTATTCAGCTGTCAGTGATTTGTGGATAAGAAAAGAAATTAGTATTAATTTGTTGTATTAATATTTTTCTGTGTTAGGGATAAAGAAAAGTAAGAGATCTTTTACAACCTCCATAGTATGTTTTAAAACAGAAGCAATAATTTATCAACTTAAAAAGTATTTTAGTTTCTGTGTAGAAAATAATGCTTTAAGATTTTTATGCAGTCAGTTACTGTAAAGTTGGCAGTTATATTTTATGAATCAATTTAACCACTATTTCTTTCGTAAGTCCTATCCTGCTGATGTGCTTTGAAGTCCTACATGGTGATCTCTGTCCAAATCTCAAGTCTCCACTTTCATCAGGGTCTCCTTATAGTCTCTTATCACACATGCCTTTTTTTTTTTTTTATTAGGTTTTCTGTCCTGTTCCAGCAAAAAGGTTTCCTCTGTTTACTTCCTCTTTCCCCCTTGTACCTCAGGTGCTTCTAGGACCTTCCTTTCTCCTTTCAGCCCCTGCATCCATAATATGCACAAAGATCTCCAGGTAGGTCTGACTCTCCTCCTCAGTATTCTTCCATCTACTCCCTTACTGTCCCTACTTATCAGTTCCAGAACTGCTTTGTTCTTGCTGATGAACTTTGTGTCTCATCAGACATGTCATCCTACCCATATCCAGTGCTGAGACAGACCAGGCATGTATCCTTCTAACTCAGCAGAGCACTGCACAAGGAAAGAGGCAGGAGAGGGGGCAGTCTTTGTGCCAGCCGTTTGCTGCTGTGGACACAGTGCCTGAACGTTACACATTTCTCACTTTTGTCATCTTCACTGGCCCAAAGTCATTGTTAATGTTGCTATAGACAAGAGAACTTTTGGTGGATATGAAAAGGAGAAGCAAAATCCAGAGTATGGTATTCCTCAGGCTTCTTGCACTGCTCTGCCCTCTGCTGCTGCTTCTCCAGGGAGAACCAGACTCTCCAGTTCATAAGCTGCTATATTAAGAAGCTGTATACTGGAAGATACAGCTTCAGCAACTCTACAGGCTCATATCTGAAACCACAGAATTGCTTAGTCCTACTTCAAGTGAACAGTAAGTTATTTCCTGCTCCTCTAACCATGTGACAGCTCTCTCTGAGCACAGCTAAGATGTGGTCATTCTTTGTAAGTAGACATATTTTCCCTTTACTCCCCCTCAGTCAGCCAAAGCAAACAGAAACATCACTTGGCTTATGACACTAAATATACACAAAGGCATCCAAATAGGCTTCTCTCTGTAAAACTGTGCTTGATTTTTGTGGTTAACTGAAAAGAGGAAGAAAACTATGAACATCCTGTAGTGGTGTGAGTTCTGTTCAATACCACAGGCAAAAGCTTCCCCTTGCATTTGCAAAGAAGGAAGCAGCAGTTTCTAATAAATAAAACACAAGACTGTTTTTTTCTTAATTTGCTTTAGTTTGTAGCTAAGAATGTCTCAGGTATAAAACTCATTTCATAACTGGACATGCATTTATTAGTGCTTGTATTTTTAGTAACTTGAAAATTAACAGTTAAAAAAATACAGGTTTGGGCTTAATTTGTGCAATGTTATGCCAGCCAGTATTTTTTGACCATACAATAGATACTATCATTTTGACCTTAAACAATGTTTGCCTCTTTGTGTTACACTGTGTTGTTAACACTGTGCTCAGTCTGTGTAGCTAGAACTTTAAAACTGTACAAGGTTTTAAAGTGTGACTGCAACAGGAAGTGCTGGCTGCATTTGATCTGTAGAACTGAGTAGTGGTTCAACAAACCATTTATTTATTTAAAAATATTTTAGTTTTGTCTTTAAGAGATTTATCCATATCATGTTCAGGTGCCAGTATTTCTATGCTTGAGAGACTAAGAATACATCTGTATCTCTGCACAGAGCATGCTCTTCCTTGCCTTAGTTCAAGCATCTAGATGCAATAAACCTGTAACTGTTACAGTTTTGTTTGCTAGGATGTGTGGAGATGGATTAGATGTTGCATATTTTGCTGGGATATGTAGATCTCATTCCACATCATGGTTTTCACTTCGTCTTTTTGTCTTTTAGGAGGTCTTTCTTTGAATGCTTCAGTTCTTCAGTGAAGAACTTTTCCTTAACAGCCCCTTTGAACATTTCTGTGCTTTTCTGCCTGTAAACAACAAATTCTGTCTGTTTCTGTGCACTCTGTTCATATTGTTTTGATGAAATTTGCTTATTGAGCAAGTATATGTGCTGCTGCTTCATGCTTCCCACTGTGTAATGGAGGAGTCCATCCCTCACAGTTGCCATATCTGTCTGGATCATACCATTATGTCACTGATAACCAAAACTGACAGGCTCAAAATGGGAGGTACACAGCATACATTTAAGCTTGGTGACAGAAGGATGCACCTTGTCCTCTTTCTCACCTCTGGTCTGTCAGCCAGCTGTGCTAACACATTGATGCTGACAAACTTAAGCATGAATGAGCTCAGGCACTGTTCTGTGACTGTCAGTGGTGTTCAGTTTGTAGGCACACTTCCTGGCACAGGTTTGAGTGCTAGTAAGTAGTCACTGGAATTAATAGTGAGTGTGGGTTTGGGATTAGAATGGTGTAAACAGTTCCTGATACATGGTATAGATAGGGCCATCATTACCTGATTTGTGTTGTTTTGGTACGAGAGTTTGTTCCTCTATGCAGATGTACTTTTTGCTGGACGACTTGCCATCGTATCCAGAAAGCAGCCCTGGACTTAGTAACTCATACTTGCACAACCAGTGAAAGCTGCCAGGAGACCAAAACAACTGTGTTGCTGGGGATGGGGGGATGTGAGCTGTCTATTCTACCATCGTCAGTATCATGTACATCACAAAATAAGGGCCAGCCCTGCTGCTGAGCTCATAACTGGCTGCTTTGACTTTAAGGCAAAGTCAGACCTGGTTTTCCTGACAATTCAGTATTGTCTTTCTGCTCCTAGAAGTTGCTTTTGGAAACCTGAGAAAATGCAGGTGCTTAGAAGTTTCTAGCAGACAAAAGTATGCCTGTGCATATAACAACCTGCTGCAGTGGGCTATTAAGTGTATCTGATACTGATATTGTGAACACAAGCTCATAAGGTTCCTGATCTTCTTCAATTTCAGAGGAAAACCACGTATTTTTTTGTGAGGAGATGTAGCTAACTTGTAGCTGTGCTTCTACAGACTCTGTTAGGTGCAGCAAGGATGACCGTAAAGGCTGCTGCATTTCCTTTGCTCTACTTCTTGGTTACCAAGAAAGCACTGGCCTACCAAGAAAGTGCATTCTTGTCTAGAGCTTTCTTCTCTGATGAGTAGCTTGTAAGTAATTTAAGAAAAGTTCTGTGTATCTACAGAGACTCATGAGTTCTCTTGGCATCTTATCTGAAGCTCCATTTTGAACTCTTTTAGCAGTTTTTGTCAGTTCAAATGCAACAATTTGTTTCCCACTTGAGGTCCAGAGGCAGTTTTAGAGTGTGTAGTGAAATTAATGATAGTTTAATAATAACATACTCTGTTCTGGTATCTCTCCTAAGTAATTGGTTCTATCTGCTATGTAAAGGTACAAGCTCAGGAACTTCTTTGGTTCTATCTTCTTTGTCCACGAGATCTGTTTGATAGTGTTTACACACCTCAGTTCTGTAGACACTTCTCTGAAGTTTTTACTTTAGGTTTTTTTTTCCCTTCAATTGTCTGGTGATTCCCTCTTTCCCCTCAAGCCTCATTTTTTCCACCAGTGTTGCTTTTGTAAGTCAGCACTAGCAGAAACTGGTCCCCTGGTGATGCTTAGTGCTGTACAAGAAGTTCTCTCCCACAGCAGGTAGCATATGCCTCAGAACAGAAGGGAGATAATCCGTCATAGATTTAGAAGCTGAGTGCTTTTAGTCTTTATTTCAGGATGATGGCTTGCCTGTCAATGGCTGCAGTAATGGTTCTAGAAGTGAAGTGATGCAGTACCAATATCCACATGACTGAAAATAACTTCTCCAACCGCACACAAACAGTGTCATTATGATGCAAGTTTGAATTAGCAAAGGATGTTACATAGTTGTCCTATTTCAAATAAACAAACTAGCCGTAAATACGGAAGTCTACTGTGCATCATCAAGGCTGGTTTTTTCACTTTGAATGCTTTGGGCACTTTATTAGGTACAGTATGGTGCCCTGGTTTGTCAGAGTAACCTAGTCCTGAGGGGAGCTGACAGACATATCACTTCTTTGACTTGGAAATTCTTCAGAGGACTGTAGTCTTTGCAAAACTGAAGCTTTTAGGTAGGGATTGACAGATTTAGAGTTCTTAGTTCCCCATCACCTAGTATAAAACTCAAGTTGTATATCATATTGCACATCATGTGATGGGTGACAGTGGCCTCCTTCTGAAGGATGTACTTCTGAATAACAAGTGTTCAATGGGATACTTCCATCAGTGAGAGTGGCTAGCCTTCAGTTTATTCTATAAGTCTGCTTCATCTTCCGTAATAGTCCATGTGCCCAGGAGTGGCTACTGGATTATGAGGAAATTACTTCCCCCCCCCCACCCCGCCCCAGCTTGCTCATGGTCCAGCTGTGTCGCTGGCACACTCCATCACCATTTTCTTATAGAAAGTGTTTGTACTACAGTGTTGAACCTTCTGGCAATTTAACTCCTAGGTCTTTCAAGGACCCCATTATACAGACTGTAATCTGATGTTCATAAAATCAACCATATTGAACTTCTAGCAACCTGTTAATACATTGCTATTATGTAGGTCCCACTCCTGTGATAATTTCTTCCAGGAAAAAAGAATAAAGTCTTTGGATTAGGGTGTGATTGTTCTTGAACTCTGTTTTAATAAGGTAATCAGCATGTTTTTTCTAAACTGTATACTTTCATACACTCAACATCACGAGCTTTCTGTTTCTGTGCTAATAGATTGCGTTTTTCAGGTGCTCAGAGTAATAGGTATAGTTAGTTGATCACAAAGGAAGGAAATATCCATAAAAATTTGGAAACCCAGTGTCTGCTTTGAGTCATTGGGTTTTAAGTTGCATCAGTGCCCTTACAGAGGAATACCTCATTTCCAGAGGTTTTATACATCCGAAAAAAATAATCAGTATGTCTTTAATTACTTTTTCAGATTTAATAGTTATAACTAGCATAAATGCACATTTTTATTATGTTGGTGTGGTGTAACGATGTACCTGCTGATTTTATACTGTCATAAAAAGACTGTAACTCATCATTGCATAAATGGAGGTTTTCAGAAAAGCGACAAACACTTGACCTGACAGTAAAGCTGTTGCCAGTTCTCCCAAGCAGCAAGAACCAGTGACACTGAGCATGTTCGCCTCTGTCAGCTCCTGAACAGACTTGGAGACTTGCAGAACAGTAGTTCAGAAACTGAAGTATGTCATACTTTGGCTTAACTTGCAGTATTTCATTAATTCAGAGAGAAGGAGTAAAGGTCAATTTCAGACCTAATGTTTCTTTTACGTGTTCTTTGAAACAAGTTTTTTTTGTCCGAAGAGTTTTTGAACTATCTAAAACTATGGTGTTCATGTTGATTATATTAGTGTGACTTCATGGATTCTAAATCCTTATATTGATCTAATAAATATAGATTTTCTTTATTGTAAGCTTTTTTCCTCACATGAGATGTAGTACTACTTCAGTACTGTTGTAAGTAGAGTGAAATAACGTTTATATTACTTGTAAATTCAGATGGGTACATACTTTTAACTTTCTCATATCATATGTGTTATGACTGCTGAACAATGTTCACAAATGATGAACAGGAACATAGCAGTTATGGAGAGCTAATTATCTTCAAATGATGATCAAGATGCTTTTGTTCAGATCCATCCACACATGAATATATAAGGATAAAAGACTGAGAACAATATCACTACCCCTTTGTTCTTCACTTCTGCCTATGGTTGCTCATTAGAACTGCCAGATCTGCACTGAAGGAAAAAAGTATTGTGTGATATTTTTTTGTTTTGTGGGGCTTTTTTTTGGGGGGGGGAGGGGGTGTTTTGGGGATTTTTTGGGTTTTTTTGGTAATTTTTTTGTTTCATGAACTGGAAACTGGTAACTCGACAGGGACACCAAAGTTTTGAGGTAAGTGGAAAAATACATCCTGCTGCCCTCTTTCTACAGCGTTTCTGTTGCATAAGCACACACTTTATCATTAACTGTAAATAAGTAGATTCTTTACAGTTTTTGCACTTCTGGTTGTGTTCAGCAGTGCAAGCAATCTCATGGTAAGTAATATTCAGGCACTTTAAGGAGGTAAGAAAAGTTTGGCTTCAGGGAAGAACCTTTCCCATTCAGCAGCCCTCTGCATTTATTTTTGGATAGTGGGTGGTAAGTTCAGAAAGGAAGTTGTCAACCCTGTTGTTAATATCTGAGTAGTACCTTTGTACTACTCAGATAATCAAGGGGGAGAGTGTAACAGAAGCACAAACTGTACAGGCAAACTTTTCTTAAGTAGTAAAATATATAGATTTGTAATATCTGACCTGAGAGTTTAAACACAAATCTTGAGCTGCAGAGGCCATGCTACAGTTAAGTTTTCAGCTCTTAGTGGAGCTTACGAGACCAAGTAACAACACCAACAGCTAAACTAAACTATCTTTAGCATTTTGTAATGTGGGTCAGTCCTTTGTAAAAGAGTAGATGTATGGGATGATGAGATTGCCCTTATTGAAGGGCTGCGTCTGAGCTAGGGTAGCATGCCTAGTTTTCAAAACTACTTTTTTGTTCTTTTTTGGTGCATTGTCTCATGTTTTTTTCAATCCTTACATACTGAGACTTCAGGGGTTGTTGCTGCTCAAAGGTTATCATGGAATAGACCACAAAGAAATGCCAGGTGGGTGCATTTTGAGTCGTGTATTCTTCATTCTTCCATCTTAAGTGTTAAATATACTGTGTAAAAACGAAGTATGATGGTGTCTTACAAAAGTGTTAGTAAGTTTGCTACGAAGAATTTGAAGCCATAGTTTGTCCAAAATAGAATTGCGTGATTGAAATCTTAATCCTGAGATCTGCATAGAACTGGCCATATAAGACCACTGTTTTGTGATACTGCCTCCAAACTGCTAAAGTTTGTTTGCACATGGGTGGATTTAAGTGGCTTTTGGCCTCCACAGCACATTGGTAAATGCAGTGCTGGTACTTGCGAAGGCAGAGCCACCATCAGGCGGTGACAATTGAAACTGTTTTACCCGTAATAAATGTCACTTTACTCAAGGGGCATCCCCATGGTAAAAGAATATCTCCACTTCTTGTCTGAAACAGCAAATAGTGACCAGGTTGTCAGGTACTAATTTAATGTTCATTCTCTGGGGAGAAATATAACTCCAGTGATTGGAAAATTAACCTGTCTTAATCTTTCCTGTTAGCAGAGAACATAATGTAGACATGTGCATCCCGGCCCTCCCCTCCCCCCCACATAATTTTTTTCTGCCTGTGGCAGCATAATACTTTTTTCTTCATCTTACAGAGGGAGATGTCTAAAGGAAACTGAGGCACAGGGGAGAAATAAATACAAACATCATTCAACTGCCTGTTGCCAGAACTGAATTAAAAACAGCAGTCTCCCGGACATTCAACTGATGTCTAGTGTTTTATCCCTGCAGTAAGCTTTGAATATGGCCGGGATCATAGAGCTGACACATGTTCATGGCTGTTTTTCTGCCATAGGATATCTACTCTTTAAGACTTGTCACTAGGATTAACTTTATTCATAACAGACTCAGTTGCTGGTATATATAAAAAAAAATCTTACGTGTAGTTATGTTTCCTTGTATCTGACTTGAATTGCCATAACTGATCTGCTCAAAGTGTGAGCTGGTGAATGAGGAATTAATACATGTTGAATTTTGGTACGGTGAAAGTGTGAGGGGGGTTGCATCTCTAAGTACCTTTATGTAAGTGGATTGAGACTTACAGGACAGGACACAAGTTGTATACACAATTGCAAGACCGGTTGCTGGCTATTATTCAAAGAGGTTTTACTTTTAATAGCCTTTTCTCAAATTTGTTAATATTTTGAAGGGAGTTCTTTGTTTTATGTTGGCATGAAATTAAGGTGTTCTTATAAAAGAGTTCTTTTATTTTAAACCAATTTAGTTGGTTTATTTCAGTCCTCTCAGTATCAGAAGTCAAAATTGCATAATATTTTCTGTCTTCAAGTGTGAAGGTCATGAGTAAAGTTCAGCTAAACATCATCTCTGCAAAGTGAATAGTCATTTTTCAAGTTTTTTAAAAATCTGGACCTGGAAGTATCGGTAGAGACTGAATAGCATTTTCAGGGACTCATTAATGAGAGTTCCAGAGCTGGGATAATTGATGAGTTCCTGAGGTTTATGCTTCACATCTTTACTTTGATCAATTTAACTGTTGTTCAAAAGGTTTTTGCTTGTGAACTTCATGGTACATATACCATGAAAGTGGGTTGATAAGGAACTGCAGTGGATCTAACTCTTAAATAATGGGTCTGAGTTCTAATGTTTTTTTCTAAAAGCACTCTCATAGGTTCAAAGTGGGTATGAGAATCTGTTTGTAAGAACTTGCATTAACTATGGGACGAGTAATGTAGCATCTAGAAAGCTGTTACTGCATAGAGAATGTAATAGTTGGTAAAGGCTGAAGAGAGAGGACCTTCGTACATGAAGGCAGTGGGTTGCTGGTAGAAGAATTGAGGGAAAGGAGCTGTTTTTCCTTTTAGCTGAATAGGCAACGGAACAGGACAGAACAGTTGCAAAGTCCAATTTTATCCCGCATGTTGCATGAAACTCATGATTCTTGATTTGAGTCTGTATGGCTTGAAATCCCAATCTGCAGTTTCTGTCTATGACCATGAAACATAGTTTTGAGAACTGGTTAATTGACATATCTGTGTAAGCATCATCCTAGTCTCTGGAGTCTTGGTAAATTTAAAATGGATAAAAAGTAGACTTGAACATTTAATCTAAAAATTCCCTGAGCTTTGAAAAGGAACAGTCACATATTCCTTGAATCTGAATGTCTCTTGGGAGGCTGGAGATGGGAGTAGAACTGCAAAACAAAATGTCTTTCTTTTGTAGTGAGAATTTTTGCTCCTTGCCAGTAGGACAGTGACAAATTTACGGACAGCCTATGTGTAGCACACTCTCCATGTAACTAAAGTAACTATATGTACAACTTGAACTACAGAACACAAATAACTGCCTTGCCACGTGTCTGCTGCTTTCTGGCCAGTCAGGGTTTCAGGAGCATTAAGCAGGGAGGTGCAGCAGCTCAGTGATGTGCACAGTGATGCTGTGCAAGTAAACAGGAAGTGATGGGGTGCAGCTTGCTCATCAGCGGAAACCTCAGGTTGTGTATGTCAGCTGGTAAATGATCTGCTAAGCTGAGATGGCTTGGAATGTTGTAATCTGCAGCATGCTTGTGGTTATGGTTATGTCATATCTCAGGAAGACTGAAGTCTTCCATGTGTTGTCCTGAGCTGAGATTGTAGGATTTAAAAATATCTTTATACTGTGTCTGATAAAAGTATGTCTCTCTTAGTCATACACTCTTTGATTTGATTTTAGATGCTATGCTGTTTACCCACATCTAATTGCTGGTCTTCTGTGATCCACTGTTTAGCAATGAGTGTTTTGAATAGGACTTGGCCAGCTCTCACTTAACTGGGGGGTTCTGGGAGGTACTGGAAATGTAAATGAACTTGTATCTGAAGACACTCAGAAAAATGTTAGCTGTCTGCAAGTGGATGACTGAGGATTAGGAGAGAAGGATCTTTTTACTGAACAACTGCAGACTTAAGTCCAGACAAGCATTTTTATGGCTTAGATTTGTTAAACTGCAGTCCCTTGTTTCATCCCTTTTTTGTTGTAGCATCACTTAATGATCCACTGGTATCTTGTCAACATCAGTAAAAGATCTTCAGTGAGGATATTGCAGCTGATGTGTGCTCATCAGGGAACAGGCAAGGCAGGGAATCTGTTCTTGGATATTAATTGGTTTGGTCTCTTGATTCCGTAGATGTTTTAAGCTATATGTTGTGTGGAACGGTCTTTTAACTTAATGTTTCAAAAATTATAGGAAATACCTGAAGTGGATTTTTGCTATTTCTGATAAACTTCCTTTCTTCCTTCTACCTTCAAATAAGAACAGGCGGCATCTCTTACCCAGTGGCTTTATTCTTAATAGCCTAATTTTTTATATAGGTGGAAAAAAACCCTAATTTCTTAGCATCAGTACATACCAAATTGAAAAGTAAGCTTTAAGCTTAAAGTTG
Organism: Campylorhamphus procurvoides; assembly: GCA_013396655.1. Classification (NCBI taxonomy): domain Eukaryota; kingdom Metazoa; phylum Chordata; class Aves; order Passeriformes; family Dendrocolaptidae; genus Campylorhamphus; species Campylorhamphus procurvoides. The sequence continues at coordinate 245,152 of WBMV01006629.1, read as the reverse complement.
AACACTCTTGGTGGCAGTAGCAAATAATTTCATAAACAGTAGAACTGGTGAGGCTTCAATGTCTTTAGCTGAGTAATTTTTCAACTTGCACCATATAAAGCTTTACTGATGTGATTGGGTATTTACAAAAGGCTCTCTTAGTTCAGTTCTGTCAAATAAGGTGAAATCTTCCTTTAGTTTTCCTGTCTGTGGAGGAATTGGTCTGTCTGTTGAAAATAATGTCCTGTAAATGACATTAAAATTAGAAGATTGTTTCCAGCTGCCTAACAAACTTCTGAAGTTATCTGTGTCTTCTTTCTATGGGAAACTAGTTTAAAATCATGTTGGTAACATCTGAAGATAGCTTTTTTGCAATACACAATTGTCTTTAATGATAAGAGTATTAGTAATTTGTTAAATGTATCTTTATATGCTGTAATAGCTTTGAAAGTTGAAGTAATCACAGTTTATCCAAATTACAAATAAAGTAGTATCCAAATCCCCAGTGGATGAATGCTGTCAGATGTTACTCATTTGTGAGGATTCCTGTGTGAAAACATAAATTATAAACCAGTTTGAGAGTTGCAAAATCCAATTTCAGTCACAATATTGTGGAGTCCTTGAAGAGTATTTTTATCAGCAGAAAAGCATGTGTGTGCACGTGTGCTGTCATGACAGTATCATCACACTTCCTTTTTACAAGGTGCAGTAACCATAAATAGCCTGATACACTGTTCTTAAGGGGGAGAGGCCTAAAAAGACAGATGTATCTGTTATACTTACTCTGTTGTCTGGGGCCATAATCTTTGCAGTCCTTCAGATGTGTCAGCAGTAAGCAAAAGTTTTCCAGGGCTCATAAATACTGTAGGATTCTGAACCTATTCAAACTCACTCTTCTAAGTTTCTGTGAAAATGCTAGGAAATATTTTCGTCAACTAGCAAATGCCTCTGCTACTTATAATGTTGAAATCGTTAGGAAAGCATACTTGCATGTTATTTATATGGCCTAATTAGTTAGGGATCATTTCAATAGTGGCAGGCTTAGTCAGTTCATTTAAAACCACCATGGAGGAGATTGCAGTGCATGCCATCTGTAGGATTGCGTGGTGGAGAGAACATTCACCCTGAAAGTGGGTTATCAGCCCTTCCTAGCAGGAAGGGAACACACTGTTCCCACATGGCAGGAGACTCCTCGATGCCAAGAAAAAAAGCTACATTTTCTCTTGAAACAAGACCACTGTGCAGAAGGGAAATTAAGCTGCCAGAAAGAGCAAGCAGAGCTTGATTGTGTAGGACACCAAAGCCTTCCCTTGAGGAAGGGGTGAAAGTTCCGGTGCCTGATCCCTACAGCAAGTTTTCTGTTTCTGTATTAAGAGTGATGAGATAAAATGCATAGCTATGTTGAGCATCATAGAAACATTTTTGGAAACTCCATATATTTATAAGACACGTATTCCTGAAGATAAGGCAATTTTAGAACAACAGGGAGGTCTTACCACTATCTTAATTCCAATCTTTTTGCTTTGAATAACATGAATTTATTAACATACCAACATTAAACCTAAGCTTTTTTTTGAGAAAAACGAAGATTTCAGGTAGTGTCACTGCTTGATTGGTCAGTGCTACATTTTGGTGGTTTTTGTTTTCTTCAGAATATTTGTAATCTGGAGGAAGAAATATCAGCCACTGAGTTCTGTCTTATTGACTGGTTTTCTGTGAATTAATCTTCTGTAGATTGCATTCTCACTTCTGCTTCTTGTCTTTCTCATTCATGAATCTTAATGAGTCTCCATATCTTCTTCCCTGACTCAGATAATGTTAGGCTATTAGAGATTGCCCTGGTACTAAGATTCCTGTCCTTCTTGACGTCAAGGTTAGAGTTAGACCTCTCTAAGCATTTTCCACAGCGATGTGGTACTTGTGTTGTTAGCATGCCTGTGTTCCTGAACCCTGCTCTCTGAGGAAAATTATTACCACTGTTTTAATGTCAATGAATAGCAACAGTGTTTTTATGCTTGAACAGTCACCCTAGAAGCAAACTATGGACTGTCTTCCTGGTCGTGTATCAGAGAAGGAATGCGTGACCCAGGAGCACCCAGCATCACCTGGTCAGCCTTCAACATCTTGGCTTAACCGTAGTGAGGATTTCCACCAGAGATGGTCTTAAAAAGACCTGCCATGGATACTTTCTCACCAGCTGTAGGCTTGGTTAGGGCAACATTTCTAGATACTTGCTTTATGGAAAAGACAATAGAAAAAGTCTTAGAGGGTTTGGATTGCGAACAACTATTCACCATAGCTTTTTTTTTTAACCCCTGCCCCACAGAAATGTAAGTGTAGCTGTTGTGTTCACTGTGACTTTCAGGCCTAAAGTCCTCAGACTGACTTGGTGAAGAAACTATAGGCATTGTATGTTTGTTTTCAAGAGGTTACTCTATTTAGAAACAAGTGCTACTACTTGTATTCTTACATTACCAGGCAAAGTCTTTTTTCCCTGGTTTTATTTGTAAGACACTTCCAGGGGCTGGGAAAGATTACTTAAAAAAGCAAGACTGTCATGAGCGATTAGCTTAAGTATGCAAGGTTCTACACCTTTATGGGGAGAAAAAGATGACTTAAAATTGGGGGGAAATTGAAAATTACTGCTAGTGTGTCTTACAGTAATACTGTCAACATGTAACATATACCAATACTGAACCATTAGAGGAATACATGAAACTTAGTTGCATTTTTGCAGGCATTAAAATGGCAATGATTAAGCACTAGAACAGATTTCCTAGAGGCAATTTTGCAGCACTTAAACTTAACTGGACAGGACCTTGAGCAACTTGAACTGTAGGCTTTTAATTACCTTTGCTGTGAGTAGGAGATTGGCCTGTAAGACTTACAGGGGTCACATTCAACCAAAGTAATTTTATAAGTCTTTGATCTTTTTACCAGAAGTTGTTGTCAGCTGTACATGAACACTACAAAAACCATCCCAGTGGATCTGGCTTTCTGTTCTGGTGTGTACTGAGGTGGCTGAACATCATCTTACAGCCTTAATCTTGCTTCTGATCATTGTTGTGACATTTGACCCAGTGCGTTTTAATGTTTGTCAGCCCTAAGTCATCTATTGTGATGACTCTTTCTTGTAATGAGGTGTGCCACTCTCTGTGTTGGCTTGCTTCACTGTATTTTTGAGAAACATTGAGTTACAGCAAGTTATTAACTTGACAGGCCACTGCAGCAAATGTTCACACCAGAAGCTGATCAAACTACACAGCTATCTGCTGTCCGGTTGGAAACTGTCAGTGGCTGCTGTGATCACATCCTACAAATGTGTGATGACTGGTTGTGGCTACGTTTTGCAGGCGGAAGGTGTTTTCATGAGTCTGTTGTTGATACCACATATTCTTCAGTATGTGTGTCGAAGGGTAAGACCAGCTCTGCCAGTGAAACAGCCAGTGTATAGCTGACAACACCAGACTTACTGCTTCATAGCTCATCAGCTTGAGGGGTGTGACAAGTCCCTGGAATCACTGGCATGTCCTCCAGCTGGAGGCTGACTCAAAAAAGTAAAAGGAACTGAGAGGAGTTGGTTTTCAACTCCGTGGCCCATCAGTTTTTGGTGGACTATCTTATTTCTTTCCCCTGTGCACCTTTTCCAAATATGAAGCTGTATAAGAAGGACAAGGTCCTCAGCAAAACTGTTACGAAAACAGTAGTTTCGCAAGTAGTTTTGAAGACGACTTCAAAATTCTCATCCTGAAAATACAGTAATAATTTCAGGTATTAAATAACAAAGTAACTTCATCTCAGAAAAAAATGCAGTCATTATTTGGATCAGTGGTGTGGCCTACTCTGAAGAAGTATTTACATATAGTTTCAAAGAACTCATACTTTTAATTCCAATATTCTCTCCAAGAGTGCTATGAGAAACTCAGCTGACAGTGAATACTCACTCAGAAAATGCAGTTGAATATTCAAATTATATTTGCGTAAATGTTCTCAGATGCTGCAGTTCTGCAGTGAATTTTTTAATTGAGTTTATGTGACTAGGATTCATAATGAATAGCTTGAATAGATGAAGTTAATGGTTCATATATTTTCTCAAGTTTTAAATTTTGCTGATAAGTCTGTGAATTTCCAAAGGGTGTGGATGATTAAATATTTTTGCCACCTATCTTCCAAAAGCTGAATAGCAGAAAACATGGCACCGCTGCTCTATGTAATGAAAATGAAGAGTGAATGAAGTAAAAGGAGTTGGATTTTGTCCTTCCCCCCGGGTAAAGATAAACCTTATATTTTTTTCCTTTATTGCCCTTTTAATAAAAAACCATGAGTGATGTAACAGCAGAGTTTGTAAATTTTGTGATCTAACATGTGAAAGCCTCATGGCAGTTTGTCAACAGTAGGAATTTGTACAATGCTAATGACTAACTTAAAATGTAATTGAACTCTAAACTCAGTAGACCTCAAAACAACACCTACTTTAGATTCAGTGAATCTAAACTTGTAAATTAAGCTCTACACATAAGGTAACCAAGTGTGTGTTAAACAAGTAGTACGATTTTGCAGAATGAGGACACATTTCGTTTAATATTCTTCTTTCTGCTCACGGGGTAGGTGTTGGCTCAAGATTTTATAATAGTCGTCATCGAGTTATGACAGTTACTGGTTTACCCAGATAATCCAGTTGGTGCTTTTGCTGTTATATATGGTAGAAAGCAAGGCACAGGGAGCAGTGTCTCGACACAGATCACTGTCTCCTGTGTCTTAAATTTAAGTTGCATGATTTCTGCCAGGATCACCCTTTTCTGTGGGTAGTCCTGTTGGGTGGAGGTTAGTGGAGCTACATTTGTTTTGCAGGGCTGAGGTTTCCTGCACAGGTGGTGAAATAGTTGCTGTGGTTGAATGTGAACTGTAGAATGGCCCACCTTTGCTCCTTTGTATTTTCTTGTGTCTGCAACATTATCAATTTAAGAATGAAGATGAAATTGGAGAAATGAGGAAAAATAAAAGGGGTTTAGAGAAGTAGTTTTGAACAAAATTTGTCCAGCTGTGCCTAAAATTAGGACAATTCCCTGTTGCAACATAGAGGGGAAAATGGCATATCTTGGCTGACATTAAGTTGCAAGTGTAACTGTTTTTGTTGTGGTAGCATGGCTAATTCTGAAGTCCCCTTTTTACTCGTCTGACAAGTGCAGTTATGATTAAATTATTCATATTACTCTGTAGATTATAAGGAGAGAAATTTTACTCCACACTTAGTTGCCTCTTCAAATGCTTCACAACTACAAAGTGCTCTTTTCATCAGACAAACATGCTTTAACTTTTTCTGTAGAGTACCAGAAAGATTAGTAGTCATTCTGACAACTTCTGAAGAGGTGGATGTAAAGAGGAACAGAATTGTATCTTGACTTGGGAAAGTTAACATCACAGTTCTTGGGCAAAGGTTACAGCTTCCCCAAGGCATGGCTTTCAGTCTGGCTGCATTGCTTTGACTCTTATCAAAAAACTTCCAATTTTTAAAAGAGTCCAATGAAACTTAGATTATTCTTTAAAAAAAAAAAACAGTTGAAAAGTGTGTCTGTGGTGATACTGGTATTTAGTAGATAGTCTTGCAATACAAGACATGCTTGCATTCCAGATGTCTACTGTTTTCGCAAGCAGTCAAATTGATGAAGGTAAAGTAATCCTTGTTGAGCAGGTGGGGAAAATCTAATATGGAGCCCATTACTTTGATTAGGTATGATTCATCCAGAAAGGCTGTGGAACTATAGCAGATCTCTGAAAACATGTGCTTAATATTTAATAGTGAAAAAGTAAATAAATAGATAACAAAACAGAAAGATATTATTGTGACCCTATATTCAAAAGGCTAATAAACTGGATTCAAATAGGATAACTCTGATCCCCAGTCAAAGAAAGATGTAGTAGGACTAGTTAAGATCCATGTAAGAGTGACAAGGGTAATTAAAAGTGTAGAATAATATTTTTTTTTCTTGTTACAAGAATGACTTAAGACTAGTGTCACTTCCTAAACAGTAGAGAACTCACAAGGCAGAGAAGTGTGACAAATATCTATAAAAGCATGTGCAGCATGAAGAAGCCATTGTGAAGCCATTAACACCATCTCCTGGTGCAAGTATACAAAGGGACAGTCAATTGGAATTAGCAGGTGGCAAACATATAGATAAAAGTGTTTAACTATTTAGACAGTGCATAAGTGAACTGTGAAATATGATCCAGTCTAGTGTTGTGATGCTCAGAAGTTCACATGGGTTTGAAGGGTGATTAGACAAAGTCACAAAGGAAAATGCCGTGTGTACTGTAAAACACATGGCTCAGGGAGCTTTGAGCTCCAGCCTGGCACTTGCTGGGGTTATTCTTCCATAGTTGCAATGGTATACTTTTGTATTTCTGCTTAAGCATCTAGTGCTGCTAGAGAGTAGATCCTAGGCTGGATAGGCTCTGTTCTGGCCCTTTACAGAGCATCTGAGGTTCATTTTTGTATGACTTGGCCACTAAATATTCTTCAAGGGCTTTGCTTTTCCTTCCCTCATAGGACTCTCAAGGTAGGACATATATGTACTAGAAAATATGCTAAGGAATATTTCCACTGACTGAAACAATCCAATGTGGAATAATCTTCTTTTATTAAAATCTTTCAGTTTGCAAGCAGGACAATTTCAAGTTGCCAGATAGGAATGAACCTAGCTCATGTGAATTCTCAAACCATGCCCAAGAATTTTAGAAGTTTTCTAGTTGGTGTAGGTTAAAACTGTGCCAGAGATCATTTGAGAAATTAAGCAACATAGACAGTTGCATTTTAGTACCCAGGAGTGTCTCCAGGCACTGTGTAGTTTACAGTTCCAGCTTGAGTATTGTGATTCTATCCAGTTTGAGGTACTGAACCAAAAGAAATTTCCTTGCACTTCTCTGTGTGACCACTGTAGTTACTGGTTTGCTTCTTACAGGCAAAACCTTTTTGCTGATTTTTGTGAACAAGAACAAAAGGTTCAATTGGGTTCTTTCACAGAAGTAAAAATCTAAAGCATAGGAGTCATTTGAACTTTACTGTATTATCACATGGGAAATCAGTGAAGTTGCTGCCTGGAACAAGGAACAGAATTAAGAGATGTTTTGGTAAAGGATCAATTGAAGAATTTATAATTTTTACCTTAAATGTAATAGCTCCCCTTTTTTTCTAGACGATGTCTTCAGCAGTTGTTCAAATATATGCAGCAGATCGCAATGCCATGTGGTCAAAGAAATGCTGTGGCGTAGCTTGCCTTGTAAAGGACAATCCGCAGAGGTCGTATTTTATCAGNTTCATTCTCCATTTTGAATTCAGTGAGTGTTGGTTGTCGTAGCTACGAACTCATAGGAATTCTCGTAGGAATGTTGTGCTTTAATCTGTGCAATTACAATGCTTATTAATAGGCAAGTGCAACTTCCTCAGGTATTTTAAATTTAAACAATTTTATAGTCATCTTTTATGGATGAAATAAATATCAGACTTGATTTTCTTACAGCTCTCAGAAGCTGTCATCTACAGATCTGATTAGTCAGATCAGTGGAAGCTTGTATAGTGTCACTGATGGATAACCATCAAAATTCTAGCAGGTGTCACTACTTTGAGTGGTTTAACAAAAATAGATACTGTCGTCTATATGAGTGGAAACTTTTTGATCTTTTTGGTCTGTGTGTTGGTGTATGTGAAACCTGCAGTACTAACAAGTTGGGTGTTTTAGTTTTTGGGGGTTTATTTGTGCTGGGTTTTTTTCCATTCCCCCCTTCACAATATATATACTCATACTAAAGGTCATTGTCCCATTATATTTACCCAAGCCAGTGGGAACTGAGAGATGAAGTGTCCAAGAAGTGTTTTCATAACAAAAATGATGCTGAGAAACGTAAGTCCTACTGACTGTGCTGAGACTTTGGAAACATTCCCATTTTCTCTGCAGCCAGGAACAGCTCATTATCTGTCAGCCTTTAGTGCTTGAAGTCTCTCAGATTTGTTCAGAATTGCCAGTCAGCACTTGAATTTGACTCTGCAATTTGGTCACTTGACTATTAAGACTTAGTGAGAAGCCTCTTGCTTGGGTGCTGAACTATAATGTCATTTAAATATATGAAACTTCTTAAGAAGGTGAGATTTTTGTTCTAAGTTACGTGTTTTCAAGTCAAGGCTGAGATAAGAACACGAGACTGGAAGCCTCCATTATTGCCACTGCTGATTTGTCACAAAATACTCTGATTTGGAAGGGACCCACAAGTCTTAAGTGGATGGCCCATACGGGGATCAAACTCATGACCTTGGTGTTATTAGCACCATTCTCTAACCAACTGAGCTTCCTATGACTAGGAACTATTACTGCTCCCAGTGTCACTGTTGCAGCATTGTCGAACTTAAGGATGTTTATTGAAAACATCCAGGAATTTGGAGAGGAGGCCGTGACGCAGTGGTATAGGCTCTCACAGCGCTTCCACAAGCTCTAGTATATTTGGATTTTGATTGAGATCATTCCTTGGGTTAATAGCAAGGAAGATGATTAATACCATGCTTCACCCAATTCTTAATAGGTTGTATTGTGAAAGAAGTTAAACTCTACAATTTCACCTGAAGTTTTTCAGTCTTTTTTTTCTTCTTCTTCTTTTCAGGATGGGAAATTATTGTGGGAGCAGGAGCTGTACAATAACTTTGTATATAATAGTCCTAGAGGATATTTTCATACCTTTGCTGGAGATGTGAGTCTTAATGTCTTTGAATACCTATTTTAAAGTGCCTTTGGTTTGAACATTACCTTCTTTTAGTGTAACGGAGGTTATTAATTCATTCTGTAAATTATTTATAAAAGTACAATACTTCCTGTTGAAGCTTTTTAAGCTTATTTATAAAAGGCATTGTTTTTGGTATCTTAACTAGAAAATTTAATTCATAGTACAAAAGCATAAAATGTGGTTCTTTATTTTCAAATTTCTTTAAAAATTCTTTCAAAATTACATTTTGACTTGCAGATGATGTTTGTGAAGTATTATATATGCTTAAAGCACAAATTTTCCTCTCCCCCCTCCTTTGATTTCAAGCTCCAAGCTCAAATCTGTTAGCCACAATCTCTAGAAACCTGATCAACAGATAGATGTTCCTAAGATGGAATGTTTCACTAGGACTTGCTTCCAAATTTGCAGTGAAGGTCTTTTTCTGGTCACACCTTTGGAAGGTGTAAGACGACATTTAAGAAAGCATTTAAAACATTTTCTTAGTCATGGGTGGGGGAATATTAATGTTTTTCAGACTTGTCAAGTTGGTCTTAATTTTGCTAATGAAGAAGAAGCTAAACTATTCCGCAAAACAGTAACAGATTTACTTGGACGACGGCAGAGAAAATCTGGTAAATATTCAAATTAATCTTAAATTTAGGCTTGTTTATGTTGTTGTGGGGGGAGGCAGGAAGCTACTGCTATGTCTGAGAGCTGCTGGAAACACTACTGCCATATTTATATTTTAAAGTAATTATGCTATTAAATCATGCTTCTTTATTTATTGTGCAAAAATTAGTATTTTTATCTAAAATAACTTAACTTGATGTTCCATGATATAAGTTTCTGTGTAAACTGAGGCTCCAAGATTGTGGTGATTGAAAATATAGATCGGGGGGAAACACAAATGGTAAGCTGGCAGTGGGAGAACTAGAATCTTTTTCTAAGCTGTTTTCATGTTTGACTAAACCCTCTTTTAGCTCTGGGCTGTTTATAACTGATTTGTTTAAATTCAGCCCAAGTGGGTTGTAACAAAGATTTTACCATCTGGTATGTTCAGTAGTTCATGTGAATGAATTTTTGGCATTGATTCAGCAGTTAGTAGAGAAGTATCTTTTATTCAGAATTAGTGATCTTGGCTCAGGCCAGGAACAGAAGACGTAATGTGCCTATACTGTGCTTAGCAGCACAGGACAGTGAAGCACAGCTTACTTTTTGCCAGCTGCAGGATGCCTTGGGAACATGGTCACTGCTTTAAAGGGAGCTCAGGCTTCCAACAGATCTTGTCTTGGTCATTTTCCAGGGAGCCCATAAACAACTTGCCTGTCTGACAGCCATATGTCCATGAAGGATAAAGTGATGCAAAACATAGGCTGGGAACACATGGATGTGTTCAGGCTTGATGTAAGCTGTAGTGTGGACTTGTGTTCAAGCTACAGGATGTATTTTTGTAGTCCATTCTGGAATTGAATTATACTAGCAATGCAGCGTAGACTTCTGGAAAAGGAGGAAGTCCTCATCTTGGAGAGCTATCCTTGAAAGTGGTCTTGGGTACATGCATGTATGTATTCACTTGGATTTCATTAAGGTATGATGGCTCAGGAGCAGACACTTGTTCCAGGAGCTTACATGGCTACTTTAAGATTCCCTCTGCTCAGAATAAATAAGGTTTCATGAGGAGAGGTGGGATCATTAGGAAGTGGCATTAATAATGTTTCTTGTACTCATGGTGTAAAAGTAATTTTGCATCTACTGTCCCTGAAGTTTTACTCTATTGTATATCTGAAAGACAGTGCTACAGTGAATAGATATGACTTGGGAGGATGCATGTTTGTATTATTGGCCATAACAAACTTTGTTTGAAAATAATGGTTCAGTCAAACCTCCTGTTCACAGTTCTCCTTCCACATAGAGATTTTTTTTTCCATAGGTCCACACAATTTTTTTTCATTTACTCTTTGAACTAAAATCTTGGTATTGCTGTTTGAGCTCAAGCTCAAAACAGAATGTTTATTCCATCTATTGTCTTAACAAGCAAACAACCCCCCCTCCCCAAACACGATTTCAAGACAACTTTGTTTAAAAAACCAAAATCAAACAACCCTCAAAACAAAACACTTCAAGAATTTAAAAGTCATGAGATTCCTTAGTCAAGCCACCAGATGGAGTTCTGTGTTTGTTATTGTGGCTGTTTAATTGTGCTTTTAAAATAACAGGTTTTGGACTTGTTCAAATGAAAGCTGATTTGCTCTTAGTGTTTGTTTTTGTTTATCTATGAATGCTTATGTAAACATATTAATTTATACATATTTATATATAATACAAATCATATAAAAAGTTGTATATTATTTATAATATGTATATATACATTGTATGTTCTAATGCATCTTCTCAGTCGCAGAGGTAATAGTCTGTTAGTTTTGATGCTTTTTTATTTTAATGGGATTTCAAGTCCCATGCCTTCCAAAATATGTTTCATTTCATAGCAGTGCCACCTGAGATGCTCTCAACTCAAATGAGTACTCCATCTGATCATTTCGCTGCCTGTTACACCATTCAGGGCCTGCTAGGAGACTTTTCCAGAAGTCTTATGAGAAGCTTTTGTTGTTAAAAGGTAGCAGGAACAGCAGTTCTCACTCACGAAGCTATGACTTGTTGCCGAGACCAGTACACAAAATACTAACAGCTAAGAGAAGAGGCAAGAGTGTTCTGCTCTTTCTCACTCTGCATGACATGCACTCCAGTATACAGACAACCTCTGAGTAAGTGCATCTGGAGGTCCAGAGAGGTGAAAGTTTGGGTACAGATAGACAATGTACAAAAGCTGGAAAATGTACAAAATATCAAGTAGAGAACAGAATGAGGGGGAAAGGCAGATAAGGAATTCCTGATCTGTTGTCCTAATCTTCATAATATTGTGCTGGTTCTTGTCTAGCTAAATTTTGAATTGGGGATTTTTTGGGGGTAGTGGGGTTCTTCTTCTGGTTTGAGGGGTTTTTTTAGTCAAATTCTTAGCCTTAAGTTAGGAAGAAATTACTATAATTAATTTCTCTGATAGATTCTCTTAAATCGCCTGTCCATTTACTTCTTAAACCAATCACAAACAGTTCCTCCAGTATGCAGGCTGAACAGTGTTTCTCTTCTCAGTGCTTGCCACTGTAGTACAGTATAACTTGGGTATTCCTGCACATAGATACCATTACTTTGTATTTTTATTATATTGCCTCTGAAATGTTAATGTGTGTACACATGTAATTGCCTTCTCCACATGCTGAGCCTGAGCAGCAGACACGCTTTTTTTAACTGCAAGTAGTTGTTTCTAAAGCAGGGGACTTCTTGACTAATTTTTATGGACCTCTTGTAGCTCATGTATGGGAGCTCTCTTAACCTTCTCTGAAGCTGCTTTTTTCCTCCACAAGCTTTTAGCTCCTGACTCCCCTCATAATGCACTTCATAAGTTTCAGGCTGCATACTTAATATAGACAGGGATTTATTGGTTTGGTTTGTTTTTTTTTCTTTCATCTTTGATCACAGCTTTTGTTTTTGCTGCCTGGGTGACAAGGGCATCTCTAAAGTGCTCAGCTTGCATTGGAATCAAGTCCCATCAGTGTTTATTCTCATTTTCAGGAATGCAATTTCAGGAATTGTTGAAGGGAGCTGTGTTTTTTGGACAGAGACAGCTGCTGGAGTTGATCTGTTTTTAATCAGTAGGCATCTTCATTTTTCAAAATGGAGAAATATGTCAGTTTACAGTCAGGTCATCTGCACTTCAGGAATAAGGGTTCATATTTTCTTGTAAGCAGTGAGGACCACGGAAAAACAGATCTGGTCTCTGGGGCCACAAATTAATCTATTCAGCAAAAAATTACAGGAAGTCCATGAAATTAGTTGCTTTGTTTCCCACTGTTTTTTCTCTTGAACTATTTATTCTAGTGAAAATTGCAGTGGATTCCCATGATTTGACACACGACACTTAACACTTTCTAGGACTACCTCCTGTTTTTGCCAACTTTACATCCAGGGCCAGATGACTTGAAACAGTCCTGCACTTCTCTTTGCTGTCTCTGAATTGTTGAATAAAACTCTAATTATGGTCCAAAGGTTGAGTTTGGGTTGTTTGTTTTTTTGGGACAGTATGAGATGTGGTTTCTTAAACTGAACATTCTACAAAGAAAAAGCACATTTGGCCAAAAAGCCTTTTTTTTTTCCCCCCCTTCTTTTTTTTTCTTCCCTTTTTTATGTTTTTCATTTTTCCTCTCTTCAGACCTGATACCTTATGCTGAGGTGCCCTTGCAGAGGTTCTCTACCTCTGTCTGAAACTAACCTGCTGTGACCTGAGAATCAACTATCTTTCAAAGGCTTGTTCATCAAAAGCTGATTCTCAGTAGGTTTTTGTCTCCTTCCCATGAAAGTTCCAAGATCCTGACAGATTCTTTTATTCCTGCCTGAAGATCAGCAGACTGACATGAGGCTGAGTTGCCTTGCACATTTAGGATTGTATATTTTTTGGTTTTTTATGTATTCCTAGGACAAGGCCTGCACCATCAGTGGAGGCACCTTCTCTCTTCTTACTATGTTTGTGAGTCTGAAAATATTCAAGTTAACAGCTTTCTGGATCTTGCGGAAAACTGAAATGCCTGTTAAAAATTCTTAATACAAACCTCTTGGGAGCACCTGTTAGATTATGGATACTCCAGATCTGTAAAGGAGGGATGTACAGCCTTCTTTCAGAGCTGTGGTTTTTGATGTGGTGACATGGTAAACTGCTTGCCTTTGTGGGGGCTACTAAATCCAAAATTCTTCAAAGTGTGTGTAGATATACATATAGTGTAACTACGTACTGGGAGTGAATAGGAATTAATAGGAAGTGAAAGAAATCTCCTTTAAAGGGAAATATTGAGGTGTGAAATGTTAACATTTTAAATCATCAAGGCAGATTATTCATGGTCCGTGAAACAGTGTGGTGCTGTGAATAGAATATCATATTAGTAACAAGGAGATTCTAGTTCTTTTCCATGTTGTTCATATTGTTGTGCCCATTGGATGACATAGGTAAAGTGTCTTGCCCTATTTTCTTTGTCCTATTTTCTTTGCATAAATGAAAAAGTAATTAAATTTTAGGTTCTGTGGGAGAACAATACTCTATAAAAGCGTTAGTTATAGTTCAAGTAAAAATGAAAGTACAGTTTCATTCATTGAACATGGGGAAAGCATAATACTTCAAAAAACTTACTTTGATAGGCTGTACTAAAACAGGTGCTTTTTGAATGTTTCACTTTCCTTCATAGTTGAAATGCCTGAAACCAACTCCGTAGCTATTACCCTGTGCTCCTGCTCAGTTTACATACTTGAAATCAGTTCTTATCTCTCATTGGGGGTTTATTGTTCTGTAATGCTGTTTTTCAACTGTGCAAGTAGACTTTAAGGATATTAATGCATTCTTAAGTTTGAGGTCACGATCATGGAAAGTTCCACTAGAAACTAAAATTTAGAATTAATTTTTTCTGTGATACCTATGACTAAATAGCTCTTTTTCTTTTTCAACAGAAAAAAGACGAGACCCACCAAATGGTAAGCTTTTTGCATGAATCACTGCATTTTATTTTTTCCTATCGCTGTCATTTATTGTTTTGTATAGCTTTGTTTTGGACTTTTTCAGGATAGTCATGTAGTGGCAAAAGCAGTAAACTATTGTTCTGGAGGTTATTGTATTTCTTTTGCTTCTGTTCTTTGGAATTTGTTTAGTTGTGGCTTGAAAGATTTGTGGCTTAGCTGACATTTGTAAAGAATGTTTTTGGAGGAGTATATTTTGTTGCAAATAGGATAGAGGGCCCTTCAGCTTAGACTGAGAAGAAATCTCTGTACCTTGCATTTGCTACTTGCTCTCTAGAATATGCATATATAGGATCACTGTACACAAAGTTAGTCTGTTTGTCTTAAAGGCAAGTGTAATGATGATGGATTTCATAGAACATCCATAAAATTTGAATGTCAGTATATCTGGCTAACGATGTAACATAGTAATTTAGTTGTATGTCACATGCTTGTCAATATTAAACTTTTTTTTTTAATGAAGAATTATTTGAATCTGTTTGCCTCTCAGGCATATGTCTCATAGAAGATAAAGGTTCCTCAGGAGCCCCTCTCATTAAATTGGTGTAAAGACTCAGATTATGTATCAATTTGATCCAGAAATTTTTTACTGTTCTAAAATCAAGCGAAACATGCACATCAATGAATATAAAATTTGGTGTCTTCGATTTTTTGAATTCACACTGAAGTTAAAAAGTGATTTCTCCTGTCATATTTCTGTTGGTGATCCAGAAATATGATGTATCACTGTATCCGTGAGTTTGCTGCTTGAGCAAGGGTATAGTCAGCTGATCTTCTGAAGTCCCCTTATGGCCTGAGGTGGTAGTCTTAAGGTTTGTACTCGCCAAGTCATTCAAACATCTTGGTAGGTCACCGAAATACGTACTTTAAACTAATCCTGCATTACAGGAAGTACTGATACCTTTTATATACTCAAATAAAGCCTCCCTTATACTTCTCAAAAAATTACTTTTCCATTTTCGTAAACATCAAGTTTTGAGGAAGTTACAGCAGTCATCATTTTAGGCCAGGCATTTTTAGTATAAATTCCTTCAGCTGTAACTGACTAACTGGGTTAGTCAATTTTGAAACACTTGTAATAATACCATCTGTGATTGTCTTGCCAGCTTTTCTGAGCTTTCAGAAGGTTTTAACTGGTGTTTTGCTTATCTAAGCAGTGCATCCCTGATAGCAATGTCTGCAGAGTAGATGGGAATTAAAACAGCAGTGGTGGCTGTGTAGTACTGCCTACCACAAAAAATTTAGCCTTTGTCTCTACTCTTAACATAAACAATTTGTTTACTTAGTTTGCTATCCTAGATTAGAATCAGATTTAAGAAAAATAAGCCTGCATAAACTTTTGTGCTTGAAATACTCTTCATAATTCTTGCTGTAAGATCTCAGGCAACAATATTTTTCTGAGCAAAATACTCGCATACTAAACTTGCAGTCATTGTCCCTATGCTTTTATCCTGGATATTCTGTGGAAGACACAGGGTTTATGCTCAGTGTTTTGGGTTTATAATCATGTCAAAGATTTCAGCATATCTGCTTTTTAATAATCTGTTTCGCTGAGACATCCACATACTCTTTCACAGTCTGTCCATTTGCCTTTTCTGTTTCTGTTAGATTCTGTAATGCTTGACTTTCTCTGCTGACAAGGAGTTGTGTGGCCATGCACCCCGTAGTTACAGGCCTCAGGTGGTTACACTCTATACAGACTTTGCACTACAGTATTTGGAATTAAGACTGTAAGCATGTAACTGGGAAAAAAACCTGTTGTAGTATCAGCTAGATTTTGTTTTACTCTCCATATACAGTGAAATTCTGTTGGGAAAAAAAGATGTAACATCTGTTTTTTTTTTTTTTGTGCTGGGTATTAATGCATAATTATGTCTTAATACTGAAAAGCAAGAACAGTCACATTTTTGTACTCACATGATCTTTGCTTGAAATACTGTGGGGAATTTTCTTTTAGTGGGGCTTGTTAGTCTGGATTTTCTGCATGCATTGAAGCTGCATGGAAAAAGCATGCTGTCTTCTCAGTGATACAGATTTAAGGCTATGGGTTGTTTTGGAGTTTTTTTCTAGGTGATTTTTTAGTTTGTGAGTTTTTTGTTTTGGTTTGGTTTTTTTGTAGAACTGCAGGATTAAACTGAAATTGGCATTAACAGTTATGTAAAATGTATTAGTCTGTAATTTCCTGGGATTTATGTTCTACTCATGTGTAATAGCTAGGTCTCTTTATGCAAATAAAGATTTATTGTGGTTGAACTGACCTCAGTGAAATTCTGGATGAAACGAGGATTTGTCAGAGTATTAGGTTTTGAGAGGGAATATTGAAGAACCATGTGGCAGAATTTTATTTCAGCTGTTAACTAGAACAGTTTGCGTATCTTGTCTGTAGTCTGGGACAGATGCCTAGCGAGGTTCTAAATAAAATACAGAGAATTTTAACATTTCAAAATGTTCTGTACGACATTTTCTGGAGCTCCTTCTGAAGATGTCACAGATGCTGATAACAGCGGATGCTTAAGGCCACTGTACTGTCAGGTGCTTCCCAATGATGAGCTCTATATGCCTCTCTCATCTTCATTTATTGAGCTGTCTACACCTGATGGGGAAGGTGCATGTCTTATGATGGGAAAAATTTTACTGGATATAAATATGGCAGTTCTAGAAGAGTACAATTCTTTCCAAGGTTCTTTTATCCCTCGTGGACATCTAAGGTCTAAACCTGATGGTAAGAAAAATTTTCATCCTTAAGTTTAATGTGACCTCTCATATGAATATTATCAGTATCAAGGAATCAGGCTATCATTCCTTGACTTGATCTTAGCTGAATAAAACTTGAGTTTGCAAATGGCTGCTGTTTTACATGGTTAAAACCATGTATGGTTAGTTCAGGATTTTGAAAATGCATCTTTTTGCATGTAAAGAATCTCAGGAATTGTGAGGACATCACAAACTTATTAGTTTACAAAGGTACCCGTTTCTTTTGAATGTCAGTACAGCTGTTGAAACTGTAAATATTAATATAGTAGGTGAAATCTGAGAGAATATAACAGAAAATATAATAGGGGATTAAAATGAAAGCTAACTCTTAGTTTTTTAGTTTTGTACCTAATGAAATTAGAACTGTAATTTTCAACTCATCCTGAAGATTTTGCTTAACTTCACTTGTTGATAATATTTGATGATTAGTCAATTCAATACTAATTTTAAGTGAAACTTTATGATTGCAAATTGTTTTGTATAATGATAAGGGGTCAATTTGTGTTTTGGTATTCTCAAAGGACAGTTGTCTAGATCATAGCATTTCTAGATCAAAGCATTTCTGCTTAGCAGAAAACATGTTAGAAGTTCTTTTTCCTGCTTTTTCAATGCGGTTTTAAATCTTGTCCTTTAAGACTCCTACAGGAATGTAGGAATTGTCATGCTTGAGAGGAGTTTTGTCTAGCCCAGTGTCAGGTTTCTGTACTTGTTTCTTGTCCTGGCCAGTACTAGGTGCTTCCCACTGAGGTATTTAACTACAAATATCAGTTATGTTATCCATTGTATAATTTTTCTGATTTTGACTTTAGACTGTAAACATAAGCCTTGTTGGCTTATGTTTAGAATCTTTAGAGAGCTTTTGAATTATCCATACAAAATGCAGTTATGAAAAAATAGTGTCGAAATAAGGTTCTTATTTAATCTAATTAGACACTTTTTATCATCTGCCCAGTAAGACTGGCTGCATGAGCCTTACTTTAGCTGTTTTGCAAACCATTGGGTCCTAACTTACAGGAAAGTAGAGAACATTTTCAGACTATTTCTGGCCAAACTAGTCTTAAATTAACTGCTTAATTTCATTCTTCCAAAACTGAAATTACCCTTTTTGCATATATGTGTATGTATTTATACATGCTTAAGAGTTGGACTTGGTGATCCTTGTGGGTCCCTTCCTGCTCCTAACATTCTGTGATTCTGCTCTGCCTTCAATGTATATGATAAATGTATAATTTCCTCTTAGTATTTAAATATTGCTGTCAGTTGCTTGTGTCAACAGTTGCCTTCTGTCAAAGCTAAAAAACCTGAGTGGAACACATGCTAGGTATGTTAATATTACATTACTTGTCTAATACTATCAAATAAAAATGCTAGAATTGGCAGGAGTATAATTCAGATGCATATTAAATAACTAGAGTAATAATTCAGAACTGATTATAATTAAGAACAAGGTTTGCGAGCATAAATTAAACATGCTAATTATGAATTGTATTTCTGCTGCTGTTTTTACAATCTCTTTGAGCAGTTTCTTATCTGGGACTTTATTATTTTGCAAGGAGTAAGACATAAGAAATCATAAACAGTTTTATAGATACTGTCCTATATTTGAAGACAGTAGTGTGTCCAGAGTGGCATTCTGAAGCTGTTGTGATGTTCAGTTTCTGTATGTGATGGCAGAAGGCATTTCCACTTGGGGCTTATTAAAGCAAAGGTTCTGTCTCCTGTAAGATCAGGTTAGTGTGATGCCCAGGTAACAGGCTGCTGGGTGTTTGGGTGTTCCTGTTCATGGAAGTCACTTCTATGATCTTGTCTAGGATTGTAGCTATGTTGTACCTCAGTGTGTCTCATTGAATGTGTTCTGTACAGATGGCAAAAAAACAAATTCTCATTTTGAAAATTTTTCTGTTGCTCTGCTCTAGCAACACTTTTTTTTCTTCATCAAATAACTTTGTGCATCTGACTCTGAAACCCAGCAGGATGCATGTGTCTTATAGACTATGCCTACATTACAAGTATTCTACAGCTCAAAAAGACTTCCCACAGTCTGTAGATTAAATATGACTTTGTTGAAACACAGTAGTAAAAAACCTGTATTTTACCTTCACAGGCCCAAATCTACCAATGGCAACTGTTGATATCAAAAACCCAGAAATTACAACTAACAGATTTTATACTCCACAAGTCAACAATATTTCATATACCAAAGAAAAGAAGAAAGGAAAACCTAAAAAAAGAAGATTGACAAAGGCAGATATTGGAACACCATCTAATTTCCAGTAAGTACTTTTTTAAGCATGAGTTTGGGTTTTGATTTTTGGGGGTTTTGTTGTTTTGGAGTTTTTTTGTTGGCATTTGGTTTTGGGGTTTTTTTGGGGAGGGGGTTGGTTTTTTGTGTCAGTTACACTTACAAATGCTCAAGACTTGAATGTGTGATGCCTTTGTAACCTGAACTACAGTGAATGCTAACTGGAACGGTGTGGGATTTAAAAGCAGGTTAGCATATACACAGGTGAGGAGTTTACTGCAGCTATAAACAAAAAGCAACTTGCTATCCACAATTACCTTAGAAAACAATGTATCTGCATAGAGATGCCTTATTGAAGTTGTCAGCTCAGTGGATTCAGCCTCAATGATCAACTCTTTAGTAACTCTTTACCTAAGCTGTGCTTGCTTAGCTGTCCTTTGTCATGCAAAATACACATGGGGGTCCTGATTTGTCATAACAGCAGAAATGACTTACCGTATTTTTATATTTGGTTTTCTGTTTACAAACTTGTTCTGATGCATTGGCCAGGACCCGTATCTTGTGATGGAAGTACAGCATGCATGTATACATCTCTGAGGAATGGGTTGGATCTTTTACTAATGTCGTTTCTTTTGGAGTGGTTATGATGTATCATTTTAAGCTTCACTTTCATGAAACTTGGTTTTGGTCACTTTACTGAGTTAACTATTGTGTCCCTGAAAAATAATTGGTGCCATAATCTTCTGCCTTTCAAAATAAGTGTACTTTATTTGCTAAAGCAACAGGAATTTAAAGAGCTTGAATTAATTACAGGAAAGATCAGTTTCTGTGAAGCATTAGAAAACCAGCATGAGGTTTACCTGCCAAGTGAATATCTTGTTCTTTTGAACCACGGTGTTGCATCACTTACACTGATGTGCTTTCCCAGAATAAAACTAGGTGAAATTAATGCTGACATTACCAGTTACAGTAATGTCACTGCACAATGTTTTGAGAGAGTGTGCTGTAAAATGGGATAGTGGACAGAACATAAAAGGAGAGGTAGACTAAAACATTCCCTAAAACCTAGACAATTCAGGGCATCAAGCTTGTTGTTACTTATCTGAGTATCAGTGAAGTGCTGCATCTACTAGTGTCACTTAAGCTGAAAAATACAGAAAAGAATGAAGAGTGAAACAAAATAAAAGTGAAGAGTGTTTGGTAGCTGGTCATTCTTGTGGCTCTGCTGATGAAGACTTTAGCATATGCAGGCAAAATTTGCATTAGTTGTCATCCCTCTGGTCAGAATTTGTGGAAGAGGTTGTGTAGCAGCATAGATATAAACTGACTTTGAGACTTTGTTTATGATGTCTATCAGGTTCTGACCTAGAAAAACTGAGAGTAAGGTGATAGAATATATAATGGAGCTCAAACAATAGATAAGTTCCAGTATCATTAAATGTAACATTAAGTTGTAAATGGTGAACCTTTGCAAAAGAAGTCTATTGTAAGCCTATTTTGTTTGACTAATGTCTGTTTAAATTTCCTGTGAGTACAGCTGTGTGTCATCTTACTATGGAAGACACTTCAATTGCTGGTTTTGTACAAACAAATGGAAACTGGCATTTGGTATTGTTAGGCAAATATACCAGTAGGATAACTTGTATCTAACTTGAGCTGAGATACTGGTGAAGACCAACACAGTCACTGTTTATGCTAGATCAAAGTTGCAATCAGTAGATACAATTTTTAAGTGCCTTCTGTTAGACAGAACCATAGGCAAAAAGAAACATAAAACATGGAGTTCTGGTAACCTTATGGTTCTGTCTTCCATATCCAATAGCAGTAGCGTGAAGTAGCTCTGAGCAACACGTCTGCCTTTTTATCTGATCGTAACATCACATAAAATAACATTTTAATAGGCACATGAACTGGCTACTAGAAGCCTGGGAAGATGACAGTTGAAAACAGTCCTGACTTCTCTTTAAAGAAGTGAATGGAAGAAGGGTGATAAGAGAACATACAGTGATGACAGGGAGGAGGAAGTTTTCTAGCTGCATGACACTGAAGACTTTGGCAATAGCTCGAAGTCCGGTTGCTGTATAAAGGCTAAATTTATCCTTGATCTCTGTGCAGTCCTTCTATCATTATCCATATGCAGCACAGGGTGACATGGAACCTTCATGTTTTGCTACAGACCATAACCTAAGGGGAGAAATGAATTCTCCACTTGGTCTTCTGGACACAAGACAAAAAGTGGGAGTAAAGGAAGTTTTACTACTCCATTCTCAAGTGGGGCACTGAGGAGTAAGAATTGCTTAATGTCTTAATGAGACTGGAGGTAGAAGCTGGTAGTAACCTCCCATTATCTTGGTGTCCTGTTATTTTAGTTAACAAGGTTCTTTTTATGGTGATTAAATGGACTTTTCTGCTTTTTTAGACACATTGGACATGTTGGTTGGGATCCAAACACAGGTTTTGATGTAAGTAATTCAATAAGTTTTTCAAGACACTGAATGATTAAGACTTTAGAGACTTTTAAATGTAAGTCATAAAGATTGGTGTTAAATAAAAAGTTAACTGTACATCAAAGTAGTTATAAATTGTAGTTTTCTAATGTGATGCAAACAGATCTTGGAGTAGAAGCGATCTGGGACTGAGAGTGAAAAGATGCAAAACTTTAGTTATTGTGCAGGGTACTTACCTCTCCTAAAATAGTACTTCTGATTTGAAAGGTTAACCCAGAGACATGTACTTGGCTTTGCTATTCAACTGTATGGTTTGTGGTTGTTTTTTTTTCCCTCAATACTAATGTATCCTCACATTTCAAGCCACTTAAAATTAATGTATCTGACTTGCAGGTGAACAACCTAGACCCAGAACTGAAAAATCTGTTTGATCTGTGTGGAATTTCAGAGGCACAACTAAAAGACAAAGAAACTTCAAAGGTCATATATGATTTCATTGAGAAAACAGGAGGTGTGGAAGCTGTTAAAAATGAACTGCGCAGACAAGGTGGGATTCCTTTTATTTCCACATAAAAATTAGCAGGGCATTTTTTGGCTTAACGATTAGAGTGGAAACTGTTGGTGGTGAGCAGTATTTGATTCTCTTCTCTGGACTTCATGTCACTGCAGTGGCTCTGGATTTTGTGTTTCCTTACCCTATATACTATGTAAAAATGTTCATGCATGACCCATCAAAGTATTTTCCCTAAGGAATATTTATGTCAGCTAAGTAATTTCCGATAGCACGTAGTCTGACTGCAGAGCTACACAGTATGTTTGATACAGACTTTTCACAATGTATATGTTACATATTTATTTATAATCTCAATCTTATAAATAAGCCATAATACTCTTGTCAGCTATAGTAGTAGTACATAGCTGACAGGTGTGTATGTATAGTGCCTGTTTACCTGGCAGGACTATGTAATGAGCCTTCCAACAGACCTGAAAAATTTATATTATTTTTAAAGTGGGGTTTTTTCTATTTTAAAGTTTAAAATACTAGCTTTGAGCATGCTTCTGCTGCAAGAAAATTCTCAAATAAACTCTTGTCTGCCTAACCTTTAAATATGATCTGATGCATTATCTGGTGGAACACAGCAAGTCAGTCTGAAAATTACACTGCTTGTGTCAAACTTTGCTTAGAACACTACTCAACAGAAATATTATGTAAATGCCATTGAAATTATAGCAGTTTGAAACCAATGAGTAAATTGTTCAAGTGACTGAAGAGATACAGATTCAGGGTACAATGACTTGTTACATTTATTCCTTAGGTCCCCCACGGTGGAGTGGTATGTATTTGAGCTGGCATTTAAGCATATGCTTCAAAGTACTCATGCTGTTGTGTGATTTCTTTCCTAGATGAGAAACCTTAGTCTGCATCTGTTTGACTATAATTTTTAGTATTGCAGTCAAACTTCTTAGTTAAATTGCAATCAAAACTTCAGTTGTGTTTTTTCTCAGTAAGAAATCTGTTAGCTTATTGATATAATATTAACTCTGTTTAAGTGTTTACAGAGTTGTTGATCCTAGACTTATAACTGTAAAGTTGGATTGGTAAGACTTGCCTTGGAGTCTTAAGACTGGCTTAAAATCTTTTAAAAATGCCTATTTTTCTATTATGTGTATGTTAACTTCACATTATGGCCACTTGCATGTATGCAACTAAAAGAAAAACGGCCTCTTCTTTAACATGCATGAAGATAATCTACCTCTGTGCTTTCTGATAGAGGTAGATAAGATACTCCACAATTACGCTATTTGATGTGTAGGCTTGACTGCTGTTTGAAGTGTTCTTTCTCAACTGAAACACATTTTTCTGTGTTTATTGCAAGAATTTCTGTGCTTACATATTCATCTTGCTAGGATGCTGACTAGAGAGTTGCAGACAAGTCATTCTGCTGAGATGGAAGTTATTTTCCTGTTTTTCCTGCCCTTTCCCTAGATTTGGTACTGGTGATTGGTTTTTTTGTGACAGTACCATCACTAGAAGATTTTACAAACTTTTTTGTTAATAGTACAGATTAATGTGCATTTATAAAAAAACCCAAATTATCTTCTTGCTTTGCTTGTACCATCTGTTTGAGGGGGAAGGGAGGGGGGATGAGGTAATGGTGCTTCCTACTTGCTGCTCCTCCCTCATTTCATTTCAGTTGAGTGCAGACAGGCTGAACCCTATTTCTATAGATTGGATGTGGCATATCTCTCTGGATATGATGTAAATAATACCCCTTCTCTGCAGGAAAACTTAAACTTTGTGTTTAAAATCTACAGGCAGTACAGACTCTGGGACATGAGAGTACTGAATTTCTTCTCGGTAATGCAAAAACCCCAGCTGTATATATGTAATATGTGCTGAGTTGTTACTTTTGATAATACCGGCCTCCAGTGGCCGCAAAGGAAACTACAGCCATGTCAGCCGAAACGTGGTAGGAGTTTTTCAAATGAAGAATGTTGGCAACATGTCTCTTAGAAAATAGATGAAGTTTCAGGGGCAGTTCTCCCTATGCTGTTCATTGAAGGGATAGGAAAAAACAGCAGTTTGTGGAACATAAGAACATAACGTGATTTTAGGAGTGGTATCTTTCTCTAGAGATGAGCAGGGAAGGAGGCACCAAGGGACTAGTGTTTCCTGCTTCCTCAAAATCCCATTTTTAGGGATTTCCCCTCTCTGTTCCAGTATAGCCAGTCTGCTTTCTCTGCAGGTAACATGAAGGGGATAATAGAAGAGTAAAGAAATATTTTCCTGAGTGTAACGCTCTTTATGTTATAAAAGCATGTGAAATCAAATGTGAATGTTTCTCAGTTACATGACAGCACCTGGATTATTAAGTAGATACATGTAATAACCATACGACCTAAAGTACCATAAGTTGTTAGATGCTTAATGAAAGAGGAAATGGAACAGTGCTATTTAAAATGCTATTAGCAAAGCAAGTACATTTCAAGGCCACTTCACAGAGAAATGATCCTGTGTATAGCTCGGAAGTTGTTTCCTTTCTACAGTCCTTGCCGTAAAGGTATTGTTGGAAGTAATTTTCGGTAAAAGGGACTAAGAGTCGGCTCATGCTGCATTGTAATGCATTAGTAGGGGGTTTTTTTGTTACTAGAGGATATTGCTTCAAAAAATATTTGCTTTTGTAACTACCTAATAAATAATGGATAGATTATAAAGTGGAAATTCTGTATTTCACTTTAAGTGTATTGTCTAAAACCTTTTCCTCTTTCATTCTGTCCTAGCTCAACAAAACTTTACAGGATTCTTTTGAGTTTTAATCAGTCTTTTTATGTATTGCACTTGCTTCCTACAGTGTTTGACTCTTACAAAATTCATAGCAGACCTAAAGACTATATACAGCTTAGTTTGCCATTTAGGCATAGCTTTTTATTCAGCTGTATTCAATTTAATGCAGAATTGGTAAAATTTGCACAGGCACAGAGATCCTTGCAAAAGGCAAGGCACAGCCTGTTTTCTTTTTCTGCTAGTCTCTGAAAGACTTATGGGTATTTAGCAGCAGGTAATTTGAAGTTGTTTTGTTTCATTTCAGCTCCACCTCCACCACCACCGTGCAGAGGAGGACCCCCTCCACCTCCACCACCACCTCCCCATAGCTCCGGCCCTCCTCCTCCCCCTGCTAGGGGCCGAGGAGCACCACCTCCACCTCCTTCAAGAGCTCCCACATCAGCACCTCCGCCCCCTCCTCCATCTAGACCTGGTGCAACAGTGCCCCCACCTCCTCCAAACCGGATGTATCCTCCACCACCACCAGTGCATTCGTCATCTGCACCACCCGGCCCTCCTCCTCCACCACCACCACCAGCAACTGGGTCATCTGTTCCTCCACCCCCTCCTCCTCCTCCACCCCCTCCCGGTCCTCCTCCACCACCAGGCCTTCCTTCAGAGGTTGATCACCAGCTTCCAGTTCCTGCAGGAAACAAAGCAGCACTCTTGGATCAAATCAGAGAAGGGGCTCAGTTAAAGAAGGTAGAACAGAACAGTCGACCAGTGTCCTGCTCAGGAAGAGATGCTCTGCTGGACCAGATACGACAGGGTATACAGCTGAAATCTGTGAGTAAAAACTGTTTCACATCCAGATCCGCTTGGGACTCGCAAATGCTTGCAGTATGGCAGTGTGAACAGTAAATTGTGGCTCTGCTTTGGACTGGATTATAGGTCTTAGAGTTTCTGAAGTGATGAATTAAACACCAGTACTGAGAAAATGCAGAGAACACACATTTGCTAAAGATGAGTATTGGTGCATGAAATTATCCTTGTTTCAAACTCATTTCTAACTATTGAGTAAAGCTTTAAGCATAAATCTTACAATGACAATGCCGCAGTATAACAGATGTACAGAACTTTCACAAGAATTATGAAATATCGCTGCTCTTCTGAATTCTTCAGTAAAATCATCTAAACAACTGCAGGGGATGAGTTTAGGATAATTAGGATAAGTTTATTTCCATCTTAAAATGGACCTGTGTTTTGCAGATGCTGAGGCTTGTAAGAGAGTGTCTGTGTCTGGGAAAGTGTTGCTCATGAGAGATGGCTCTATTGTCCTTGCTGCAGCATAGGCTATTGCTATTGTTATTTCTTACTGATCTCACTGAATATCTCAAAAATAATTTTGCCTGTTGGTACTTCTTTCCCCCCTCCCTCCCCCCTACTCTTCTGCGCTTGAAACTTCTGATATAAAAAGTGTGAGGGTCTGTTCATATTTCTTTGCCATTAGAGGTATGCAGTATCAAAGTCAATTGCTTTCAGAAGTGATTATCAGCCCAAAATCTCAGTTAACAAACACAAACAAAAAAAGTACTTTGTTGTATATACTAAACAAAAAATAATGATTATGCAGCCACACAAGTCATGCCTGTACAACCATGTTAAGAAGCTTTCCTTTAGATGACCACTCACTTCATGGTAGTCAGAGGTGAAATATTTAACCCTTGAGTATGGCTAAATACAATTGTGCTATATGGTAAAAAAGAAAAAGTTGACTTTTTTATGAATAAGACTTTGAAATTTGAGCTAAAGGAACTAGTTGTTTCACACTTTCTTCTGGCAGAAAATAAAATCATTAATCTTATGAGGAGGTTTGTCTCAAAATACACAAGTTCTGTTTTGGTAACTGCATCTTTCTACTCTAATCTTTTTTCCAAGGTATCTGATGGTCAGGAGAGTGCACCACCTACACCTGCACCCACCTCAGGAATTGTGGGTGCATTAATGGAAGTTATGCAGAAAAGGAGCAAAGCCATTCATTCTTCAGGTGTGTCTGATGGACTTTTTCTGACCTCACAGTGTCATGTTTTCAAGAGTTAACATTTCTAGTCATCATAGTTGTTGAAGAAAAGCATGGATTTCAGCATATAGTCCAGTATAGAATGCTCTCAGCAGACTCCTGGTGAGAGCTGAATGATTCCTTCATGCTGCTTTGAAATGACAGGTGTAGTAATTTGCAATAATCCTGGATTAAAAGTTACTAACCAAGGTTAATATCCTTATAAAGATTTTTTTCTCTTTTACAACTGACTTATTTTTATTCACTAGCTGTCTGATAAAACAAGTTGTCAAAATGTTTTGGAAGGAAGGTGTTAAATGCTGTTTCTCCATGCTGAAGCTTTTGCAAAGATTCAGCTCTTGTGCTGTAGCTCCCAGTGGGCTTCGGCTGCCGCCTACTGGATCAGGATTAGATCTAGTCAGTGTTACTTGACTAGTCCCCTACCAGTACTGAATCAACTTAAGTGCTTGGAAAAATCAGGGCTGCAAGAGGATTTGCATTTCTCAAATACCAGCTTTAATAAATCTAGTTCAGTAGCTGCAATGCAGCTGTTTTGGTACATCTCTTCTGTTTAAGCTCTCATATATTTTTCTTCCATAGCTTGCCTTGATACCTTGATTCAGTCTGAAGAGCATTTGGCCAAGTGCAGTATAGTTTGTTGATTTGCTGTCCTGTGTAGTAATCTTCAATTTTGGTACTTTACATAAATTAAATTCAAGAAGGGAACTAAATGCAGTGTTTTCCTATGAAAGGAAATGCTCTTGACTAACAAATAAGTAATTTAATTTTAACAGGTTGTGATTTTTTAAGTATGTAAAAATAAAGTGGAAGGGTGAATAAAGTTAAAAACATTGATTTTGATGTGTATTACACAGCTTAGAATATTTCAGAATCCACAATGGTCTTTAGCTCACAATATTTTATTTTCTTTTTATCTGCTTGTAAAGTAAACAAAAATTCCATTATGTAGTAAACCTGGGGAAGCAGTTCTTACATTTCAGAAATTAATCTGTCCTTGAAGCTTAAAACCCAGTCTGGAACAAGCTGAGCACTCTCACATGTTTTAAGAAAGAGTAATAAGTCGTAACTGTTAAACAAGAGTTTCTAATTCTTTTTCTCCTAGCACAAAACCAGATACATTTTTCCTACCTGTGGGAAGGAGTGAGAAATGAAACAAATCAGATTTAATTTTCAGGCAGTAACTCTCTAAACTGAATGTCATGTCTAATGATCTTAAAATAGAGTATTACCAAATGTGTTATCATGATGACCTTGAACTGATTGTTCTGTTTTCAGAAACTTGTGAGAGAAATCAGTAACACTTTTGTCATGTTAGTTCTGTGCAAGGAAGTGACTTGCTTTTCTTGTCTTACAGATGAAGATGAGGATGAAGATGATGAAGAAGACTTTGAGGATGATGATGAATGGGATGATTGATCATATATTATTATATATATATTTTTTAAGGTGAATGATATACTAAACACTACTTTCTGTCTATGGATTCTGTAAAATTATCATGTAAATGTTCTACCAATTTGCTGTATATTTTTGTTGCCTTTTGCTTTTTTATTAATCTGTGCAATACCTCATTTAATCTGTAAAGGTTTTTCATAATCCTCGACAAAGCTACTCCCTGTTAATGTGTGCAAGTTTACACCTGGATGATCATGTACATGTGAATACTTTCCATTCCATCAGTAAGGGAGTTTAAATGTAATATGTGAGACTGACAAAAACCTTAATGTAATTTAGTTATAACGCAAGAAGGAAAACACTATTTTCATACCCTACTTTTTCTGTATCTAAATTTTCTTATTAAAACCTAGTATAGCACTATGTTCTTTAAGTGATGCAGCTCTTAGTTTATTTAGCCCCTTCATTTCAAATGCAATGCTATATGAATGTTGAGGTTGGTTTATACTATTGCGTGGTTTCAAATACATCACAACACTGCAGTTCAAATCTTAGCAGTATGCTTTATGTAACACAGAAGTACTACAGAAATGCACAGCTAGTTGTGAAAATTACCTTGCCCTAACTGTAGCACTACTGACTGCTATTGAACAGCAGTAGTAATTAAATTCTCCAATTAAGGACCTCTATCTGAAGTTAAACAGGGTGGCTTTATATTGTCATAGCAGTAAAGTCAGCTTTGCTGCAGACAAGTTCTGTCTATTGTTTGGGGGGTTTTTTGTTTGATTTTTTTTTGTTTGGTTGGTTTTTTTTTCTTCTTCCTTCCCAGCTCTTACTTTTAGACCGAAGACATCTAAATTACTGGGGGCTGTACTGGAGGCTGGCAATCGCTACAGCTTGATATATTTTTAAAATCAATTCTTTGTGGTTTTCAGGCTGAAGGGCTGCATTTAAAGCTTGCTTCAATAGTGTTTAATTACTTCTTAAAATTTGTAGGACATTGGTGTACTAATGAACACAAGTGGTATTACTTTACAGTCTTTGCGTTATGGTACACAACAGATGCTGAAAAACCAATCCTACATTATTTAGGTTGGAAAGTCATTAATTCAGAATTATACAGTTTGAATAAGTACTGAACTTTTTGGCAGTATTCTGTTTTCATATGTTGGCTTTAAGACCAAGGATTGTGATGAAGATCAAGAACCTGATTCGCAAGAATAGTGTTTGAATAAGTGGACAGAAAATGGGATTTTTCGTTTCACAGCTTGCACATTTATATAAGTTGTACTTCGTAGTGCAGTAAACACTGGCACATCTGCCTATTATGAAACGCTAATCTAGGCTAAGTGGATATTTAATATCTGCAGTGTTAATTACTGTACTTACTGTAATTTTCAGGTAGAAAATCTTTTTAAAAACCACATTATCTGACACAGAATGTTTAGTTAAGTCAGTCATATTTGGAACGTAGTTAATGCATAGTGTCCTGCGTCTTTGACTGTAGTCAGGGTGTCAAATGAGATTTAAGTTATCAGAATTGTATTGACTGAAACCCATTGTTGACCTGATCTTGACAGGCTGGACCTGCATGATACGGCTTGGATTTCTAACCCAGTTATAACCTAGTCCTTAGCAAATTAATTTAGTCAGAAGAAAAGAAAGTTGCTGAAAAATAGTGGGAGAGGTAAGATTGTAATTAAATTATTCAGAGGATGCTAATTTCCTTCCAAGAGTAATTTAAGCACATAACTTGAGGAAAAAAATTGCCAAGTGGTCTCACTTTCTTGCGGTAACTTTCGCATTGGCCTCTGCTGCTTGGAAACACTTCCTACTAGTTTTGCTGCTGTAATGGCTTGAGCTTTGGATCAAGTGCAAGTGCAGCCTGGGATAGCTAATGGCAGTGGAGTTAACTTGTGTATAAGGAAAATATTTGTATGGCTTTCATATAACTTCTGGCACTGCTCTCTTATTTTTACTGCATATAGGGCATTTTAAAATTAAGCAGATGAGGCCTAGAGGTTTTCCTAACATGCTACTTAATAGATATGTTTAGCTCTTACGTTCCCAGAATTGGAATTTCTGTAATATAGTTAATAATTATGCATCACAGTTCATTAATCAAACTTCTATTCCAGCTTTTGGGAGCTCTGAAGTTACATTATTGAATAAAACTTTGTTTTGTAGATACTGGCCAAAGAAAGTTTTTTGGGTTTTCTATTTCTTCATACAAAAAATACACTCACGATCTGTGATGTCCAGGTTAATATTTACTTTAAAGTAGTGTTTGTTCATGATAAATATCAGGCATAAAGACTGCAATGACGGTTAAGTTAGTCATAACTGCATGCGTCCGCACTCTGCCACTTGCACTCTGCACAAGCAGAAGATAGCATTTCATGATACTGGTGCATTGTTGCTAAACATTGTAATGAAGGCCTCTTATATATTCTGGTTAAATGACTGTCCAGATAGCCTTAGCAACTAACAAACTAGCATGAGGCTTTTGTATCTCAACACTCTATGTGCATAGACAATATCAGCTAGCCACTTGTACGTATGAAATCCGTAAAAATTTCTCAATCATTCAGTTTTCCATTTATCAAACTGAAATTTTTAGTATGTGAATTTTTGAAATGTACAGTGAATAGGATGTTGCACTGGTGGCAATTCATCATGGAGCATAATAAAATTAATTTGACCCAACTAGCGTAAAACTGTGTGGTTTTTAAGTGCTAATTGTGTCACAGGTTTTAAATAGATCTGCAGATTGATTACAAACACTAAAAGTAACTTTGGTCACCTAGCCAAGTTAACAAAGCAGTAAATAGCTGCTGTTGAATCACAGTAGTTTCATGTCTCTGGAAAGTTGGATTGTGCTATTGAGTAAACACAATGAGTAAGAATGTGACGCCCTGTCCTCCTGGCACATCTCACAGCTTCTAAGCAGCTTCCTTGGAAACAGCTACTGTTCCAGGCAAGTGCAATAAACCACCAACATTTCAAGGTCAAACAAACGTGGGTTCATTAATAAACATTCTAGAAGAAGTACTAAATAGTTAACTCTTGTCAGTGAATGCTCTAACTTACCAGATTTTTACAGATACTAATTTTTGCTTGCACATTGTAGAGTTTGAGCTCAGACTTCAGAAGTATGCTGCTCTCCTCTAAAGCACCTGAAGAGTCCAGCGTTTCAAACTGTGATCTGGGGTATGCTTGCTTTTGGAGTTTAGTGCTTATCTGATTTTTAGGCCTTAAGTACAAGGCAAAGTTGGAATTGTTACCTACAAGATCAGCTGAGGTGTATGATTATTTCCTTTCCACTTAGTAAGCAGAAGGTTTAAAAATGCTTTTGAAAGGATGCTTTTTTTCTTTTTTTTTTTTTTTTTTTTAATTTGACAGTGGTTACTTTCCCATGTAAGATGTATGTAAAGATGAAAAAGGAGGAAAAGATACTTTTGGTTTTCAGACTTAGCAGTCTACTGCAACAGCTTTTATCTAATCATTAGAGGAATTCTTGGTCTAATTAAAGTTCCTGAAGCATAAGTACAGTGATAAGCAGCTTTATATATAGGAAAGTGAAAATGGTTTAGGAAAGCTTAGAAGATACTAAGCCTCTGTCTCTCAAAGACCAGTGTTATGCTCAAGCACTGGAGTAAGGACTCCTGTTGCTATGTATTTGTTTACTGCCTGGAGTTTTCTTGTGAGTGAGAGGATGGAAAGGATGGGGTAGTATGAACTAGAATGTGAGCTTGGAAGGTTTAATGTCCGTGTTTTAACTGGCTTGTCAGTGACTCTAGCCTGGCACTTCTAAGATACT
The DNA here is from genome assembly GCA_013396655.1 of Campylorhamphus procurvoides. Taxonomy (NCBI): domain Eukaryota; kingdom Metazoa; phylum Chordata; class Aves; order Passeriformes; family Dendrocolaptidae; genus Campylorhamphus; species Campylorhamphus procurvoides. The sequence continues at coordinate 212,806 of WBMV01006629.1, read as the reverse complement.
TTTTGAAAGTTTGAGGATGTTTATACCGTTGTGAAGGAGTCTTTTTAGTTTTTTCAATTGCCAAACTACTATGGCATGTCTGCTATTTGGTGCTTGAAAAAAAAAAAGGCATTAGTTGTTTGAAATCACAGATTTGAAAATGCTTCAGATACATGTTGAGAAGTAGAATCATTGTCGAAATATAATTAGTGGGATTTTTTCTGACAAATTTTATTTCACAGTCAATGTTGCAGTATTTGCAGAAGTAACCTGCTAAAATGAGTTAGACTAGTAATTTATCAGTTACTCAAATTTTTCTCTAATATAGTTTTGGGTAATGCCTGCAGGACTTAGCTATCTATAAACAGCTTAATACACACCTGGAATTAGGAAGATTGATACGTTACACTTACTGTGGTTTCTTTAAACTATTGGTATCGACAAACATACTTAAAGGCCTTTTTGCTTGTGCTCTGAAGGGTTTTTGGAGTCTTGCTGAAGTGAAATTCTTGAGCCATTACTTCATGTGTGTGTTTCTTCCTCCCTGAAGCTTAATCATCTCTTGGTTACTTGAACAGTATGAATTTTAAATTTGTTAGTTGAGGACTAGATGAGGGAGTGCAAGGTTAGCTTAAAAATCAGCCATCACCAGCATTATATTTTTGAATGTACCACTTGGGGGACACAATGCAATCTCATGTTTAAAGCTTAAGAAATTTGATAGTGCTTGTATCATGTATCAGACAAAAAGTATTTGCTTAAATGACATTGGCAGACACACAAAATCGGGAATTGGCTCTTCTGGATGTTGATGCCAAAAACCAGGCAACTGCTGGAGCAGCTGAGCTGGATTTGGAGCACTTTGTTGGTAGATGCTCAGGATACAAGGAACACAGGCTGACAAACTTGAGAAGCTTGCACTTTTTTTTTTATTTCCTATATAATACTACAGGTATTTTATGGTTTGAATAGTCTTTTGGACCAAAACAATGTTTATTTAATAATCAAGAGAATAAATGATTCTCAGCATATAGTCCTTCAGGATTATGCCTCTTCAACTGTCAAAAGAGAATTTGGCTTATTTTTAAAATGAAACAGAAAAAGCAGTTTAGACCCAGTTAACATAAAACATGTCTTCTGTGGTTCGTCTCGTGAGGGTAGTGTGTGTGAATGTGAAAGGCCTGTGGCTAAAGCAGAAATCTGCTAGCTAGTAGTACTTTTTTACAAGGATCTACATCAAGAATTACAAGTTTTCAGCTGCAGGAGCTCTTAGTATGTAATCTTTAGAGAATATGTTACTGAAACTCACCTGCTGTCTCCAAGGCAGGTAAGAAGAATAGTAGTTTTGGTAAGCTGGCACAGTGCTCAGGCCTGCAGCTGGTAGAAGAAAAAGAGTATGAAATCATTGTGCAATGTCTAAAGGATGCCTTTTGTGCTGTAACATCCTTTATGTTTGCCTTACAGGAGCTGGGCTATTCTTCTGACTCTTACTAGACTAGTACCCTAGCCAGGTAACTGACTTTCTCACAGATACATTGTCTCATCTCAGCCCTTACTGCTCACCCATCCTGGTCTTCACTAATAGTGTCTCAGTCCTGGACAGCTCTCCAAACCTCATGATAGAAATACAGTTAGCAGAGTTGCCTAACAAATACCTTCAGCAGCTTACAGCATGCAGCCATTGTGTAACGCATGAGCCATTTCAAAGGAAACAGAAGTTGTCTTGATGTGGATTCACCTTTAAATAAAAAAATGGTCTTGCCTACATACTAAGCTGAAGAACAGCTGGAGATACTGACTGACCAGTAAACTGCTGATTGCTCTCATGAGCAATGTGAGAGGTAGGTCATTGGTCAAATGATAGCTGTATTCCAAGATGCATTCTTTAAGAAATTAACCCAACACTGATCACTGCTAGCATAGGAAACAAAAATATTGGAATCTTTCTTTTCTGCTGGGCATGTTGCCTGGTTCATCATATGTGCTGACTCTCCTGGCTGTGGGCCTCAGGAAATCATGCACACCTGGGGTGGCAACCAGTCAGGCTGCTCATCATCATTCCAATATTTTATGTACACAAGATGCATCTTCAGTCAAGCTCCTTGTCCAGTCTAGAGACAATACCTGTATTGGGAATGAATTTAGAGCACATTCCTTGTACTTTGTGCTGCGGGTGCAAGCTTCTGAGTCCCTTCACCTACGTTTCTATGCCGACGGTTGAGAGAGACCTGTGTATTTTGCCAAGTAGAAATGAATCATCACACTGTTACCTGTAGACGTGAGGTATCTCTGTTTCCTGAAAGGCTGTAGTTGCAACCTCCTGACTGAAATCAAATACTGTGGTAGTTGAAGTTGTTAATTGCATTATTTGTGTTTTCACTGTCAGAACAGCCTTTCTGTTGGTCCTTAAATCCTCCAGAAGGTGTGATGCAATATGAAATCATTACCGATCTTCATGGTTCCTGACTTTGCAACGAAACTAAGTTATATGCTTCCTTCTGGCCTTCCCCAAGCCATTTTCAGCATCAAGGCTCTTACCTTTGACCTGTTCTTCCAATGTTTCCTTTCTGCTTAGACAGAACTAGCGCCTTCTAAAAGACAGTAAAAAGTCAAGCTATCTGAACACTTACCATTTTGTCTGTTCTTTGCCATAAAACGAATTCAGTTTGTTAGCAGGAGGACAAAGCCCTGAATGAAGCTGCTGCTGTGTGTCCAACAGAAGCCTCTTGTCTAACCTCAAGCAGGTTATCTCTTGGTGCACTTTTGGAGGTGTCTCCAAAGAGTCACAGGGCCATGAGGGCAGGGGCTATTTTGGCAGTTTTCAGAAACTTACAGGGAACGCTGTGGAGGTCGTGTCCCATCCAACAGGGCCCATGGCTCGGTGTTCAAGAGATTTAACTGTGTTCTCTTTCAGAAACAGATGATGTGTTGCTGAGCAATCAAGGGATGCAGCACAAAGTAGGATCCTATATTTGTCCAACTTGGTCATTCTTCAGACCCTTATTTATCTTCGTGGGCTGCAGTGAGAGTGTAGACGTTGAGCAGTGGCCATCTACATTTCAGACACTTAGATGCAGGTGTTTTAACTGAAACCAAATCTGTCTTGCCCTGTGCCTCAGTTGCTCATTTGTGTAATGGTAACAGCACATCAAAAGTAATCCATATAAACACATCTAGGCCATGGATTTAGTTTTAATAAAATAAAAAACATTTTAATACAGTATGTGAAAGACATGAGTTTTGGGACCAACAGAGTAGTTCCTAATCCCCTGGTTTACATGCCAGGTTTGCAGCACAACCTCTCACAGCAGTTCCCATCAGGAGCACTTCATTGTGATTGATGTTGTCAGAAGCTTAACTGATCCTGAACAGGGAGTGCTCTCTGGGTGAGCGCGGTGCTGGTGGCTGCAGCAGCGCCAGGACGGGGCAGCAGCAATGCCTGCGTTGGTGGCCTTATCAAATGGCCTTTTCGAAGTATGACTGGCCACCAACAGACACATCCTCCCTGGAAATGTGAAGAGCATTAGTTTTACAGGTGTAAGTCATTATAAAAGTGCTGAAATTGCAGCCTCTCTGATATCCTGCAGGTCTGTGAGGCCAAAGCGCAGCGGTGCTGATGCCAAACTTTCAGAAAGTGCAGGGGCCTTGGAAGATTTTGAGTACATGAGGCATTCTGTTTATGGCTTGGATTTACTGCAGCTCTGTGTGCTGGCACCTACTGGTTTCATCTTACTGCCTCATCTGTCTATCTTCTCAGTTTGAAAGGGGCCATCCTGTTTTCATCAGGGTGCACATTCGAGCTCTGACTTGGTTAGAGGAAAGGCAGCCAATAGCTTTGAAGTATGAGATAATATTTTTGCTGCTGGATGACAGTCACACTCTATATTCCCCCACCTCTTGGATCATTGTGGAACGTTAGGAGAAATTGTGATTGGATGTGACTGAAATCAGATTGATTTACTTTCCTCTATTAAATTCTTTTTTTACTATTTGCACATGATAAATACTTCAGCCATAGGGCAAAAATGTGTCATGTTTCATCTGAACAACATGATCCATACTTACATAAAAAACTGTTGGACTTGATATATATTTTAAGATCCTAACTAAGATTTTATTAATCTTTCTACATAATTTTCAGTGAACAGCTGCACTGTCAACTTAGAGGCAGGGAGGTCTTCCAAGAAACACAAGGGCAAGCATAGCACTTTAAATCTGACCTCCTGTTTTATTACTATGAAGACAGTTGAGTGCTTATTTAGCAGCATCTAATTTGTTGCATTAAAGAAAGAAGAAAGAAACAAAAACTCTTTGTGCTGCTAATTTGATTGAAACTATCAAAATGTTTCTTCCCCACAACTTCTTAAGGTCTTGCTGAGCAGAAGCTCATAGATGTACTAACCCTGAATTTTTTCATTCAGCTTAAATATTGACTGTTCTCTGCATGCATGTGCATGCTGTTAGGATGTTCTGGAAACATGGGATGTGAGCTCTGCAGCAGCAAGTGCAGAAGTACAAGTGATACTTCACTAGCAATAGTCTCAGTCCCGGAGAAAAGTATGTGGTTAATTGGTGTGATGCTTCAATGACAAGAATAGAGTTATTAGTTTGTAGAGAGCGAGTCCCTGTAGGTTTAATTTTCATGATTGCTGAGCAGCTCTCATGTACCACAGCTACCTGCTGGGGACATGTGCCATGAGGTTGTCTCTGCATTTCATTGCTGTTTACTTTGAAGTGTATGCTAGCTCAGAGAAGCATGTAGCTGATATACAAAATCTAAGGTTACACTGCAGATGGGAACATTGAAACAATCTGCACAGTATGTACAAAGACCCCTTCTCTCTCTGGAGCATGCGAGGGTTTGGCAGAATTCATAGAGCAGAAACAAACACTGAAATTACAGGGTTCAGAAGGGATTTGTTAGGCTATCTGAGGCAGTGCCCCATCACACAGAAAGATATCAGCCCATAGAAGGTTATATCAAGAGATCCACAAATTCTTACTACAGTTTTGGTGATTCTTGCAAACTGGCAAAACATTTGGCTTTTGTAACAGGTCACTTTTTTGCTGAGCAGGGGCTGGATCTGCATAAAGGACATACCCCTGTGGTACTGGAGAAGCCATTAAAAAAGGCTAATTCTGCATGTTGCACTGTATTTATTGAATTCTTCTGATAGAGAATTTTTAATACCAGAATGAACCTATGTTCTCCTCCAAGTTGCAATTACATACTCTATAAGTGGTGCAGGTGATTATGTAACAGCTTTCCTATAAAATCTGTAATAAAGATACTTAGAATACAGAGCAGAAACAAACTAGTATTAAAAATCCTTCGTGGATTTTTTGCTTTTGAGAAATTAATGCTGAAGAACATTTTTAGATACATAGTTTTCCTTACTTCCTGTAGTTACATCTCCCATTACCTGAGCAATGCCAGATGAGGATTAAAAAGGAAAGAAAATGTTGCAGGGTGTCTTTTGACATAACAATGTGAACTGCATCAGAGAGACACGTGAGGAAAGGACTGACAGTGATGAGAGCCCTCTGAGCCCAAGCTGATAACACTTGGATCACACTGAGTATGTCTCCAAGAGAGTTATTAAACAAACAAATGCCCCAAAACAAACGTGGAAAAAAAGCAAGCCTCTTCTTTCCAAAACACTGAAATGAAGGGAAGAGGCAGCAGGAGAAGATGGAAGTGCTGAAGCATGCTTCCTCCATAATTTTGAAAGTGGCAATTGGAGGAATGGGAAGAGATATGGGAAGAAAAAAGGAAAACTAACCATAGTTAAGCTTTTCTCGGTGCCGTGCATTGTAGAGGCCAAGCTGCTGAAAAAGCACTTCAAGTGAGAAGTCTGATCACTGGCAGCGTGATGCTCACCTCCACCTCACAGCAAGATCCTTCACTCACCACTTGGTGGAAAGGCAAATGGGATCACAGACCCACAGAATGGCTTGAGCTAGAAGGAACCTTAAAGATCATCTAGTTCCAGCTGTGGACAGGGAGCTGAGGGCCCGATTAGCTCTCCAATGGATGACTGTCAGAGGTCCCAGTGCCCTCAGCATTGAACAGATCTGCTCACTCTGCATTTAATTGGGCCTTAGAATGAGACACAGCCTGTTGTAATATTGATGTGCTATACAGCCACTCACAGATAAGGCCATGCATTGCCACTCTGAGGGAGCCAAATGACAAGTGTCCAGTGTGAATGGCTCTTCATGTCCAGCATAGTTGATAGAAAAAGTAATGGCCTTACTTTTCACCTGAGAAGATGACAGAGCACTAAATAAGACTTTCAAATGGATATTGTTTAGGGAGATTAGGAGGTCCATCTACTATGTGTTTTTAAGGACTGGTTTAATTATGTTTGATGTTTTCTTGGAGCAAAGGCTGCTCGGGAGGAGCTTTCTAACTAATTTTTATGCTCTACAGAGATAGGAAGCTGATAAAACTTGCTCAGTGCCCTTGAGGTAACACGATGTCTCATAACACAGAGCTCGCAGGGTGGGATTAGAGCTGAGGATTGTCTGACACCCAGCTGTGAGCTCAGTTCTCCATGTGACCTGTGGGATACTTCGCAGTGGCAATTTGAGAGTGGGAGCCAGTGGCATGGTGGGGTTATGCAGGCTGCTCAGCTGTGCTGGGCTATCAACTATCAACATCTGTGGTTCTGTTGTCACAAAGATCTTAGGGTACCAATTCAGAGTAATTTAAGCCAAGCTAAATCCATGCTGCCTGGTGCTGCCCTCTCTCTGTTCCTGAACAGAGGTTCCCACCATCTCCTTTGCACCAGCAATGCACTGAAACTGTAGCAAGAGGTCTAGGGAATCAAACCAGAACAATCTTCCCTGTTTTTGGTGCGAGATGGTGGTAGCAAGGCATGGACAGGCAGGCATCAAGGGGGTAACTGGGACCCCAGCAGTGCTTGTCCAGACCTGCAAAATTGTCCTGGAGCTGCACCTAAAATCCAGCTATTGTGATGTTTGGAGTGATTGGTTCATAAACTATTTTTGGTCACTAAACTATAGCAGAGACTGAAAAGTTTAGCTCATGACTGGCTAGACAGAAGACAATCCTGGCATGGGATGACATAAATCATGTAACAAGGGCTAGTGACACACCCAAACCCGTGCTAAACTAGGATGAAAGGCAGGAATATTTGCCCTGAGTGCTGCCTGTGCAGTTACACATCTTCTGGGCTGGTGCTGGAGCCTGTCTCACTGGTTGCAATGCAGGCAGAGTTTGCCTGTCCCTGCCCACCCTACGCAATTGAGAATGACCTGTGGTGGTCAGGGCACACTTGGTGGAGAGGAAAACAAAGAGCTGGAATTTGGCAGAAGTGTTCAAGAGCAGATGAAACCTGAGCACTGTTGCCTTCCAACTTGTTTGTGAAACACAGCAACACATGCATGTGTCGCAGATTTAAAGAGCAGTAAGCTGAGCCTGAGTGACAGGGGTGACCTCGCTCTGTGTACACATAAACACTTCCTTCAGGTGCCTTCAAAATTTCCTGCTTCAGTTGTATCTCATTGACAGCCCTCAAGAACATTCATGAGTATGTTAATAAAAGAATACAGCTATAACTCCAAATGTCTCTCAGAAAAAGAAACTTGCAAACAAAAGCTGAGGAAATACATATTCCTTCATGGGTGTATTGACCTAATGCTCTCAGCAGGAACGCATAATGGGGTGCAGAAGTAATTCATTTCTTACCTGTGGAACTGAAACTTCAAATATCTCCCACACATGGAAAATAGTTATACTTGGTTAGTCTGGTAAAATGACTTCTAGGTTACTCCTGGGAATCAGCCCCAATTTATCCTCCACAGGATGAATAAGCACTTCTGACTGTCCTTTTGTTTCTTTATATGCTTGTTTCTTAGGTGTTGAAATGACAGAAATGCCATGTATTCCTTTCAATGATGCTCTTTCACAGCTGAGTCAGCCTTGGAATTCCCATCCTCATGGCTTGCTTCATCTGCATTTACAAAATGGTCTGCACTGGACCATGGGCTGGGCTTCTTTTACCACTTAGAAATATACTGACAATCATCATATTCACTTATATTCATCCAGTCAAAGCATTCCTGTTAGCAAAAATAAAAACAAAGTAAAAATATTAATAATTCATCCAATACTTGGAGCACATTTGAGTCTCTGTGAACATAACTTTACATTACTGTGAGATGGATCAGTACTTATCTCTCCAAGGCAAAGTAGAGGCATAAGAAATTGAGCAATATACCCCAGAGTACATAAACAGCAGCAGCACAACCCAGGACATAACAGTCTTGGCTTTGAGATACATGTTTGACTCTTACCAGACACTCAATGAGAATTTTTACTGTGGCTGTATTTAAAGGAAAGAAAAACATCTTTCCCTGTGTTATAGTTCTGTAGAAAATAATTCAATAATTCAAGGCTTTCTAAAATTCATATTTAGTTGAATCTGAAAATACTAAAATATTAGAGATAGACATAAATACACCTGGCAGACAGGCTGTTGCCCTGTTTTCAACAAGGGCAGAATTTTTTTCATGTCTTCATTTTTATTTTGGACTGATCCAACCTTTTCACACAGGACAGTTACATGTGGGCCTGATAATGCACCTTCTACCCCACAGCCAGTGCATGACAGTTGCCCGGATTTTCCACCGTCTACACAGAAAGCAAGACCCTGCTTACTGCTGTGCACAAGCTCCAGTTTGCTCCTCTGCCTTCCAGTTTCAGCACAAAGTTACATCCACCCAGCAGACAGACCCAAAGACCTTCAGCCTATCCTGCCCTCACAGGACAGCCCTGGCAAGGCAGTGAGCAGTGTGGGAAACAGTCCATTCTGGGAGTTACCCACCACAGCTAGCCCGCACCAGTCACCCACTTGCTTTGCCCGGATTCACACTTTCACTCTGGTACCCAAGCTGTGACAGCATCCCTTTTCCATAATTCTCCTCCTTTGTGGCTCAAGGTCTTGGCAGCTCAGGGTGAGGCTAAGGACTGGGAAGCCCAAGTCCCAGCCAAGAGGTAGGATGTTGAGATGTATTCCCTCAGAGAATGAAGGTCTTCTCTGCGTAGTAGCTCTTAAACATGAGTCCTCTGTACTTCCAAGAGAAAGAGAACTTTCAGATAAAAATCACAGTCAGGATCGGAAACTTCATTTATTGTCTAACTTGAAACACTGTCAGTGGGCTGATATTTTGCACATGTGGGAAGAAAAATATCTCATGCTACTTATATAAAAGGAGACTCCTCAAATCACCAGGTACTTCTGAAGAGCATTTTCTCAGTGACACAGGCACACAATTTAATTTCTGAGCAAGACTTTATTTCTTGGTTGCAGTATTTCTCCCTGTGTGTATGCCATAAGGAGAAATATGTCCTATTCAAGAATTTAAAATTCAAAATCAAGTCATTGAACTGGCAAGGCAAAGTAAACTTTTGTTGCAACTTTTGAGGAATTAATCTAAAAATTAATTCTGCCTTAAATGCATCAGTTTGGACATGTAGATCTGTCAGAACCAGACAGTGTATGCACAGTGCTGGGCTTATCAATATGTGAACCAATTTCTACTCCCTTTAGTAAAGTATTTGGTTCCTCTTTGCATCAAGTGTAGATGGTATTAAACCAGAATCTAGCAGTCTTTGGCTTCCACATGTTTGTTTTTCTACAGTGATCTCTGACTTACATGAATTTGAAAATAAAGCAACTTACTACAAATTGTAGGAGATTTTTACAACTTTCAGTACTATTCCAAGTTGCAGATCCTGTGGAGTTATCACATCTAAGAGCATTAATTTAATAATGGCAGAGCTTCTGTGTACTGGTTTCAGGCTTCTGCTGCTGAAAGCACCACACCCACCATACTATCATTTTCGTAAGATTTTTTCATACTTTTAACAACAAGTTTATGAATTTGCCTCATTTTTTTAATGGGAAAGTTGTTCCAAGAATCTTCTTGTTCTGAGAGTTAGGACATGTCTTCTAATTTCTGATCCCAATGCAGTCATGCACAGTTTGTCTTTTTTTTTTTTCCCTACTGCTAACTGTGTGCTGTGGCTCTTTTCCCCTTTGCTGTATTTATAGACATGAGCTGAAATCCCTTTGAGCCTTTGTTTGGCTAGACTGATCCCACCACCTGTTCTCATCTCTCTCACAGGACAGACAGCCTCTCCAGTTCCCCAATTATCCTAGCCATTTTCTGTCCCTCTTCCAATTCTAAACAATTTTTCCTGGCTGTTAGTTACTGAAATTGTACTCACTCTTTCACTTGGGGCTGCACCCAGGAATAGTGTTTGGAGCTACCTCTCCCCTTACATCCAGGCATTGCAAATACCCCCTTAACACCTAACTCATGGTAATCATGTGTCACTCTAAGCAACCTACAGACACGTCCTCTCTTTGGGAGCTGTGGGGCTGGTCTGCCATAATCTTTACTTCCATAGACCTGATGGACTTCTGAGGAAGACATATGTGGTGGTGTGGAAGTCTGGAATGCTCAGAGCTTCTGCTCCTTCTGCAAGCGTTGCAACTGCGTTGTGCTAGCATGTGGCCATACCTTCCTGCTCCTGTCCCCCTGCAGCCTCCCAGCACATCCATTCTCCAACACTACCATGTGGGGACTGTCCTGGACCAGCTCTTCTGGCTCCCCAGTTGTGTGCAGGACGCTCCAGAAATGGAGGTGGCTGTGCCTGGCAGGAGCCTCCATGGCCACCTGCCTTCTTTGGTGGGAAGGAAGCACCTCTGCCCTCAGCCAAACCCCAGCATGGTGGGTCACTGTCCAGAACATCAACAGGGGACTCAGCAGGAGGCAGAAAACTTCCAGAAGATGTGGAAATAAAATTTCTTGGACTTTCATGAGCTTCTTTTCTTTCCATAATCTCAGACACTTCCTGAGGTGATGAGGCATGAACTAAAGGGCCACATACTGGGATTATAGGTAGCAGTCAGGCTCTGGTATTTCTGGTCCTTTGGTAGATCAGCTCTTTCATAGAATCACAGAATCATTTAGGTTGGAAAGGACCTCCAAGATCATTGAGTCTTACCCCTAACCCAGCACTGCTAGGTCCACCACTAAACCATGTCTCCAAGCACCACATCTACACAGTTTTTTGAACTGTTTCAGGGATGTGCTCCAGCCCCTTCACCAGCTGTGTGGTCCTTCTCTGGACATGCTCCAGCATGTCCACAGTGTCCTTCTTGTAGTGAGGCGCACAGGAGTTGAGGAGCCAAGTTTTTCCATGTTACACAGTATGGATGACAGATTTTGGTGTGTTTATTTATCTGACTGGTCTTTGAGAGAAAATGGATGGCCACCCACTGCAGGAGCCTTATAAATCCAAACGAGGAGAATACCTGCATCCTGGAGCTCCCATGTTGAACTCTGATGGGGACATAGCACTGGGTGTGCAGGAGCTGACCCAAGGCCACTTTTACCTACAGGTCAAACAAGAGATAGTCAGGCCTCCAAGGGAGATCATTTGTTTCCCTGTGACTAAATGGAAGGTACAGAAAGTGAACTGACTTTACAGGCAGGACCCAGGCCCCGGGGGAAATGCACAGTTGCAGGGTGTTTGCTCCCTAGGCAGGAACACATCTTGGCACCTTCTGGCTCCTGCCAAGCCATATTCCTGTCCAGGAAGGTGGCCGAGTGTCTCCTGGAGTGCATTTCTATGCTTTTCATATAGTGCTCACTTGCTTGTTTGAATGGAAAAGATTGCTCTGTGGAGCAATCCCCCCTCACATCCATGAGGGGGCTCAGCAGCAGGGTTGACACCCACCTGAGGAGGGAAGGGGACTGGCATTTCCTTCAGTGGGGCATCAAAACCTTAACAAGGTGTTTTTGGGGGCTCTGCCTCATGGCTCTGCAAACAGGAGCCATGCCTTGAAATGCCTCCAAGTGAAACTGCTGTGAAATGTATGTAGGCAGAAGGTAATTGCCCAGATCAGACTTTGGCTAAGGCACAGGACTGACCCTTCGTGAGCAAGTGTGCCCCAGGAGCTTTGATAACCACACACAGCCACTGTGACATTACAATACCTCAGAGCAGGGCTCACACCTGAGAGGGATGGTGGTCCCTTGACAGCCTCCACAGTCAGTAGCTCTGGACAAGTCTTCATAGGGCTGTACCTGTCACCCTCCCCTTCTGCAAAAGAGTAACTCCAACAGCTTTTACCAACCCAAAAGATGAATTTTACCTTTCATTTTCCTTTTTCCTAGGCTTTTTCCCTTTCCCACATTCTTTTCTTCTCTCATCTATTACTTTTCAGTATACATTTTCTTCTTTATCGTCTTTTTTAATATAATTTTTCACCTCTCATATGGATAGTTTACTCACTTCTCACTCTCCCTTTTTCCTTAAAAGTATGTTTTTGGTTTTTAAAAGCATTTTCTTGTCTTCCAATGAATCCTTTGCATTGTGCTTTCTCTGAGTTCCCTCCCTATCTTTTATTTTCCGTTGCAGCTGCTTAGCTACTTTTGCCTTTTTGAGTAAACACCCACGATGTTTCTTATCCTTCACAAAGTTTCTGGGGACAAGGTCTGGGACCACAGGTCTACTCCTGACTGTTTTCTGGATACCAGTGTTACTTCTATCCTCAGAAGATTCCAAGTCCCAGCTTCCATTTCATCATGGGAGACTGAACATAGGTTGATTTTTATGCTATGGGAACTTACAGAATTATAAAGGCAGCTAAAGACTAATTGCACATACCATATTTCCTGTGATACCGGGTCTAGAAATACTCATGAGTTGTTGTGATCCTGAGACAAGAAGAAAAATGTTGGAAAGTGTTTTAATTACTTATAAATTGCTTTTTGTATGTTCTAGTCAATAAATACAAAAGCAAAATGGTATCTTCACCATTTTCTTGCTATGACAGTAACATTCCTGACAATTCATTAAAGGATCCCCTCTCCATTATGCTTCATTTCCCACCAGTGATTTGTTCCTGTTTCTGGGGAAATTTGTCCTATTAATATTTCTAGGTACGAGTTAACTGTGCTTGTTCAGTACCACTGCAGTGTTGGGTAACCTTAAATAATTACTTCTCTTTGATGTAGTTTTATGCAAAAGAAATATTAATCTGTTATTTATAGTTGCAATGAGCAAACTAATTAGTACTTAGCAGTGCCTCTGAACATATCTCTCCTCTCGCCTTTCCACATTTTGGCTGCTACTCACTTTTCTTCATGTTATCACTACCTTCACACTAGCTGAAGCACCCAGAACCATAACTAATATGACTGAGGGAGATGCCTAGTGCTACATGAAGAAGGGCTATTCATGCCATTGCCTGTGATGTGATACCTCCAGCTGTGCATCTCCAAACGATGTTGGCTCTGCTTCCACTGTATCATATTGACAGTTCACACCCTGCTTGTTGTTCAACTGATACCGTAGGAAAGCCTTTTTCCACCTTAATGGCAGACTGCTTTTCAAGTTTCTCTGTTGGACTGGATATCTGCGCTGGGGTTAGTGCTGCCTATACACAGCACTTGTACTGAATGGATCTCAGTTGAATAATTCTGCTGCATCCTTAAAATATCGACATTAATTTCTAACCTATGATTTTAATTTCTAATCTATTCATCTCCCACTTCTTCCTTTAAACCAAGGTTTAGAACCTGGTATGCAAAACCAGTGACCTGGCACAGTCTATATCTTAGTTTTAGTTGAATATAGCCTTATGAACCATTTTTTTTCCTGTGTCAGTAAGAAACTGCACTAGTAATGCTTAGGTGCTATCCTCCAGGCAGGCTCAGGTGCAGCTGAGAATGATCTTGGGTTCTTTCCCAGGAGACTTCCTGAATGCTCATGAACTTAATGCAAACATCTGGTGGGTTTTCACTCACAGAAATCCAGGACTACATGTCTGCTTGAAAGCTTCAAACCACATTTATTGTAAGTTCATGTTAAAAAACCAGAGGAAACCAGGCTGGTAAACTGTTACATCTCAGTGTCAAGAACTTGTCCAGTGATGTGCAATCAGATATTGACATGAATATCTAAATAAGCAGCAATTTCTCAATAGAAATCTCATTAAATAAAAAAGAAAATTATTTCCATATTTACAGATTACAAGGCAAATGGATCCTTAAAGCATTATTTTGTATTTAGAAGTTTTATTTCTTTGAAATAAAAGAGAAATGGCTTGAATCTAAGAGTGTACTTTGGAAGCAGCTTACTAGACAGTCTATGTTACCACCAGTGAAAGGACAAGAAGCCTCCCCTCAGTCACTGAAGTGTTCTGCTTCTGTCATCCAGGCTTTCACCGAAGGGCTTCTGGTACCTCCACCTATGAAACAGGGGTGGGAAGGGTGCTCTTTACATTTGCAGCACAATCTGAATGGCAAAATTCATACCAGATGTACCCTCCCAAGAGCTTCGCGCTATGCACCATCTCCCATAACCAGACTAAACCTGGTAAAGTACTCCTACTTCTGTCAAAAGCCCTGCCGGGCAGAAATTAATGTGCTGAGAAAAGCATAATCAGAGGAAAGCCTCCACCCGAGGGCTTTATTATGCTCACATTTCTAAGAATTTTCTTTTATTAAGTACATGTACTAAAATTAACTGAACTTGTGCTATCTTTGGGCCACAATCAGTTACTGAACCAGGATCTCTTACTTACCCGCCTTAATTGCTTTATGCTGCTTGCCCGGATCGCTTCCATAAGGTTGTCATGGAGAGACCTTTGTGGGGTGGACGGACGGGTGGAGGGTCGTGAGCCCTCCTCTGATTTTCTGTCTGAGACTGATTTTAGAGAATCTTTAATTTCTTTCAATATGTTGTTCTCATGTTTTCTGCTTTTTTTCCCTCTCTTCTTTTTCTGTCCATTATATAAGGCTTTTTTTGAGCTTTCTTGCTGTTTGATGACTTCAGCTATATTCCTGGTTGGTACCTTCTTCTCTGGAATAACTGGAGGGGGAGGTGCAGGAGCTGGAGCTGGAGGCTGACTTTTCACTGGTGGTGTTTTCTTAGGGAGCTTTGGAGAAGACCATGGTGAGCTCTTAGGTGACACATAAGGTGAGGACCGAGGTGTCCCCTTCTGCAAGACTTTGGTCTTTGAATTGGTGGCTCCATCACAACCTGACTCTTGTTGCCTCTGCTCCTGCATACGCTTTTGCCTTTGTTTATCCATATTTCTTGTTAGAATACTCGTCATGCTCATTCTTGGACCAGCAAGGTCAAAGTGGTACCCCAGCTTGACCAGAGTGGTGTTCTCTTTCAACAGTTTAACTATGTCCATTTCCACTTGGCTGCCCATGATGTGCCTTTGATTGTGAAACCGCAGTTCTGTTAGAACTTTGTTATTCTGCAAAGCTCTCATGATGGCCAGCACGCCTTTGCCTGTGATAAAATTTGACTCAATATTCAAACTAGTTATATGCTGATTTACTTTTAACATACCAGCAATAGCTATTGCCACATTGTCATCAGCATGGGTGTTAGCCAAGCTGAATGACTTAACCATTGTGTTGTCCCTCAGGGCTTGACAAAATTGTATAAGCATCTGTGAAGTGATGTTTTCAATGTTGTTCAGGTTGACCTCTGTGGTGTCAGGGTCGTTGCTCCTAACTTTTTCCAAAGCATCCTCAATAACTGTTGGATTTCCACAAGGGTGAATGGCACTGCTCTTTAAGCTCTGACTATCTCTGTCTTTTCCATCGTGGCCATTGAGTAAGTTTTCACTGTCCTTTGTGCCATGACACTTTTTGTGCCTGATGTGTTCAGAACTCCTGCCATTCTCCGGTCTTTCACTAGCTGCAGCATTTTGCTCCTCCTCATTCTCATCATCACTCTCATCTTCATCTTCATCTTCCTTCTCATCATCTTCTTCTTCATCCTCTTCAGTATATGCTTCCTCAGACACCTCACTATTGCTTTCTGTGAAACACTCTTCTTGAAGCTCTTCTGAGTTGTCTTCTTCTTGTTCAGGATCCTGAAAGGGGAATGTAGGTGCGGGTGTTAAATATGATTGAAATAAAGTAGCTACTGCGTTTTAGCATAAAAAAATTTATATTGAAACTATATAAGTTAATGTTGAAAGCTAAAAATAAATCCCCAGAAATGGATACAGTTAGGAGAACAAAAAATCCTTCAGCACCTAATACCTTTTAAACATTATTTCTTTCATACTCTTTAGAAAATGCTCAGCATTATTGCAACCATTTTACTGACGTCAGTGATTTCTGCCAGAAGAAAACTTGATACAAGATATTACAACACGGACATACTTCATGTTTTCTGTGTTGGCATGTCTGCAAGGGATATAATTTGCATCCTTGCCAGTAGAAACACAAGAAAACAATTTCAGAATGGACATGAGCAACAAGCTTCTTCATTTCATGAGGATTAGACATCTG
Organism: Campylorhamphus procurvoides; assembly: GCA_013396655.1. Lineage (NCBI taxonomy): Eukaryota > Metazoa > Chordata > Aves > Passeriformes > Dendrocolaptidae > Campylorhamphus > Campylorhamphus procurvoides. The sequence goes on along the minus strand of WBMV01006629.1, from coordinate 196,462 downwards.
TGTCAGTGCTCAGACTCCTCTGCATATGTTAGTGCATCTAAAAGAGTTAAAGATTGCCATGATTTTAAATGCAAATAATGTCTGCACATGGAATCACTTATACCTGCATGCAAAACAATACAGAATTGCAGGAGTCATGTCAAAAAGACTGGAGGCGCTGCATGGGCTGTACGTACTTAGAAACTATTTTGCAGAAAGGATTCAGATGCATTCTCACAGGTAACAAGGAATGCAAGGTAACATGTTCATAACCCCCAAATTTCTTCATGTTTGGAAAGAGCTAAGATTGTGCTCAAAGACAGCTGTCACAGGTCAGCTGCCATTAGAACTCTTGTCTACATAATAAATAGATTGTTTTTCTGAAACACAAGGTCATTTTAGTGTGTTTGGTGAAAGAAAAATTTGGAACCATGTCTTAAAGCTCTGTTTGGTGCCTCTCAAGGTGGCAAAAGACAATTCTCTGCACAGGAGCAGGGAAAGCTCTTCACCCCAGGAAAGCTTCACTCTCCAGCTAGAGGACTGCAGTAGTGCACCAGGGATCTGTGGGCCACGACTGAACCCACACTCTATAACCACCTTAAAACTCTTGTCCCAAAAGATCTCCCATGTCATATTTTGTCTACTGAACAAGCCATAGCTTATGCCTTTTTATTTACAATTGTAAATGTTTATAAAATTTTGGATTAAATATAATTGTCCTGTATGCATTACTTTAGCAACATTCTTGGTTTTAAGTTTTTTTTTTCAGTCTTTGTAAAATACTAGAGGGTATTTTCCAAAGCAAATACACTCTGTAGAGACACAGCAAATGTGTTTCTGGATAAACAAAAGTGTTACTAACAAGACAGCCTATTTTTAGACAACCTGTGAAGTTTCAGGTTTGCTTAATTATCTGGCTCTGAAAATACAGGGAAAGGTTAAAGTAACAGTAGTGACAGATTGCATTGTACTGTTTCACAATCTTAAGCAGAATTCTGTGTTGGGACACATACTAAAGAGATGCTAATTGTAATGTCTGCAGAACTGTGGCTCTTAATGAAATAGCACATTTTGCTGTTCCTGACTGATGTTCCTGAGCATTCAGCACCTGGGGAGCTTGCAGGGTCTGATCACATTGACCTGCACATGGAGGTCTTGCAGGATCCAGCCCCGTTGCTTCTCCTGTGGATCATGTCCAGGAAGGCACTTATGCTGAGAGATTGATAAATACTGTACTACCCATGAGTTTATTATGGGACTAAGATTTATATCTGTAGTTTCTATATATTTGTAGAGATTTAAAACCTCAAAACACCAGGTAACTGGGAACACATCTTCATGGCTTTGCTTTTATCTCTCTAGGAATATATATCAGAGCCTTCAACACAGCTGCAGGAGAAGGTGGGGCCTCTAAATGCATTGTTAGTATGTTTGATGACACTGGAATAATAAAAAAATACTTGTTTGTTTGGATGGCATTCCTGGGGCCAAAGGTGGAGTTCAGTTTCCTGTCACATACATTGTCTGGTGTCATAACAATCTGCACAATAATTTTGAAATTGAATACTCTCTCACTGTGGCAGCATTGTGGCACAGGACTGCTGCAAGCAGCCTACAGGGCTCCATCTTACATTGTAGTAGTAATTTGTTGAAAATGTAGGACCAAGATAGTCAATGCAGAGGTAAATATCTCTGAAGGACAAGTTATTAACCCTAAAAGGCTATCTGCAGTTTGTTTGCCATCTGGAGTGGATGATTTCTCACTACTAACTATAGAAGGAACACAAATAACCATCTTAGATAAAGGTGCTTAACTTCCAGACAGTTGAAAGCAAAAACAAAATTGCTTTCAAGGAGCTTTCTTGCTGCCTTCAGAGAAGAGAACCTTTGCGCCCTCTATATAAGCATGTCAACATTTTCTTATTTAAGGAGGCATTTAGGAAGTTTCTTCTGAGATCAAAAAGTATAGAGACTTTTGCCAGCACTTTAAGGTTTAGCCATTACCCATCATTAATGCTGTATAAGAATGGAAAAAGAAAAAATAAACAAACAAACAAAAGATCCTGCCATTATATAAGACACTGAACTAGGCCTGTTCTGAAGATTTTTTGGAACTGCCCAGGTTTCCAGTTCCAGGCTCAGCTGGAAATAAACATTAATCTTGCCATTGCCTCCCTAGGATTTGACAAACAGGGAGTGAAGTCAACGTCTGCAAGCTGATACTAATGGTCTGATGACAGCTACTGGTCTGTGTGCCTGCCTGCAAAGACGTTAAGCCACCATTCACAAGCATGAAAAAACACTTATATGTAAAAACATCCCGGATATTGCAGGGTAATTTAATCCATCTTTTGCCTATAAGGATATTCAATCTAATGTATAGACTGCAATTATTTCCTTGCAATGAACCAAGCTACTGAATCAAGGCTACCAGAAGATCTGAGTCCAGTTTTGCTGTCTTTGCCTTTGTTCCATTATTTTCAATTTAAACATGGGAAAACATGTCCCTGTAAACAGTCAGAGCTTGGTATGAAGCAGCACTTAAAAATTCCCAAGTCCCCACTTTAATCTGAAATTACACAGAGCCATTGTGAAAACAGAAGTTGCTTTTTGATTGAGCTCAGTCTTACAAACACTTTTAGCAAGGACCCCAGGGTGCCAACGTGGACATCAGCTGAGACTGAGAGTGCTCGTTGCTTGCCAAGACTGAGCCCTTCCCTCCTGCCCAGCTGTAATGTTCATTTGCAGTTCAGGGACTGGCTTTTATTATTAACGTTTTTATTTTGGGGGATGAGTTGCCTAACAAACACTACTGGTTGTTGTTTTGGGAATACAGTTAAATGGTTCAGCTGATCATGCTACCCCAGGCCACTTTTTCAATAACGTAACCCTCTGACAACAGTGGCCAGAAGACTCCCAAGCTGTGCCAGTGATCCACGGCAGGGACAAAGCAACACAAGCTGCTGACTGAAACACAGGTTCCTTCCAGTGAGCACAAAGCCTGGTGTCCACTTACTAAACTTCTGACATAACACGTATTCAGAATTATCTTCCTGACATGCTTCTTAGCAGCCAATACTGATTGTTTTTTAAGAAAAGGAAAAGGCACTTTCTGTAGCATTTTGAAAGCTCAAATGCTATTTAAAAGTCCGTGTTGTTACCTATCAATAATTTCTAATATGCCCTTTAATTTTTTTCCTATTTTAATCACTAATGATAGTTTTTATGGCACTTTCTTCTGAACTGAGCATTTAAGGTACCTCCAGAGAGAGCAAGAACACTCTGAGCGAATATACAGAGCTTTAGCAGGCACAGAAGTATGGCTAAAAATGTCCTTAAAAATGCTACAAGAGACTGAAAGAAAATAAAATCAGTGAGGCCGTGCCAATGAAGAATAAACTCAAATATCAAATATAGGAAACAGCAAATGCCTCAACATCTTACCTTTTCACATGCACCCAACCTCTCTTTTTCTAAGAGTTTCTTGGTCTCCCTCTCCCAATAGGCCATCAGCGCTTCCCTGTTGAAAGTCCCTGTTGGTGTTTTCTCCGTCAGGCTCTTCTGCCGTTGTCCCACTGGAAGATTACGGTCGGGCTCTATGTCCTCTAGCTCCCGCTCTAGCTCCTTCAGCTCCTCTTCAGTGAGAGAAGCAAGAAGCTCATCTTCATCAATGTCTTCATATTTACTGAGCTCTCTTCTGTAGCCAAAGGTAGACATGGTCCTGCTTGGTCAGGCTGGTACAAAGCTGAAGTGATCAGGCATTCAAGAAGGCTGAAGCAAGCAAGATCTGTCTCGTGTGGTCAGCAACTGCTTCCCTGCATAGCAGAGGCACCCTTTTAAGAGTAATCATCAGGGGCTTACGACAATGCATGAAGGGATGAAAGCATGCTCCGTTTTAAGCATCAGACGTCAGCTAGACATCTGAACAGCAAGAATGTCCCAACACTAGTGTTTGCAGGTCCCTTAAAGAGGGGGATTATTGACACACTGGCCATGGCCATATTTAGAGCAGGCAGCTAGTGGGAGAATACCAGCCTGGCAGACGGGGGGGCAGCAGCAAATAAAACCTCAGCAGCACTTACACCAATGTTGTGTCCAAATTGCAATAGGCAAAGAACAATGAAAATTCATTTAATCCTGAGCTGTCCCAGGGGCTGGAAATAAAACACCCTTGCCATTGTTCAGCAGACTTCCTCTTGCTTTCACGGTTTTCTAGTGGAACCATGGCTATTATCCTGCCAAGGTGTTTGCAGGCATTGGGATCGGTGGAAGGCAGCCGAGGGGAGCACGTCAGCATATCAGCACCTGTGGGGAACACTGTCCCCACAATGTCGTGCCTGTAACAAATACCACAACTGGATTATTTATTAATTCCCTTATTTTTTTTCTAGGATGATCAGAGGGAGAATCAGCTTGGCAAGTCCATTAGGAGCTGTTGTGATTTTTTTTCATGTGAAAAATTGTGCTCTACTGCAGAGAGTGAGCAGAGTCCCCCAGAACTTTCAGGGGAAGAAGCCCTGGGTGGGGAGCAGGGCTCTGTCTTCATCACTTCTGACAGTCTGAGCAACTGAAGGCCTCTAGTGGCTATTCTATTAATGGCTACTGCTCGCTGTCACCGACTGATGTGCAGCTAGAGAGTGCCCTTAATTTCTTGATTCAAAATGTACATCTACATTATCATTTCTGTTAATAGATGGTACATTATTCTGATATTATTTTAACAGACAGGTATCTTCCTGTGTAAGAAACTACAGAAAGAAAGGCACTGTTTCTTTTTTCCCTCTATTGTCAGTGAATGACAGTGGACTAGCAATGTTTTCTGAAATGTGAAGGCCAGCAATATCTGCAAGCCCATGTTGTGAGAGAGAGAGGGAGAGTGGAAGAGAGAAGGACATAGAAAAGGTTGGTTTTGGTACACATCTATAACAACATATATCAACCTTCTTAAATGACAATGCACAGTGCATTTTAGAGAGTCAAAGCAATATGTAAAGGAAATGTAAGTGAAAATAATTTCAGTGCTATTCTTGTTCAACATAATCTTTTTTTGATTAGTATGGATTGTACACCTGAACTGATGTATGGTGTTTAGCCAAATTGCTCACTTGGCTTTATTATTGCACATATTCCTTTACTGACAATGGAGAGAGGAGATTGAGCAGGACTTTCATAAAGATTTGATAAAGAAATTATGGTTTTCCTTTGATAATTTGTCTATATGAAGTTCATGCAGTTATCTTGCTCAGAAATTTGGATGAAATATTATAAGCTTAGTCTTTAACATATAAAATGCATTAATAAAGTAGGCTGAGAGATATTGTACATCCTGAAATAAAATAAATATTTGCAAGTCCTTTATATTGACCAAATCTTTGGATTAAATAAAAAGGAGGAGGATGCTTGGCTTATGGAGCTAAGAGCATTACCTTCACAGTAAGAGATACTATGATGGGTCAACTGCATCTAGACAAGTCAGTGGGTCAGTAGAATTTCTGCTCGCTCTTTCAGCTGCACCTGCAGAATGAAGCCTCCATCACAAATTTCATAAAATGTGATAGAGAAGGAAAATATAATAACACCCTTTTTAATTTCAGTGTTGCATCATCAATGCTTTTTGATAGAGCTGATGTTGTATATAACAGCACTCTAAGCATTTTTATTTGGAATGCCTAGGACAATGGTTCACATTGTTAACATTGGCCAGAGAAGCAGCTCAGTAAAAGACAATATTTTGTTGCACATATTTTTTGATAGAGTTGGTTAAGAAATTTGCACTGGACAGATTTTCAGTTGGGAAATACTGATTGAAACTGAAATGCTGTATTTTGTTAGTACAACCTTGATATGTACAACACTGATATGTACAATATTAAAAGCAAAACGATGTTAAAAAATATATCTATTCAAATATACTGTTTCACAAAAAATTCGGAGCTTTCTGCTTTTCATTTTTTCTCAGCTACAACAAAATTTGTAAGTCTCTGAATTTTTCTGGCTTGTCTATAATACAAAGTACAAACATATAGCTACCTGAATTGTCTCTTTAAAGTTTTCTATGTATAAATCCAGTCTTCCAGACTCAAAGGAACTTGAAAAAGCTACATGCATTACTCACTTCTAAAATAATATTCCAAAGGAAGATTTAATAACATGAATATTACATTCATTGCTACTCCTTGCTGAGGCATGATACAACACTGGGCCAATAGTGACATTTTTCTCCACATAAAATGTCAGTGATGTCTATTCTAGCCATGATATGAGATAATTTAAAGATGTTACTATACATAGATATTTTTGCCCCCTGAAGCAGGGGGCAAACTAGCACAGTTAGGTGAGGTTATGAGAGTTTTGTGTCTTTTCTTGATCTTATAGATCATTCATAGTAATTTAGTACCAATTCTTTACAAGGGAATGGCCAAGCGTGAAGACCCATGAACACACTTTAGGACAACTTTATAAAAGCAATAATACTGTAGCACATTGCAAATTACACACACAAAAAAGATGTTAAGACTGTACAGCTAAATACTCACAGATCAGAAAATACGTGAATTTGTTGTTGCCTGCTGATGAGTACTGAAACAGGGTCCTTAATTCCATAGTTCTGTAATCATTTCCTTTGATCCTAGACCCATGAGTACCCAGAACCTTTACTCTTTTTCAATGCATGGGAGAGATCATACACATTTAACAGCCTTTCAGCATTTTGTTTTGCCCCTGTTCTTCAGCATACCCATGGCTTTAACTGTCCAGTGGCCATTTAAAGGGACATGAACGTGTTACCACCTTTGTGAGGAAGAAGAATAGAGGTACTTAAGACTGAAAGTATTCACTAATTTGGAATTTAGATTGCCTTTCTGGCAGTATTTGGCATTATGCAAGCACATCAACTGGTCAGGGTTCGGTTCCTGTGGTCATCCCCACAGCTGAAGATTCCCAACACTGCAACACTTCAGATGACAGGTTCTAACTCCCAAAAGAAACTCTTGCAGCAAAGACAGGAGTGATTGTGTTTTCCTGTTCTTAGCATTCTTGCCTGAAACATTTTGTTCCTGTTCCACAGACCCTTTCTCAGGCAGTATACATTTTCAGATTTCTGTAAAAAAAGCAGAAAAAATAGCACTGAGCATCCTATTGTATGTTCCAGGCTGTGTTCTTGATCACACTATTACAAATAGTTTAGGAAGAGACCTTGTACTAGTGAGGTAGTACAAGGTAGCACAGTGAACTTCCATCACAGAAGGCAGGAGAGCAGAGTGTGAACCATATGTAGGGGGTTTACACTGACTGCACTGACCACTGCTTAGGATGAATCTGACAATTGGATACTAGGAAACCTTTCTTCATGGAAGGGGTTGTCAGCCCAGGGAAGTGACTGAGTCACCATCCCTGAAGATATTCAAAAGACGTGTAGATATGGCACTTAGGGACATGGTTAAGTTGTGGTCTTGGCAGCGTTAGGTTAACATTGGACTTGATCTAAAAGGTCTTTTCCAACCTAAATGATTCTATGATTCCATGATTTGATGAAGGGCTTTGCACCTCCTAACAGAAGACCCAAACTCACTTCCCTAATGCCCTACTGAAATCCTGTATGTAGGGAATAAACCATTTCACCAATAGGCCATGAAAACTTGTCACTCAATCAATGGAATTAATAAAGGTTTGTTCCTTTCAGGACCTGAGCTTAGATGAGTGAAAATGAGAACTGGGAGTGCCCATTTTATAGCAGTAGGATTTACTCTATCATTGTATACCTTGGCACCCAGATTCATGGCTTTGAGTGGGATGAAGGCTACTCAGCAGCATCTAGATTGCAGACAAGACTTTCAATCTTTCCTAACCTGGGTGGTCAATTTTCTTGGTTTTAAAAGAGGAAACATTCTAAGTGTCCTATTTGCCTTTCAAAGCCATTAACTATTTCAAGCAGCAGCCTAGAGGACTTTGTTCTGCTTCTCACATTTCCACACTTGGGGCACACTGTCACAATTGCTGAAAGGATATGAGCAACACGTGACAGGTGGTTCTTGCTCCCCTGCAGGACAAAGCCCATAGTTTAACATTTACTTCCACTTGGATGAACTCAGGGAAAACTACAGGCAAGAAAAAAGAGGGCTGCACAACCTTGTCCTCAGGCCCGGGACAGTGGCTATTTCAGTCACGGCTCCCGAGGACAGCCTGTCAGACAGATGCATTGGCTCATACTGAGCTCAGTCCCACACTGCAGGAACAGGTCCAATTGCCATAGAGCACATTAAAAACAATGCACCACAGCATGGCTGGGCTTTCCCCATCTCTCCTGCTGCCCTTCTGCAGTGCTGCTTGCTTCTGCCACCCCCTGCCGCTTTTGCACCACTCTTTGCACCTAACAGCTCCTTTCCTCCTGCCATCCACTCACACAAACCATGAAGCACCAGCTCCTGAGCTCTCCCACTGCCCCCTCTTGTGCCTTGCTGCTGCTATGCTGCCTTCTCCAGCCCTGGCCCTGCAGGTCCCCCTTGCCTGCGCTCCCTTCACTCTTCTCACCCACCTTCACAGCCTGTTTGCTGACCTCTCCTTCCTTCTCCTCCTTGCACGTCCCCTCTGTCCTGCCCCAGTGCTCCTCCCTGCCTCCCTTTCCCCTCCTGCCTATAGCAATGTGCATATCTATCTATCTATCTATCTATCTATCTATCTATCTATCTATCTATCTATCTATCTATCCCTATATATATCTGTCTGTGTCTCAATTTTTGTATGCTGCTTGTATAGGCCCAGGTTGAATGCAGAATCCAAACCATCCTGAAGAGACACAGGGTCAAGCAGTCTGGCAAGTACACAGGACTGTGAGGCAGACTGATGGGACAAGCTGCTTCTCTTTCCCCTGGGAGACTCACATAACTTGTGAAAATCGTGCGCACAGCACTGTGCCTGAAAAGGATGTGTCATCACCTACATTTAACAGTGGTATCAGCAGAGCAAATGGGATGAAATATGCATTGAAGGCATTTGGAGGAACAATTTTTCAGCTGCTTTTCTCTGTGCCAGATGATTCCATTCTCCAGTCCATCTCTCTTGGTGATGCTATAAACAGGGAGTCACCACAGAAGAAAAAGATCTTTCTTTTCATCCCTGCTGGGGAATCAAAAAGTGGGGTAAGTGTAAAGATAACCCTGATCCAAAACCAGTCTTTGCTTGAGAATCAGACTCAGCACTCTATCTCAAAGACAGATTTTTATCCACAGATTCCCTGCAACATACCCTAGGCTGGGGGTATGATTCCAGGTCTAGGTTGCAGTTTAACAACTCAGACCATCCCAAACAGTGATCAGCTTTCACTCAAAAACATGTGCATGTGGGCTGCCCTATTGCTCAGATTAGTTTTGAAAACAGCTTTCTCAACAGTTGCTGGGGACATAACTACACACTATATACCAAGAAGCCATGGTGCAAACACTAATCTGATGTATTTTGCTGATGGGTGTGTTTGGGTTGCCTTACTTACCAAGACAGAGGAGTCACAGCGAGTGAAGAAGGGAATGGGCTCTGATAGTGCTGCAGATGAGAAGAGAGTAAGTATCTTGGAAGGGGAGTCAAGAGGGTTGACCTTCCTGCAGGGAAGCACTGGGAGGAGAAATTAATCTGAGTGAAAATAAGAATATTTTTTGGACTAGAAGCTTTAATTAAAAGAAGGGAAACTCACTGCTCACATTGCACAGGCACCTGGTGTCCTTTGTGCATGGATCCTGACCGTTTATTTTATTATACAGAGAGTCTTGCAGCTGGTGCCAAAGGTGCAAAAGACTCAGGGTTATTGCTCCTTTTGCGTACCTGAAATACACCACAATCAGGAAGGTGAGGGTGACAAATCTTATTGAATAGGTGTCATTCCCATTCCCAGTTATCTTTCCTTTCTACACAGCCAATACTTGTTAATCATCTTGTGTCAGTACAATGTCATATTCTGTAATAACAGCACGAAATGAAACTGCTTATCTTTGACAGCACAAACTATTCCTGTCAGGGTTTTGCTCAAAGCAACTGCTTCCGCACACCTTTGCAGACTGGCCTCATTTGTGCCACACCAAAAAGATAAACTGCTTTGTATGCAGTAATGGTTTTAATGCTCTTGCTTTCATATAGCTGCTCTTATTTCTCAGGGAGAATCTCAGTGTGTTTTAAAAACATCGCAAACAGATTTACAAACTATATATAGAAATCATTTCACTCACTACTGATGTACAGACATAGGGTGACCACAGCAGCTGTTTGGAATTACATCGCGATACTGCTCAACAGGTTCAGACAGGAAGTAGAGGCCACTGTATTGCAAAGAAAGTAGTAGAGGAACTGCTTTATGCACAAAAAAATGGGAATTTTGGAAGTGCAATTTCAATGGGATACATCTGTACTTAGACTATTCTTCAAAAAAAAAGAAAAATAAAATAGGTAAAACCTGCCAATGTAATCAGTGTATTATTTATGGTGGTATTTGCAAATACACTGTCATTTGCATGTCCAGGTCAGGGAGTTATTAAATTATACATGATTATAAAAAGCACATGAATTTCACCCTTTGCTAATGCCTTAGTCCCAGACAGTTCTCCCATGTAGCTTAGCCAAACCTATTGTTTGTCACTCAGATTACAAAATTATCCACAGTATAATTTTAATGTATAATTTGCTCTATTTGTTTATACATAAAGAGCAACACAGGTACTTACTTCTATATTTATTATTTCCTTGTGTGTGTCTTCATGAAGATTTTTTTTTAAAGGACATGCCAGTCATATAAACAAGTTATATAAACTTCATAGGGAATTAAATACAAGCAGCAATACTAACTAGGTAAATTCTCTACTGTCTTTAACTATGACTTTTTTTTTTTTTAATTAGTCCATATTAATGATAATGGGAGTTCTGGACACTACATCTACAGCTACATCTACCATACACAGAATACGGGGACAAAAGGCAATGGGCTTGCCCAATCAAATGTAGAGATTTCTACTGAAAATGTATGAAAACTAAATGTAAATACATTGTACATGTCACCAGAGCTACACTGTTATATCAGTCTTATGATTACTAACCATTTAGTAATACATTTTTATAGCTTTTCAGGAGAACCACAAAACATAGGCTTCTCAGGGAATAGTTCTCCTAAGTACCTCTTTTGCTGGTGTAAGTGACACTTAAGGGAGTGTTTTAGATAGAAAATTATTCCCATTGCAATATATATCTTTAAATATTTATACAGCAATTTGGTGCATTTACCCATGTACTTCTTTCAAATGCAGTTGATGTCCTGGTAAATAACAGGGTTGGATTTCTTTGAAGTCTGCTCCATGCATTTGGAAAGAAATGATTTATTTTTTAGTTAAGATAATTCTCTGTAGGGTACAGAAGTGGACACTGAGGGACACACACCTTGAGCTGCAAGTTGCCATTTTTAATTACTGCAGCCTAAACAAACAACTTCCAGTAGAAAGGTCAGGGGAAAAAAACCAACCAACCAACCGAAAAACAAGCTGAATAGGGCCATTAAGGCTAAAAATCACTTTGGTTGAAATTGCTTTTCTTGATACAATTTTCCTGAGTAGAGGTCTATCAGTCCTAAGGCTCACATGAAATAAAAACATAGGGGGAAGGTTTTAAAAGGACTGGCTTAGCAGGTAGATCAGAGCTGTGGCAGAGTATACCAGGCAGGTAAAGCCGGTTACACAGAAGACACAGAGGTGAGGTCAAGAAGCTGTTGCTTAGGTGCATATTAAAAGACAGAATCATAAATTTGTTAAGGTTAGAAAAGACCTTTAAGATCATCAAGTCCAACCATCAACCCAGCACCACTACCATGTTCACCATTAAATCATGCCTTCATGCGCCACATCCATGTGTTTTTTGAACACTTCCAGGGATAGTGACTCCACCACTTCCTTGGGGAGCCTGTTCCAATGTTTCACAAAGAAAAATTGTTTCATCACATCCAATCTAAACCTCTGCTGGCACAACTTGAGGCCATTTCCTCTCGTCTTGTCACTTGTTATGTGGGAGAAGAGGCTGACCCTCACTTTGCTACAACATCCATTTAGGCAGCCGTAGACAGTGATAAGGTCTTCCCTGAGCCTCCTTTTGTCCAGGCTAAACAACCCCAGCTCCCTCTGCTGCTCCTCATAAGCCTTGTGCTCCAGCCTCTGGGAGTGAAAGAAAAGCAAGATCTAAGACCCGTTCTACCCGATCATTAATTTATGTCACTTTTCTCCTTGCAAACCATAGCCAAACAGCTGGATATTTTAGAAGGGTGTTTTTTTCTGCCTCATGTAAGGGTCAGAAAAAATCCCTTTGCCTTACCCCAAGGCAGACACAAAAGAGCTCTTGACTTTGTAACTGTGTTTTTCCATGTATGACTCCCGTACTAATGGCAGTAGTCTGAGAAAGTGCAGCTCAGGCACTAAGAGCCTGTTCCAGAACACAGATGACTGCAGTGAAACAGTAAAATTGCTGCCCTTTCCCCCACCATATCACCCCACCCCCTTGACACCCAGAACAGGCTCTGACATGACAGCTGCCAAAATTTGATGTTAGCCAGTGCATGGAGTTCTATGGATAACCCACATGACATTATGGCCCCTACAGTGAATAGCTGGTCATATGCAGGACTCATGGCTATGCTGCGGTCTTTCCTTCACTGAGCTATGAAAACACTCACAGCTACAAAGTCCATCCTGTGTGTGCTGCAAAGGCTGATGTCACCACTGTTGAACGTCTGGCTCCTTGGAGATCTCATCAGTCTGGTGCAGCTGCTTGTGTCAGATTTTATGAGAAACGGAGACCAAATGATACCTCTGATTTCAAACATTGTCCTCAAATCGATAGGAGTCCCTGCCCCGGAGCATGCCTGAATCAGTGCCACGGCATTAAATTACTTCAAGACTGCATCGTGCAGGGGGTGGGCATGCCATGGAATTGGGTTGCCGTGGAACACATTGTGAGACACACCCAAATAGCAGAGAAAATTAAATTCCAGTGTTGCAAGAGTTCAATCACAGTCTAAGCAAGGAAAATAAAAAGTAATTTTTTCCTACCAATTTATTCTTCCAGCTGGGGTTGATGCCTTTGCCTCTTTTCACACAACCACCATTTCTGGACCAGTTACATTTCCTGCTCCTACCACCATGTACTGAAGTAGATAAAATTCAGTGGTCTAACTGCAAAATATAGGACGCAAAAGACCTGTGTTCAATTCCTAGCTCTTCCATAAATATGACCTGGAGAAAGCAGCTCCCTTTCCATGACTATCTCACCTCATAATCCGTTTAAAATAAAGTCTTGCCTCTCCTGCCTCCTTTCAGTTCACAGACGCCTTGAAAATGTGAAAGACACTTTCTCATAACATTGTACTTCCTTTAGCATCTGGGGTGGGAGGAGGGAGGGCTGAGGAAAGTCTTCAATAAATTAACAACTTCAATGGTGAGTGACAGAAAAGCTTTAAACCAGGATTAGGCCACCTTCTATACCAGGCTACCAAACTTAATTAAAAGATAAATACAACAATACCATGACTTTTTATCTTACCTAATGATATTCAAGACTAGTTCATAGTATTTTGAACACCTGGAGGAATGCTCTGCCCGAGATCTGAATGCTTTGATGCTGCAGGCAATAAAACTATGGCCTGAGGCGTGTATAAAGTCCTAAATATAAACCTCTGCCCATGAACTAAAATTACTAGTGGAATTTGGCTCTAGCCACAGAATGGGGTTAAAATCTCTTATCTAAAGCCCTATTTGATCATGTTTCCTTTACTGGTTGAAGTACACTGTATCAGATATGCGATTACCCAGATTCTTGTGTTGTGGTCACTGTATTCATTAAAATTACCACAGTTATTATCCTTAAGCCCATATTTCTGTTTAGGAATTGCCATACAAAACCATCAGTGTATAGGTTATTAAGCATATGTGCATTTAGCCAAGTATGTCCAGCATGTATCGGCCAGTGGAACCTTGATAGGAATCAGCTGTGTTGGGTACACTGGGTACTCTGCGCTCAGGCCATGCCTACAGTCACCAGTCACCTGGGACATCCTCCTGTCAGGGGCGTGGTCCTGATGCTAGATACCTAGAAATTTTTCGCAAGTGGCCAAGTTATTCTTTTTCATCCTGATCAAAATTTCTGGTAAAAAAAAAAAAAAGACATATTCATATGGAATGCCATATGAATAGAAGCCCTACAAATAGTAGCCCTGAGAGCAGAAGCAGGAATTAAGCTTTTTGTTCAACCTTCTGTATGTCCCAGACTAGCAATTTTCACTCCTTCTGTTTGCTCCAGTAAATCTGTTTTAAGTAAGGACAGACACAAAAAGGACCACCGCCTTTGGAAGTGGAATTTACATCTCTGACTCCAAAATTACTAAGTTTTATAGGACAATGACATCCAGCAAATAAGGAGAAGCTCTGAAGAACGGGGAGAGCCAGTGTAGGGAGCAGGGCAGAAGCATACTAGAGCTCGCCTTTGGGTTGTGAATGCATGTATGTGTATGATAACCAGTGTATCTGCTAAAGTAACAGGTTGCCCAGAGATCTTGTGGCTGCCCCATCCCTGAAACTGTTCCAAGGCCAGGTTGGACAGGGCTTTGAGAAACCTGGTCTAAGTGAAAGGTGTTCTTGGCCACGGTAGGGTGGTTGGATACAGACGATCTTTAAGGTCCCTTCCAACCAAACCACATGATGATTCTGTGTTTAGCTAAACTCTGTTCTGGGCAATCCCAGCACCTGCCAACTGATATATTTCCTTAGTTTAGAGGGTCTGGATTCTTTTTTCTTTCCTCAAGATGGTAGAACAACAAAGAGAGTAACTGCAATCAATTTTTAATTAAATATTCTTAAAATTTATTCTATCAGACTTTTTTCCTCTGGATGTGCAGAAGCATACTGTGAAGTGGGCCACAGCATGAGGGTGTTGTTTAGTCTGGTCAGGAAGGGATGTGCCAAAACTGTGAAGGAACCATTATTAAAGTTACAGTATTTCTCAACCAAGAGGATATGCTACTCGATTTCCTGGTTTGTTTGCCCATCAAAATCTACTCTTTCTTTAAAAGTGCCTACTTATAGTCCCTCAAATTTTGCCAAGCCTTGAATCATGCAAACACAGCAGTTGTACCTGGGAGCTAACACTGCAAAAATATCTAAAAATAATCTTTAAAGTGTTTAAAGAATTTTTACAGGACCATGATCTTCAAAGTAAAAATGTGCTACATTTCAGGACAATTAAATGACGGAAATATGCATTTAGTGACTTTCTTTTTGCCAAGCTAAATTAGACATTTATTTTCTGTTACAGATAAAGCAATGTCACTAGCTGAGAGCAGCAACTGTATCATCTTCATTTGGAAGTCCACCATGAAAATTCTTCTTTTATCCTTTATTCATCTGAATTCCCATTTAGAATGCACTGTTCTACATAATTATTAGAGCATCTGAGTTCTGATTTAGCCTATATTTGGATAGCACAATATTGTGCTAAAACACAAGCTTTAACATACTAGTTTTGAAGAAAAATTTGTTCCCATAAAAGAACTATTAACAACAAATACCAGAATGTTGTGAAGGTATATGAAACACCAAACAGCTCTTTAGTGAGTAAAAAAATGAGGAAAACAGTCAATTACAGACTGCATACAGTTATTTAAAAAAAAAAACAACTGTTCTAAATACATCCCTTTTTCATACAGATCATATTTTTTGTATAGAATTAAGTTCTTGAGAACTGGTGGAAGTAGAAATTTTTTCATGAATGACAGTTTCTGAAGTCTTTTTAACCCCAAGATTTTACATATTTTCAGACGACACAGATGTTTCAAAGAGCAAGGATTATCTAAAGAAGTGAGAGAAAAATGATGGAAAAATCAATGCCACTGACAATGATTGTAAGCCAGTTCACAATTTCAAAATACACTCTAATAAAACTAACATAAATATCTATTACCTTGATGCATTATTATTTTGTTACTTCTGAATGAAATACCACTAAACTTCAGAATTGTAATTACACACAACACCCATATTAATCAAACTTCTGTCATATATCTGCTCAACATAATTGTCTCACTTTTGGATATATGAACACTGATGAACAATCTCTTTTTTCCCTCAGTGCACCTTTTAAAAGCTGCATGTTGAGGCCAGCCATGGCACTTTCTATTTCTGTGGTATCAATAAGGCAGCAGGACCAGACCTTACCATGCTTGGGCCTGCTGAGTATTCTGAACAAATGCTTCTTATCAGAATTGGTATCAGTCAAAGACTTCATCTCACCTTTCCTGAATGAAAAACAAAAACAGAAACTTGCACCATACTTGAAATATCAGCAGTCAAGGCTACCAAATAATGTGGGTGTTTCTGTGACACTCAAAAAAAAAGTTCATCTGCATGCCAATGCAAAATACTGAAGGAAAAGCTAAATACAGAGCACGAGTTTTAAACCCAAATACATATTTTACCCACTGATATTAAATCAAATTCTATTTAAAATTCTTTAAAAAGTAAAATGAAATCAATTTGTGTAGAGAGAACACTTAGTACATTCCCCAACATATTTTTTTAAGTTAAAGTGGGTGAAATCTATCTCTGGTGCCATCAATGGTGGAAGATTCAAAATTAAAGCACCCAGTAGAAATAGTCAATTACAGTATTAATAATGGCAACTCTAGATTGTCTACTGTGGAAATCAGAGTTAGGAAATTATCACAGAATCATAGAATCAGCTGGGTTGGAAGAGACCTCCAAGATCACCAAGTCCAACCCTTGATCCAACACCACTGTGATTACAAGATCATGGCACTAAGTGTCACATCCAGTCTCATCTTAGAAATCTCCATGGATGGTGAATCCATCACTTCTCTATGCAGACTATTCCAATTCCTGATTACTCTCTCTGTAATAATTTTTTTCCTAATATCTAACCTAAACCTCCCCTGGCAGAGCTTAAGCCCATACCCTCTTGTCCTATTGCTGGTTGCCTGGGAGAAGAGATCGATCCCCACCTGGCTACAATCTCTTTTTAGGTAATTGTAGAGAGTGATGAGGTCACCCCTGAGCCTCCTCTTCTCCAGACTAAACCACCCCAGCCTGTAGTGCTGCAGGGGGTTTTTGCGGCCAAAGTGCAGGATCTGGCACTTGGCCTTGTTGAACCTCATCCCATTGGAATCAGCCTATCTCTCCAGACTGTCCAGGTCCCTCTGCTTTTTTCAGCACAAGAGAGGTGGGAAATGAGAAGAGAGGTTTTTAAAAATACCATCTACTCCTAAAGGAATCCCCTGATAAAACTAAAAATCCCCACTAATCTCCAGATATGTAGAAAAAATACATTTCAGTTAAAACAATGGCTTATCCTTGTACCTTAAGATGGTCAAATAGGATCAAGTTGATAAAGGTTTTCTAATATCTGAAGATACAGAGAATGTACTTTGAACAAAAAAAAATAGGTCTCATTTTCTCAGAAGCAGCTCAGCAATCACAACATAAGGAGCAACTTTAAGATCAGCTTGGTGATCACCTAAAGTATGAGTGCTGAACTGAATGCTGCATACATTTCACCAGGTGCTGGGCATTCAGTTTTATCCAAAAAGATGACCAGTGTCTAATCCATGCAAGCCAAAAGTAGCACTGGGGTGCGTACTTAAGAGAAAGGAAGCACTGCCACCCATGTTGCTTAAACCTTGAGAGAGGAGCCAATTACCAGTAAGAAGCGGAGTTTCTGCTTTGTAAATTGGTAATTTGTGTTATTGGGATAAACACCCTTTTCCAGTAACAGTCACACATTTTCCACAAAGCCAGATTTTGGCACCAAAGTTAATGCTGTTTCTCCATTGTATGTTTTGTATTCCAACAGTTTCATAAGATGCTAGAGGCAAGAAAGTGAAAAAAAAATAAAACAAAATTAAAGCACAAGGTTGTTAACAGATATACATATACAAGAAATCCTTAAATGAAAAAATGTTCTTTATGAAAAGTACCTGTAATTATGTTAACCTAGCTAGTACTGCCAAATGCACTGAATACCGAATAGTAATTTTTGATTTGTGTATAGGTTTCTGAACAAAACATTAAAAATGGTCCAAATTATTTGCTGATGTAAATTGATGCAATTTTTCCAAAACCAGAAAATTTGCCAGAACATTTAAACTACATAAGCAAGATGCACCTTGGAGCGCTTGACCAAGCTTTTCTCAGTAAACAGTTTGAGCCTTTTATTGTGTTTATGTTCCTTTGCTACTCCCCTCACCTGGTGGGATACATTTACCTTTTTTGCCAGAATTTGCACAACTGGCCAAGCTGCAGCCTGGTGCAGGGAAAACCATGCTCTTTGATCATTTTCCTCCAAAGCACATGTCAGGTTCACAAGATCTTGAAGCCCAGATACTTGACCTTAAAAACTACAACAGATAAACAAGATGTAGTTGAAAAAATAATACACTGAAAGCTCAGATTTGCAAAGGGACTGTTTTAATGTAGTGTTTTTACCTTGCTTCATGGGTGTTACAATTGTCCTGTTTTCCTCAATAAATGGTACAGTAAAATGGTCCCATCCCATGTCATTAATTATCACTTTTAAAGATCCTTAATATGTTAAAACAACGCCAAACAAATGAAAAACACTCACAAATATGGCTTTACCATTATACTGCCAAGGCATGGTCTGTCAAAAAAATAAAGAACGTTGGAGTCTCTGCATTGCTTCTACAGTCATGAAGTTTAATGGACATTCACAGTTCAGTACACAAGCCTGGGTGATGATCAAGCCATGCCTGCTATTATTTTCAAGGTGTGATAGTCACTGAAATACTCAGTAGATTACTAATGGAGTATGTCAAACCTTTTAACTATAGTCATCAACTTAAATTTGGTCTGCTCATATCACCAACTTTAACTATGGCTTATGCTTTTTACTAGTGATATCATATCAACCAACTGTCCTACTAACAAATTCTGACTGTAACTGGAAGGCCAGGAATGTAGCTCTTTACAACACCACCTAGGCTTTTGAAGTGCAAAATGTAGTCTTTATATATGGTAAAAGATATATAAGGGAAAAAACCCTTAATATACGCTGTACCTACCTAGGTTTTTCCAAGTGAGTTTTGGGCTTTGACAGTTTCTCTGTTTGATTCAATCTTAGTGGTTTAACACATTTGTCCTTTAATCAGACTGAGGAAACCAGATGCTGAATTATTATTTTTTTTTAATTTTAATTTAAACGACTCCTTCCACAGTTTGTGCAGTCATGTGCTGTATCTACCACACGGAACACTTATCATCATCAGAGTATTGCACAAATATTAAACATTATACTAAGTATCTGTTGTATGTTTTTCAGAGAATGATCATTGTAGTGCATTCTAGTCATTCTGCAAATAGAGAAGGAACATGGAAAATGTTATTTGGAGGACATTATCTGAAAATTATTTTCAAGGGAAAGTGTTAACCAGCTTTCTTTTTAGACTAATTTCTACACTGTTCTCGTAAGCAGTAAGTCAATCAAAGTACCATAACCAACATAATAATCCCATTCACAAATACTTTACTACTTAGTTTATTATGATAAAGCTTGCAAATCAAAATTAAATTAGTAAGGACTTACAGTCGGATTGACTCAGAAACTCTTGGATTCAGATTCCCACATAATACACTTTCCCACCTCATTCAATATGTACTGGAACCATGACCTGATTTTTACCTGCAAGGAAGGAAGTCTGAAGGACAGTAGAAAAAATGTGCACTTAAATGCCATTTTCGCTGAAGGAAAGAATATGCAACTTTAGTCTTGAGTGTCATGTCTGAACACCAAAAAAAGGAGTCCACAAACAATAATAAAAGGATATTCACAGAGGCATTTTCATTTGGGGCTTAGAAGAACAGACCTTAATGTTGTTCATAAAAGGCAATGCTTTTCTGAGAGATTCTCTTTTCTTTCCTGTTGTGTCTCTAATCAGGGCTGCAGCATAACAGTCCAAAAGAAAGTTTAACATGTAATTTAGACTGATGAACTGGTCACCACTACATGGACACATGTACCACTCTCCCTCATCTTTTGTGGGCTATGGATTCTGTTTACAGGCAGGAGAATTCTGAGTCGAAGTTCTTTTATGTATTTATACTCTGACCTTCATAAGCCCTTTTCTAATTCTGATGGTACCTTAAAGCTTCCATCATTTAATCCACTAATACACACTGTTCCGAAGACTCACAAACCCTTTAGACAGTAAAGATAAAATCCCTCTTGGACAACCAGTTTTAGAAGAAGATCTCAATAACCATTCCTGCAACCTCAGCCTGCCATCAACTAAAAAGAAAGTACATTTTAGTATACATTAATATTTCATTGGTAGCTAAGAGGTGCTCCTAATGAAACGGAAGAGTTAATTTATGTAAGATAATTTAATAAGGAAAGATCTGTAACATTCATAATCTCATTTCCATCACAACAGCTTTATAAGGCGAACAAAACTTATCTTCCTTTTCTTCACACCCTTCATTTTGAAAACTCTGTATTTGAAGACTTCATCTCATTGATGAAATATTTGAAGCATCTTGTTAATGAATCATGACCACCCTCTTGGATCCACATGGATGTACCTTCATGCCCCGCAAGCCTTAGTGAAGTTCCTTTCGTTAGGTTAACTGAGACTGACAATTATTATATTGCAGCCCATCATAATATATTTACCTAAAGCCTGAACCAAAAAGGTTCCTGAAGACTCACATTGCAAACTCTCTCAAAAAAAAGTATGTTTTAGTATATTACAGTATCTTTATAATGCTGCTCACATATGGTTCAGTTCTCTGAGATGATCAATACCCTCTAACATCAGTGATTCCAAGAAGAGTTAAGAGCAGTGAGTATCATCATTGTTTACTAAAAAAATCCTTTTATTTTCAGAAAAATGTATTGCCTTTCTACCACCCCTTTCTATCCGAAAGATAAAAGGGTAGAGGCCATCATAGAAACTTTCCTCTGGTCGTATGATTTCCACACCCATGTAGTTAGCTCTCTCCTACTTTGTTATACTTCCCTGACTGGTTAAGTCACAGGCAACATAAAGATCTCCTTGAACACAGACTTAACCAGAAAGGTCTCAATAGAGCAGTGTTTCAGAATAGTTGTGTGTACTGTATCCAAATTATCTTATTCCACAAAAATTAACATTATAAAATGAGAAAGTTGATAAGGTAGTAAGTGACTGTGAGAGGGCAGAGTGAGTATAAGGCAAATAGCTCACCACAGCACAAGTGCTGGACACATTGCCAGGGGTCTATACGCGCTTCGAGAGCCTGATTTGCTATATCACTGCTGATAATACACTGTGCTGAGGTGACAAGGTCTGATTGAAGCGTGGATGTTCCACAAGGATCACAGGGGAACATAACAGCATGGCTTGTACACTGAGCAGCAGCAGAGACATCCCTGCTATATTATGTGGCAATGAATAGGCTAAAAAGCTCAGCAACAAAATTTTTCCATTCAGCTTTGCTGTTTATCAGCTGACAGACCAATGCACTAGATCACCAGAAACAACTGCAAATGCTTACTCTAAATGAGTTTTATTTTTTATATTACCAAGAGTATTTTCTTTAAACAACATTTTGAGTAGCCTGATATTGTTCTGATTTTTTTTTTATTTTCATGCCTGAAAAACTAGATATTACTCCTTGATGTTTTCCTTAGAGAAGAAAGAAGTTTTGCTCTCTCAATTACTGTTTTTTCATTGGAAAAAATATGAACTACTTGCTAATCATGGAAGTTGCACCTTTCCTTGAAAACAAGTGTATCAAGCATTCATTGCTTTTAAACACATAAAGTCATATGAGAGTTAATGTTATTCTAGTTTCTTATCCTTAAAATAAACTAGACAATCTTAGCTTCACTCTATAAATAGAAGGCCCTTAGGCATGCAAAGAGGTTATTCATGGCAATAAAATAATTAATAGCAATCTAAATTTGGACTCAGTCTATTAAACATACAGATTTAAACTACTTCTCTGTTAGACTAATTGGTGAGCATACCATATTCCCGCCTTTTCAAACCATTATCTTGCCACTCTTACTCTGGGGCCTGCATTTTGAACAGCCAGGAATGGTGCCCTGCAAGCTGAAGTGTCCTGTGATACTTCTAAAATTAAATACGCAGTTGCTAGATAAATTAAGGTCTGACCTTGTACAACTGTAACATAAGCTGACTCGACCCACAGGAAAGTATTACACATGACTTCTCTAAAATCTCATCAAATGTAACACGAGGTCTGGGAGGTATAAGAAGATTATCTGTGCCCCCATTGGTTAAACAACTCCCATTAAGAAAATAAATTATTTGCCAATTATTCTCAACGGCTACATTAACAAAATCTAGCAGGACATTTACATAAATCACAACAAATCTGAGAAGGTTTAGGCTATAACTAGTTGTAGATTCCACCATATAACATCACCAAACAATAATCTCTCTCTCAGGCCGACATGATGCAAAGCTTTATAGATTCAATGACAGACAATTACAGTACTTATTTGACTAGATTTAATAACCTGAAATTGGACAAAGAAGAAGAAGGCATGGCACCACAGACAGTAGTGATGGAAAAATGGAATAACCTCAGAGTAATGTCACGAACAGCAGTACCCAGCAAGTTAAATCCCAGGCCTGCCATGAGAAAGAAGTTGGAAACATATCACTGATACAAAACCTCTGTCTTGTTTTGGTTTTAACCCATTGCTTACCACCTCTACCAAAAGGAACAGATGATAATCGTACATAACAAACTTACAACTTCTCTTTTATTGTTATAATTAAATGAAATTGTATACTGTGAACTCTTCAGTGTTCCTTAATTCACTTGCACTTTTAGAACCATAAAACTGTAATCTTAACTAAGGCACCACATGCATTTCCATCTCTGAACATAGATTAAAAAAAATTAATGATAAATAACATTCATTGCAATTTCTTTTGCCAGTGTGACCAAAGTAAGTGTGGCATGCCCCTAGAAAACCCCAGTACAACAGAAACAGACAGAAACAGTGCTGAGATCTTACTCTACTGCTGGGCAAGAGGTTACACGGACAGAAATACATTCTTATTGAATTAAAAAGTATATATTTCTAATACATACAGAGAACACAGATATTTTAGTTATTTACCTTGACTTCTTTAATTTCCTTTAAATAACCAGGACACTATCAGAACTAGAACATTACAAATGTGGGATTGCTTTGATCTTCATATATTTTTAATAACATTCTCCATTGTTACACAAAGCATCTGGTTCCACTCATATCATTTATGTTCCATGCAGAATAAATAAGACCTTTGTCCAGATAGCAAATCATATGGCAACTTGTAAGGCTTCACCATATATATGTACTCATTGAATGTATACGGATAATACTTCTTAGGTCTGGGCTTTGTTATGTTTTAAAATAAATTATGTATTGAAAAGGGTTTGACAGTTTGGGAAACTTCCTACAGTATCCCTTCAAGATTGATTTCATGAACATTTCCATCAACAAGGCCTACTGGTTTTTACCCTTTGTACTGGGATATGTCAAGGACACCTACGTGCTTGGGCTGTCAGAACTACTGTTTGAGCAATGCTAACTGAGCTAAAGATTGCCTGGCACAGACCAATTTGTGCTGTGGTTGGTTAGTGTTACTAGGACACAGATCATCTGGTTGGACCATCAGAGAGAAGAGGAAAATGCAGGGATGATCTAATAAAAAATGCAATCCAGAAACTTTTAAAGAGCCTCATTTTGATAAGAAAGAGAGACTGTGCCTTGGAAAGAAACCCCAGGTCTTTCTGATGCAATATCAAAAAGCACGCAGAAGTGGGGAAGCATAAACCCTGAAATAAACTGCACGGACTTTGGTTTTGTTATGGGTTGGTGGTAGTGTATGTTTTATTAAAGGATTGGCTTTCAGGGAGAACTCAACAATATTCTGAAACTTACTTTGATGAGTTTGCTTACTAGCTATGGAAAGAAACTCAAGAGCAGGGAAAAGAAATTATAATGAAAAAATTGTCCAGAATACAATAGAATCACACAATCACAGAACATGCTGAGTTGGAAGGGACCCACAAGGATCACTGAATCCAACTTTTAGCTCTGCACAGGAGCATCACCAAGAGTCACACCCTGTGCCTGAGAGTATTGTCCAAATGCTTCTTGAACTCTGCCAGGCTTGGTGCTGTGACCACTTCCCTGGGGAGCCTGTTCCAGCGCCCAGCCACCCTCTGGGGGAAGAACCTCTTTCCAATACCCAACCTTAACTTCCCTGACACAACTTCAGGCCATTGCCTCGGGTGACCAGTGGATCCCCACAGAGGATAGATCAGTGTCTTCCCTTCTTCTTCCCCTCAAGGAAGTTGTGACTGCAATGAGGTCTCTCCTCAGTCTCTTCTCCAGCTGGACAGACCAAGTGTCCTCAGCTGCTCCTCATGCGGCCTCCCCTCAAGGCCCTTCTCCATCTCTGCTGCCCTCCTTTGGGCACTCTCTAAGAGTGAATATCTTTCTTATGAAATTACAACACCATTAATTTGAAGTATTACTCCCCATGCAAAACTCACACTTTAAATTAGCAACTAGGCATAAAACTTAATAGGAGGACAGCTGGATCTTCAAATGAACATCATATTCATCTCTACCAACAATTTAACCTGTCTCTTCATTGCTTTTTTCTTCCCCCCGTTGTCTCTATATTGAGCCCCTTAATTAAGTTCTTTATTTTCTGTCAGTATTTTACGGACTTTTCGGTTTTTTTGCGCCCAGCAGCCCCAGCCAGGCACCACCCCCCACAGCACACCCGCGCACGCGTGCTGCCCCCGCCCCGCCCGCCGGCGCGTGCGCAGCGCGGCGCCCTCGGCCGCGTCCTCTGAGCGCCATGGCGGGGGCGCTGCGGAAGGTGAGGCCGCCCCGGGGCCGTGGGTGTCCCCTGCCGCCCCAGCGCGGGTGCTCCGCTCCGCGGGGCGGGCAGGGCTCACAGCGAGGGAAGGGCCGAGGGCTGCGCGGGGCCTGCGCCCCCTGCCCGGCCCCGCTGTGGGGCGGCAGCAGGCGGGGGCACCGCTCGGTGAGGTGGGTGGGGTGGCCTGTCCCGCTCGGCAGTCGCCCTCCCCGGCTCTGGCCGCCCGCCTGCTGCCTTGGAATGCCCCCCGTCAGGTGTATGTTGGGTTAAAACAAAATTACCAGCGTGGAAATGGTGCTTAGGTATACTAAAGTATGTTTATGCTCTCTGTGCAGACCACTGGACTCGTAGGATTGGCTGTAGCTGAAAACCCTCACGAGGTACGTCACGCATCCTGTTCTGTCGTTATAAGTTATTTTACACATGTACTTTTTATAGTATGTGCTGATTTAAAAAAAAACAAAAACACCTCCTGTGTAAGTACTTTTGTCAACTAATACTTGATTTCTAATGCAATGCCAAAACAACTCTTTAAATTCGGCTCTTCATAAGTCTTACAGGATAGAGGCTAACCATATGGTGCAAAGCCACATCAAGGCCTTGTGGTGGCAAACACTGTTGAGACTGGAATACTTCCGTGGTTCTTGGGAACTGCATTAGGTGGTTTTTGTTGCCGTTTGGTGCTTTCTTTTTACCTCCTCAGACTAATTCATGGAAATATGTTTGCCACATCATGCTTATTAAGGAAGCAATAATTCTTTAAGTTCTCCCCTTTGAAATTTCTTATTTTACAACAATTCTGTTTAAAAAATGCTTTTGACAACATTACTTAAGAATATTGTCAAAAGAACCATTTAAAAATTATTAGTATTCTGTAGAAATTATTCTGTTTTAGTCTATAGCCTTGTTAGACGACTTTTTGGTGAACTTACTACATTTTAGTTTTTTCAGTGACTTAAAAGCTAAGAGTAAAGAACTGGACTATGCTTTAGTTGAAATATAGATTCTTTGCCGGTCTCCTCTTTGTTTCCTGGATTTTCTTTTTTCATATTCTGTTTCTATTTCTTGGTGTTCCTATAGGACGTCCATTCCTCAACAATTGGTTACAGTTACCCAATCCAAAAGCTGCAATTTCTTCACTCCATTGTGCCACTTATCTCTGCATTTAAATCCAGCAGTAAAAGTTTCAGGTTTAATTTAAATTTGTTTTTAACTCAGAACTTTTAAGAACACTTAGTATTTATAAACACAGCGTTTATTGTTTTCGTTTTGCATCAAATGCACTTCAGATTGCAACTTTGTTTTTTCTTTTTTTTTCTGTGAGACATATGACAGTGGTAACTTTTTGGTTGTGATAAATCCCAGTTTTACCCAAGATGGAGTTCAGTGGCTCAGACTTAGTTTTTAGTTAATACTACACTTCTGGATTTTATGTATAGATATTAAGGTAATAGGTTAAGTAGGGCAAGAAGTTAAATAATTGTAGTTGTATATTTTAACCATGTCTTGTGATCATTTCAGCGCCTGCGAATTCTGTACACAAAAATCCTTGGTGTCCTCGAAAACATTCCCAAAGATGCAGCATATAGGAAATACACAGAGCAGATTGTAAATGAACGATTTGATTTGGTGAAAAAGGTAAGTATGGTGCTATTTCATTAATGTTGCACTGAAAAAATTAAAAATTGGTAGGATGAGAAGACTGTTTTTCAAAAGGCCTGGCTGTTTTTCAGAAGCACATGTAACTTTCAGCTATCAATTCAGAAATAACTGAAGTATCAAGGTTTATTTTTGTTACTGATAGGGTTATTTTTATGACATATTAAAAGGAATTGTTAATTTCCTACTGATGTTATATGAAAATTAGAACATAGGGTTTTTGAAGATTCCTAGAAAAGTGATATTTTTCACACACTTGCACAGAAAAATTCATGCTCTTTTAACAATGTAGTGTCTTAGACCAATCCTTGCATTCAGTATTTTAAACCACATTTTGGTATGTTAAACTATGCAATACTGGTATTAGGTATTTAAGGTGATAATTGAAAGTTTGCCTATAATTCTGTAAAAATCTAAGAACAAGACTTTTTTCCAAGATACGTACTAAAGCACTTAGCTACTAGTAGTTCTTTGGGTGTCATTAAATAATATTCATTCTTTGTATTTGTCATTGAGAGTTTGATGTTTGTTTGTCAATAACAAATGGTGTGGGATTTCTTTGATAATGTAAAATGATAGAAGCCAGCTAATTTGATGGTAGTTCTGAGGAGGGCTGGAGTATGATATGGTTAAATTACTGTTTTCATGCTTTGTATGGGCTTTCTACTTCTGAGTAAAACATTTGTTTATATGTGTTTGAATACACAGGAAACTGATGTGCAAAAACTACAGGACAAACTGAATAGTGGTCAAATAGAAGAAGTCATTGTACAGGTAAAGCAGGGAAATCTAAGGTGAAGTACAAAAGGAGCAGTGGTTTTCAGTGTTCTTTTGCCTGAGCTTCTGTTCAGGAAATCACTTGTTTTGCCTATCTTCCTTTGCTGCAAAACAGAAAAAAAAATTGAAAACAAATTGTCATGTAGTGATTGGGATGACCATGCTAAAACCTGACACAATTAACAGTTGTTTCTTGTATTATGCTCACAGATATACATGTATACCTACATTGCTTCTTGACAGAGTCTGAATTAGTGGAAAGGGCAGAAGAGAATCCAGTAATACTGGGGGATAATCCAAATAGGCTGGAAAATATGAAGTTGTCATTAGGAATGTCTAGGTGAATACAGTTTGGGTATTGGGAGGTAATTCAATGTTTTTTAAAAACAAAACCCCAAAACATAGTTTCTTTTGATATTTATAGGTGAAATTTGTGGTAGTCTGTGATCATGATAGATAGTGCCATCACTAAGATAATGGACTGTAATAGAGGTAAATTTGATACTTTAGCACTTGTATAGAATTTAAAAATTTGTGTATGGTGCTTATTAACAGGCTGAAAATGAGCTTTCCCTGGCAAGAAAAATGATACAGTGGAAACCGTGGGAGCCTCTAGTTGAAGAACCTCCTTCTGACCAGTGGAGATGGCCAATATAATTTTCAAAATGGTGTAACCTCTGTAAAAATAAAAGTTAATTATTAATCTATTGTTACTGACAGCTGTCTTTAAATTAAAGATAATAACTTCATTAAAATACATTTTGTCCTAATGTCCACTTTCATTTAGCAATCTAAGCACTGCTTCCAATGTATTGCAAAAATGCTTTTAAGAAAATTCTTTTTAGCAGTTCTACAAGCTTTGGCTTATTTACTTGTTTCTAGTTTATATCAACTAAGTATTTGTGCCTCAATCCAAGTTATTTTTATAATCTGTATGTTACGGATATTACAGGACACTTGAAATGAAAATCAAAAGTTAAAGAAAAGTATGATGCTGCCCTTTTGTTCCACCTTTGGTTGTGTATTTTTGCTACTCCCTGATAGGGTCTTTATGGCTGTGCAGATACTGAGATCAGCGATCTGATGCCGTGAAGGCTACGCTTATCAAAAATAACAGGTTTTTAGATTTCAGCTGAATTCCTATCCTGAACTGGCTGACTTTGCTGCCCGTGTAACTAAATACTATTGCTGAGTTGTGAAAAGTGCTGGAAAGACCCAAGATTGGAGAGGTGAGGGGGAGAAAGAATATGACTCCTCAACAGCAACAGGCTTCTTGGTTAGCAGGTAGGTTACCATACTTAGCATAACACCTGTAGCATAATCTTTAGTATTGGGATCTTCCAAAGGGTTTGTGTAGATGTATATTTGTATATTACTGATTCAGACCTTGAGTGTTAAGTGATAGAGTAAATGAGTAACATCAGACTGGTGACCTGTCACTAGCAGGGTTCTGCAGCGCTCCATCTTAGGCCCTGTGCTCTTCAACATCTTCATAAATTACTTGAACAGGACACAGGAAAGGGGATACTAAGCAAGTCTCCAGATGACACGGAACTCAGAGGAGCTGTTGACTCACTTGAAGGCAGGGAGGCCTTGCAGAGAGTGCTCTACAAATTAGAGGACTGGGCAATCATCAACCATACAAAGTTCAAGAAGTGGAAATTCTGGATTCTGTACCTGGGATGGGGCAATCCTGGATGTATGGACAGACGGGGGAATGAGATGCTGGAAAGCAGTGCCACAGAAAGGGATCTGGGGGTCCTGGTTGACAGCAATTTGAATATAAGTCAGCAGTGCCCTGGCAGCCAGGAGGGCTTACCCTCTCCTGGGGGGCATCAGGCAAAGCATTGCCAGCTGGTCGAGGGAGGGGATTGTCCCACTCTGCTCTGAGCTGGGCAGCCTTACCTTGAATATTGTGGGCAGTTCTGGGCACTGCAATATAGGAAAGATACTAAGTTATTGGAGAGTGTCCAAAGTAGGGCAATGGAGATGGTGAAGGGCTTAGAGAGGAAGTCATCTGAGGCGTGGCTGAAGTCACTTGGCTTTTCAGCCTGGAGGTGATTGAGGGGAAACCTTGCTGCAGCCTTCAGCATCCTCATGAGGGGATGTGCAAGAACAGGCACTGGTGACCAGTGACCGAGGACCCAAGGGTATAGCGTGAAACCGAGTCAGGAGATACAGGTTAGGTAACAGAAAAAGGCACTGGAACAGGCTTCCCAGGGAAGTGGTCATGGCACCAAGCCTGCCAGAGTTCAAGAAGCGTTTGGACAATATCTGGGACATACGATGCGATCTTGAAGATGTCCTGCACAGGGTCTGCAGTTGGACTTCAGTGATCCTTATGGGTCCCTTCCAACTCCAACTCAGGATATTTTATGATTCTTCTGAAAACTTTTGTTTAAAGATTTAAGCTTATAAACCCTAATGTAAAACTCCAAACTAATTGTAGGCGTACTGTGCAGCTTTGCCTTTACCTGTGTTGTTTTTTCAGGACCATTAGTAAAATTCCTGCAAGTTGATAAGAATATAGCTATATGACAAAAATCTGAATTTATTAAATATTTATACATGCACTACTTACATGACACAATTTATTGGTCACAGCAGACTTTTCATAGTCATTAGACCTATAATTTTTCCTGTGACATCATTATTATAAATGATTAATTACCTATTTATATAGTATTTCATGCAATTGGTATTGGGGGAGTAGGTCAGTAGAAAAGCAGTGTTCTTGGCATACTGACTTGAGCAACTATTTTCACTAAATTTTTTTATCATTGTTTTTCCCCCAACTATTATTACTATAATTACAGACATTTTTAGATTTTTAAAATTGAAATAGTGGAAAATATTTTGTTTCCTTGTGTCGTGGTTTGACCCTGAATAAATGCCTGATGTCCAGCAAAACTCCTTCAAGGCCTTCCCCCACCCCCTTCCACCTTCCAGAGGGAAGAAAAGAAAACCAGCTAGTAATTTACGGCTAGAGATAACAACCGAAAGAGGAGCTTTGATTAACACTGCGGGCAAAGCAGAACTTAGAATAATGCTTAAATTTATTACTAACAAACTAAAAACTAAAACTAAGAAATAAAAACAGGTTAGAAACACTTTCCCACCACCAGCACCCCTCGATCTGTCCATGCCCCCTCCTTTCTCTGATGGTGTGAGGGACAGGGGAATGGAAGGTTTACAGTCAGTTGTTGCAGGGTCAGCCATTCGCAGATCTAAGTCCAAAACTCAAGCAACAGTTCTGTCTCAGGGGGTTTTCCTGTGGGCTGCAAAGGGGACAGTTCGCTTCACCACAGTCATCACCACGGTCACAGGGAAATTACATCTTTGAGTCCTTCCCCTGCGCTCCGTGGGGTCCCCCCCACGAGAGAGAGATCCTCTGCTCTCTCGTGGGTCATTCCATGGGGTGCAGTCTCTCACGAAAAACTGCCTGTACCTACTTAGTATGGGATTCTCCCTTCATGGGTCTCAGCCGCAAATCTCTGCAAGGCTCTGCTCCACCTTGGGGAGTCTCCTGCTCAGCGTGGGTCCTCTCCCTCCGTGGGTCTCCGCTGCAAATCTCTGCGAGACTCTGCTCCAGCTTGGGGGGTCTCCTTCTCAACGTGGGTCCTCTCCCTCCGTGGGTCTCGGCTGCAGATCTCTGCAGGGCCTCTGCTCCACCTTGGGGGCTCCTCTTGCTGAGCGTGGGTCCTCTCCCTCTGTGGGTCTCAGCTGCAAATCTCTGCACGACTCTACTCCACCTTGGGGGCCTCCCACGAGGTAACAGCTTCTTTCATGCCTCCCCCTGCTCCGACAGGGGGGTTTTTGCACCCCGATGGATCCCATGGACTTCGAGGGGACAACTCGTAATCACCATGGTCATCACCAACGTATTCAGGGAAAAATAGTTTTAAGTCCACTCCCTGATCCGTGGGGTCCCTCCCCCTCCTTCTCCTCTTCTCCTCCTGCACTGACCTTGATGTCTGCGTTGTGATGTTGTTAACCCATGGCTGCCCCATTCTAACTGCGCCACAACTTCTTAAATATGTTTTCACGCAGGGGCGTAACTTAATGGTTCAAAAGCAGGAAGTTTTCCTCGGAGCTGGCCCTCATTGGCCCTGCTCTATAGGATGGAGGGAAACTTCCAGAGGCTTCCAACAGACGCCAATCTTCCTCTTATATAAAAAAAAACCCCTAACCAGATAAACCCACGACACCTTGGTTTATTTTGAAGGTTATTTCAGTCTTGACAAAGGTAGAACCTGGTCTTTTCCTACATAAAACCACTAGATGGCATTCCAGAAGAGGACTTTGCTGCAGTTAACAAACAGTTTTCACGTGAGAAATATTAAAGGATTACAGAGTTAAATGAGGGTGAATACTGTCACATGAGTAATGAAAATTAATGGGTTTAGGTAATCAGTATTGAGCTGACCTGAGAGGAGTCAAAATAAAATAATAAAGCCCCCAAAGTCTAGTATGAATGATACTGGCATGAAATATTGTACGTGGGGAGAAAGGAAAGTTGTCAGATTATGGTGACAATTATTGGAATTTTTTTAACTCTTTCATTACTCGGGCATTCACTGAACTTTTTTGAAATACATAATGATGCAGAAGATTTTGTCATTATATGTTGTAAATTGCTTTAAGCTTCAGATCTTTAAAACACTTTGAGATCATCTAATTGAAGTTGTCATATGACTGAAAAATCACCTTATCTGCAAGGATGGGACCTAATAGAGACAGAGCCTGTTAAACCAGAAAAACAACTTTTCCATTGCCAAGTAGCAGCAGTACTGAGGTTTCTGTCATTTCTAACCTGCCATCTGTGCTGCTTAACCTATCCTGAGTGGCTGTGTTCTGAACATGACACCATGGTAATCTTTGGCATAATTTCTGAGGATGTTCAAAGGGAGATGAGTGAAAGCTGCCTTTTTTATTATTATTTTATAAACAGCTTGTGATATTTCATTAGAAAAAAGGAAAAATTGTATTGCAACTTGAAAATTAGTTCAAATGTTTAATCCAGTTGACTGTGTAATAGTGACGAAGTGACAAAAATGACAGTATTTTCTACAGGATTAATGCTGATCCTTTTCTAGCCTGAGTTCAAGTTCAATCCAGGACTTAGAAAAAAGAGCATTACCAGTAATGATTGGAAATTTCTGTCATTTTGATGGAAAGCAGGCTCATGTTCAAGTGCCTAACAATGCCTGTGAGACATGGTTATAGTGATCATGTCATTCAGTTATTGAGTATGGATATAACTTAAATGGCTGCTGAAATACTTTTTTCAGGATTCTCCCAGAATTGCAACACAACTCTGTATTTCACCTCTGAAACAGTTGTGTGAAGTGACACTGTCCCCTCAGTTCAGAATGCTCAAACATTTGCAAGAGTTGTGTCAGAAACACCACGAAATTCAGTTTCATTTGGTTTGTATTCTGGTTTAAGTGTCTTTAATTTCCATTTCCCAGCGTCAGTCCTGGCACCAGCGCTTTCAGGGGAGCACAGGCAGGCCCTGCCACACAGCTGGGAACTGATGGAGCAGTGGAAAGGCCGGCAGCATTCAAACACAACCGCCTTTATCATATTCAGGACACAGTTCTTGGGCTTAGTACCACTTCTGCTACTGTCTGCCGTGTAAACGGAATGAAAAAAACGCGTTTTTCCACGTGAACGCCGCCGTAGGCTGGTTCGAGCTCCTCACCGCTGCCCTCGGTGTGTGCCGGCCGGGGCACGGCTGCTGCGGGCGAGCGGAGCCGGGCAGGCTCCTCGCCCTTCCCCACCGCTTCCCGCTCCCTGCTCCCTCTCCTCGCCCCCGGGCCCTGTGGGGCAGCAGGCCCGGCCCCTTCCCCTCCCTGCCCTGCCCCGCCACCGCCCGGGTTGCTGTGGAGACGGGGCCGCGCCGGCCCGGAGCGCCGCGGGACGGCAGGTCGGCCGGGGTCTGTGGGGTCTCTGGTGGGGTGTGGGGTCTGTGGGGGTCTGTGGGGTCTGTGGGATCTCT